>CATNEM010000159.1:50000-239239 GCA_950096795.1 Macrostomum cliftonense
GAGGTTACGCATGTATGTACCTTGATTACCTTGATACCATGATACATAGCTTATAATGTTTGTATCAAATACCATTCATTAATTAAAATCTTTATTGATCTAGAATTAAATTCAAAGCTAACTTTTTCTTTGCAATTTTTCAAATATAAAATGAAAGAGATTAGATAATGACAAAAAATATAACAGTGCTACTTTGAAAGTAATTAATTTCCAAGTTATAATTTTTGTTCCAGGCAGGACATGGTGTTAAATGATAGGCATTAGCATCTTAGCCTAGTAGTTGGGAACAATGACCATGGTGCAGTGGTTTGAACCCTTTTCAACCTATAGCAAATACCTGATGGTTCTTTAGGTATTACCTAATATGTACTTGTGGTGAAAAAATTTGCTTTTCTATATCTAGATTTCAGTTTTGGGATCCTAATAGCATTGGGTAGTTGACAAGGTACTATGTGCAAATATTGCAATAAAAGTTTACCTAGTCAATAATAGTGTGCCACAAGCCAATCTGGCACTCTTGCATGAGATCCTGCAGCCTAGTAAACATGGACTATAGGTAAATAAAGTCTAAGAGTTGCATTAGCTTCAGCTTGCTGGCTTCAAAGAATGAGTCTTTCCTAATTAACTCATATATATGGTACAAGTTATGGGACTAAACCTACTTATCCAAAAAATGCTTACCAACATACCTGTAGCTTTATGGTAGATGCATGATCACTTCCACTATCTCCAGGGCCATTGCAATTGCATCTCTACTCATTGGATATTAGATTATTAGGTGGTACATTGCTAGACACTAGATGGCAACTTGCATATTAGCTGTCATTGTGGCAAAACTGTAAAATATTAGTTCCATATTTGTTAGTTATAGGTCTAGTACTAGGCTAATGTCTTAAGGTAGCATGATTCACATTGGGACATAAGGTCATCCAGCCATGTTGAAGTTAAGAGCACTTGAATCCCATTATTCTCAGTTTGGCAGCTAATATTTCCAACCTTAAGGCTATCTCCCTATAAATGCATAGAGTTTATGTTGTAATTTTGGCCATAGCATAGACCCTAGCATAGAGATATAGCTATTCTCACAAAGTTAATGCCATACCACATGGCAAGCCAACAGATATCATTTTTGGAACTATGGAAATGTCAATAAGCAAATTCAAATGCAAAAATAATTAAATTCGAACAATTTTGCAGGATAGACCTAGCCAACTATATAATAGGCTATAATTTATAC
The DNA here is from genome assembly GCA_950096795.1 of Macrostomum cliftonense. Classification (NCBI taxonomy): domain Eukaryota; kingdom Metazoa; phylum Platyhelminthes; family Macrostomidae; genus Macrostomum; species Macrostomum cliftonense. The sequence goes on from CATNEM010000159.1 coordinate 51,238, forward strand.
AAAATGTTACACATAGGGTAGCAGTAATTGTAATATAACTGATACAATCAATTACTTCTTTAAATATCCATTTTATAATTGGTAGTTAGCATTTAGAAACAGTATAATGATAGACTCTATTAATACTATCTATATGGCCATAGGAAGACCTAGAAAAACAAACATAAATGCTAATAAAACAGATTTCTAAGCAAATAACAAGTCTGGGAAGCAGTTGCAACACAAGCAACAAATTCTTTGCTTTGCTCACATACATCCTGACTAATTCTAGATACTGTAAGTTGGGTAAGAATAAAGTAACAAGGTACTTATTATCAAGCGTCACGGCGCTCTGATCAACAGAACAAGCAATTATAGTAAAATAGTAATGTATAAAAATAGTAAAGAGATACTTAAGCAAGATTATTTTTTTAAATCATGGTCACGTCCCCCTACCAAGCAAACTGTGAAAACTACAAATTATTTGATTCGGTGCGCGCACGCTTTCGCAAAAATTTGAAATTGAGGGCGGGGGTTGAAATATGATGGTTGGAAATAGAATTGGTTGTGGCTTGGTTGGTCTCGATTTGGAGATTTGCGCTCCGCGTTCCCGATTGAATTCGCGGGGAAAATTTTCGCAACTGACCGTCGATTTAAACAAAGCTGGTGTTAATATTCGGGGAACTCCACTGCCGGGTCCTCAAAGTCCGGGGGGAGGGTAGCTGAGCGGTAGCTGAGCGGTCTTGACGGCACAAACTCTTCGATGTGGTTCAGAATCCGGTTGACACTCTAATATTTGATTTGCCTTCTTTGGTCTGATTATTGCGCGAGTCTTGGCGATTCAAATAAATTTAGGCAATAGAATGCTATAGGGCTTACTATTAGTAGCTTGTCGCTGCCACCACCGCTAATTAGCGGAGAAGGAAAAATTAGTTTGATCTAGCGCGAGTCTTACTAATGATCCTCCTGTTAGTCACGGATCTTTATCCGGTTTACGTTCGAAAGTCGGTATCGAGTCAAAGAAAAACTAGTAGCTGTAAGGCAGGATTTAATCCAAAAGGCGCAGCGGCGCTTTAAAATGGCACGAGTAGACGCGAGATGTTTATTGGCAGACGTAGGCGTTTATTAGAATAACAAAATGATTCGGTCCTTAAACAAAATAAAAGTTTCGGCTTGGCGCTTCAGGGGGAGATGCAAATAATATAGCTAGGGGCCTCGAGTATGGAGCCTACTTGGACAGGGAGGGCGCTCGACTCAGAGTCTGAGGAGGGATCCGCTGGAGTTCTGAGTATTTATGGGCGGGATCTCCAGCGGCAGGACTCCGGGGACGGGAGCGATCCGGCAGCGGGACCCAGCCGGGGAAGCGGGCCAGCGGGAGGAATCCCTACGGGGGAAAGAAAAGGCAGCGAGGGGAGTGACGCATTAGAAAATGTCCCGTCGCAGGATCAGCATCACATCGGCTGGGAGACGTCCGGTGACTGGAATCCTTCCGATGGCTGGAGACCTTCCAGTGGCTGGAATCCTTCCTGCCACAAAATAATTAACGTAGAAATCGTTTAGATGTAAACAAATCTTTCTTTTTTAAGTCATAAGTATTGATTAAGTAAGCAAGTTTCTTGTACTTATCAAATAATTTTTGTTTCTGAAATATTATCTAATATTAAAAAAAAATTTACCCTTTGCTGTTTCTTAGTGATTATTTTTCGATTTAAAAAACTTGATGGCCTCAGGCTGCACATGAGTTCAAGCCGCCGCAAATAGGGTCTGCTGATTTCGGGTTCGAATCCTAGAACCCAGTAATGGTCTCCAATTACAAATTCCCCTCTCTGATACCATTCAAGTAGATTTGAAAATTTGCCAATGTGATCAATTCGTTTAAACACACCTAGCTAGCTGTTTTGTTTAAGCGGAAAAAGTCACATCACCATTGTGTTTGTTTTTCTGAGAGAATCCTATCAGCCCCAGACTTTTAGAGAGTTTTCATGCTTAATTCTGGCCTAAAACGCTCTAATCTCCATGCGGCATGGCTTAAATGAACAAAGTAATGCTAAAGAAAAAGGGAATCGACTTGAAATTTCACACACGATCTGTCCTGAAGTAGCCTCCATTAGTTTGACGAATTATTTAATTGGAAAAAATCCCTCAGTCAACAGGAGATGCGCACGCTAAAGATACCTAAGAAGCAGCAAGAAAACAAGCCGGGAGAAACTCACCAGCCGCTCGAAGCTCGGCTGCAGTCTGGTCAGGGTCGGGTGCGCCGCACCTGGCGCACCAGGTGTCGGGGAACAGGAGTTGATCTCCAATGCTGGTCTCAGATTCAGCCGGATATGCGTCGACGACCGAAGAGGATGAAGACTTTTACCTGCTAGAGAGTGCAGCAGTGGGCTTCCTAAACCCAGTAGGGGGATGATGCAGGGGCTGGCCTGGAGAATACCTCGACAGGAGAACCAAAAGGTGTCACGAGATCCCGAAAAGTTGGGGATTTTTGGTCGAAAAATTGCTTCGTTTTAAAGTGCTGAAATCACGCGTCCCGCAGCTGATTCATGAGCGTGACGTCACCTGATCCCGTCCATGACTTGCAGCTTCGCTCCGATTGGCTTGAAAGCTTTACATGACAGGGGTCACCTGCGGGTCACTGGTGACTCATGGGGGGTGATTATGCAAAAAGCTCATTAATTATGAATTTATGTCATAGAAAGCAAGAATTATATAATTGGGGAGAGGATGACGCGCTGATTAAAGAGCTAGGTCAATATAAATGCGTTGTCTGACGCAGTGCGCGTTTCAAAACCTTGCGATTTATTGATGTACATGTACATGCATACTTAAAAATATGACTATAAGTAAAGAACTATTTGGCTCTAATAACTTAAGAATTAGGTATTTGAGAGCGAATTTAATACATGTACCATTATGTAAAAGCACGAAAGTGATAGAGCCATCCAAAACGTAATAAAGCGATGAGCGGCTACAGTATAAATGATCTAAAGTTGAGTTGCAGTACGTTTACATTTACATAGTTTTTACATTAAAATATTAATGATAACTTTAGACACCTGACTTTTCGACCAGATTTACAGCCCACGGCACAGCCGCAGCTCGTTGCGTGGCGCATCCGAGAGTTGTGTACAGCTGTGCTCAGTCCTGACGGGCCGGAGAGGCCGCAACACCCACCCTAAATTTACCCAGCTCAAACTGGTACCCATTTTCAGCTGAGTGGACTGGAGCAATGCGGGATTAAGTGCCTTGCTCAAGGGCACAAATTGTCTCCGAGGGCCGGGACTCGAACCGACGACCTTCCGGTCATAGGGCTGGCGCCCTAGCCACTAGGCCACAACTCCTCCTAAAGGGTTAACATAGCAACAGCAGCAGCAACAACAACATTTACATGTGCATTACCAATATTCCAGATCGTACCTTTGTGAGCAGACTATAAATTCCGACCGGGAATTTTAGACTAATTCCATCTAAAAATGTCAGCAAAAATCGCTATCTGGTTTTTCTCCAGTTCATGGAATCCCTGCACTGAAATCTACTTCATGTTAATTACATTACTACCTCGTATAAATCTCAAAACCAAAGTCTGCCATTCCAAATTTTTCAACTAAAACTGCCATTTTAAATGTCAGAAAATTAATACGGAAAATTAAAAATTTTTCTAGAATTGAAGCCACTTCCATTGCTAGCAAATTAAGTTTCGACAGGCTTAACTTAACGTTCAGTAGCCTCTTAATCCTCAACGTAGCCTTTATTTGATCAATTTTATAGTGTAAGAAAAAATCAAGGCAGATTGCGAAGAGTTACTTATAACCGCATGCAGCAATTAAAATTATGTTAATTGCTACAGTTTAATTTATGCTCAGAATACGTACGCGCATTTTGCTGCTAATTTTAGTTTTTTTTCACGAACTGCCTCTGAAAAATAAAGTTTATCGTTTTCAATGCATCCTCATTTTTTAACATCAAATGCGCGTTGAATTGAGGCTTCATAGCTCGAACATGTATTCCTGTGAGAAATGGAACTTATGAGAGACTTAATTGTCTCCCGATCACGCCATGCTCCATTTTCCTGTCAAAGTTTTTTGCATTAAAGGAAATTTGTTTAAAAGCAGCAATTAAAATTCTGTTATTCCGGTCTTTGAAAGCAGCTAATAGATCCGAAAAAATAGACGAAAAAGCATTTATTTTTTTCTTCTAGGCTTTTCATAAAAGCATGCTAAAGCAATTTGCTACGAGCGTAAATTGCGAAAATGTTGCATCAAAATTATCTTTTTGATAACTGAGCCAGGTTTTCAGTAGATTATTTTGTTGCTCAATTTCTCTCGGTCGTGGTCGCTCGTATACACTGCGGAAAAGTTGAGTGGACTATCTAGTGAAAATACGATCAATTATCCTGACATTGACACCCTAAAACCTGAAAATTCAGCGTCTCAGATACCTGATCCGACCTTGATCTTACAAGTATTTAACGCTTTTTCAAGAAGCTAATGATGATCTTTACCTGCTTGTCCATGACGCATTCTCATACACAAATTCCTATAACTGTAATAATTGTAGCATTTAAGTGTTTTTTTACTGGAAATAATTGCTGCAATTGCTGACATTGTTTGATGAAGATTTGCAGCTGGAAATTTGATTGACTTGGTATACGAGCTAGTTATTGTCTAATTCGCTAAGCATCCAGCAGGTGCGCAAATTCGCAGGGACCAGGAAAATTGGTATCAATTTACTTTATTTTTGTAAAGGGTACAGAATTAAATATGTGTATTTTATCTGTATTCAACCTCCAATTATTGCAGTGCTATGAATTTTTTATCCATTTTTGGTAAGCTGTTCGATTTATGCAGTTGAAAACATCAATATTTTTCACATTGAATTGCGCCTCTAAACTTCTTGGGAAATTTAATTAAAAAGTATAAATTTTCCGGTTGTAACAAGCTCCAAGGTTAAAAAAATAGATTTTAGTTTTCCCATAACGTTTCTTCCTAACGTTTGGTGTCTCATTACGTCGCGTCAGTTGCAGCTCGGGCCGTACAGCTCGATGGTGACGAGCCCCTGGTCGCCGGCACGGTTGCCACCAGGCTGACCCTCGCAGGCCACTCCGGAGCAGAACGAGCCGCCACCACCTCCAGCTTGGTTCCAGGAAGTCCCAGCTCCGCCACCGCTGAAACCGCCGCCGCCGCCGCTAGCTCCGTTGTCCTCGCTGCCGCCACCGCCTCCGCCGAAGCCACCGACAGCTCCGGGGTTCTTGCTGCCGGCGGCGCCACCGATCCAACCTTCGGAGCGACCTCCGCCTCTGTCTCCGTGCTCGGGGCCCTTCCTGACAATGCCAAACCGACCGTTCCATCCAGCTCCGGGACCGCCGTGATAGTTTCCGGTAGCGGGGTCTGTGGTGCCAGGGCCTCCGTCTGTGCCTCCCGGAAAGCTATAGATAGGCGAGGCTCCCAGTGAGCTTGTCCCGGCAGTTCCTGACTGGCCAGGCACTCCTGGAAGAAGATGGGAAGATAATCAGGTCATAAATGCCTCTTTAAGCTAAAAGAAAGCAACATAATTTGCTTGCTACTGGCCTTGAAATCCATTCGAGCCTCCACCACCACCTCCAGCAGCGAGCAGCAAATGATTGTCGACGCTCATGTACACGAAGCTGCCGCCTCCGCCTCCAGCACCCGCATTGTCCTCAGGATAGGTCGGATAGAATGAGTTCATCTCGGACGAGTTGCCGCCACTCTGGCCGACTACGATTGACAACTGAGTGCCAACGGTCAGGTGGAATCTTCCAGCTATGAAAGCACCGAAGCCGCCGGTCCAGAACTTCGTTGGGAACGGGGTCTTTGGGTCGCCGTCGTACACAGTGCGATGGGAGCCGCCTCTGGCGCCGAAACTTCGAATCAGGTAACAACCTGTGAAGGGAGCCGGGAATGTTTGCACGAGGCCACTGCGTCCCGTGCTGGTGTCTAAAAAACATCAATTAGGAATGCGGATATCAATTGTTGTTTTAATTATGACTTGCTTGCTTTTGGGCATAATTATTCGATATTAATCTTACTTTTAAAAATAACTTTTCCGCTTTCAAGACAAGTCAGAAACGATGTCAGATTTTCAGCCAACCAGAGCTTCGCTCGTGAATTGGCAGTCAGGTTCAGGCCGCCAAGAGTCCCAGGCGTAGCTTCACTCATCCTGTTGGCAACCAGCACGTGGCAAACTCCGTTGTCCAGCTGAAATTTCGCTCCGAGGCAAATTCGATTCGTCGGGCACTTGGTTAAGCACTCGATCTCGGTTCTTGCGATGCCCGACGTTAGGATGAGCTCAAAGCTGCCCTTGTTAGGAGCGATGTGAAGCGAGCTTGCGGGCACGAACTCTTGGTGAATGCCGCCAACAGATGTCGCTAGCAGGGCGGCTGGAATGGATTTGAAAGGATCAGATTGATAAGTTATTGTTATTAATCAAGTTATTAATTGATTTAACGATAATTTGGCATAGCATTACCGATTAGAACCAAAATCGAAGTCATCAAGGTAACTAACTATGCTTGAAAGCTGAGAAGCTGAGTGAAGTGAGATACAGTGAGCATTTTTTATTTTTGTAGTTACCATTGCGTGCGATTCCAGAAGGAAATGAAAATCCAGCCTCCCCGGAAGACGCATTCTTATTGGTTAAAAGATTGAGAGATTGTTTCTGGAAAAATCTGTACGGTGTGAAGACTTTAAACTCTGTAGTCATCTGCGTACCACTTTTAACAAAGCTGAAAGCTCTAACAAAGTCTCTAAGATCTGTACACGAACAAAGACTTAAGCATATATATATTTATTTATTTATTTATTTTCCTATTGACAGAAATTCGTCCAAAAATTTAAAACGCCTGTGATGTTGCATTTTAAACAGTTGGGCTACTAATGTTTTAGCTCTCTACTAACAGTAGCATGCATTTTAGTAGAGAAATTTTAATTTCAACCGTACGCTCATAAAACTCGTTACGCTGTTATTGATAACTTAAAATTTGCAATTTTTATAAGTTTGTTGGGCAATCAGTAGCTTTACGTCAGCCGTCCTAAAAAATGTCTGCCGAAACCACGCACTCAATACAAGTATTACTCCTAGACTTCTACCACTTTTAAAGTATCTTGATTTTGATATAAGGGGTGATCGTGTCGCAATGAGTTGTCAACTGGTTCACCTCATCAAAATTTATTCATTGAAATTTATAAATTCATGCCTCATTATCATTATGATTCACAGGGCGTAAAATTGTTTTTTTTTCATACTTTTTCGTCGCGTTAGTTAGACATAACATGCTATTCGACTCAACGACTCAAGCATAAGCTTATAAGACTTTTGTATGCTGAAACGAAGAAAATGCTGGGTAATGGTAGAGATTAAGCTCTAACCCAGTCTTCGACAACAAAGTTTGCACAATAGGGCGTTGATGCGTTTTCACCGAGCATCTAAATTAAACACAAACCGCCGGTAAAACCCCACCCAAGCTAGACTCATTTCGAATTCATTTCGCTGCGACCTCCGCTCGCTAGCTTAAAGTTGCACACCCACACCGTAACCCAGCAACAGGGGGTGAAGGTAAGAGAGGAGAGTCAGCCAAGAAAAGCTCACTATGCGCCTGGCACTCACTTTTGGCTGCATATTTTGCTTCTCGTCCAAAGAAGCTGCTTTAAAATCTGAGAGCAAGTTCTTTTTTGACGCAATTTCGAATGGTTGGCAGAAACTCAATACTGAGAATGCAGCTTGCAGCCGTGTGTCTGCTGATCATCGCACTTGGCTCAGGTAAGTTCATCGATTCGACATTTTAGACATGTCCTCAGATACAAGCTTCAATTTTTTTGCATACCAAGCGCAAGGAGTACTGTATTACATTAATTTGCAATTGAAATGGTTATAATTTGTATAATTTGGGACTGAAAACTTACCTACCTATTTTAAAACCAATTTAACTGTTTGCACTACAGAAATTGCGACCGCAATGCAATACCAAAATTATCTCTATCTAAATCAGTGTTTAAGGGCCGTCAGACTAAAATGCAGAAAACTCTTTAATTGTACTTTAAAATGTGTCATAAGTAAGTTTTACACTCTGAACCCACTCATGAAGCCGTGGTGGCCCAAAGGCCAGTGAGCGTCCGTCAAGTCGGCCCGTCCGGTGACTCCGGCAAAGAAGGCGTCATCGAGGTGACTATGAGCGACGGCTCCGTCGGTCGACTCTGCGACGTTGGTTTCGACAGTAACGCTGTGTCTGTCGTGTGCGCAATGCTCGGCTACAGGGGCATCTCCGGTTATAAGATACAAATGAACCCGGTCACAACTGGCAATACTAACTTTGTCATGGCCCTGACCAACTGTAACTCGTTTTTGGTGAGCGGCTACTAATTAGTAGTATAGAAATTAAAGAAATGTCAGACGCTAACCTTGCTAAAAGGATCTGAATAATAAAAAAACCTACAATAATTAGGCGAGCTCGCCAAGCACGTGGAACCTGCAGACAGCCTGCAGCTACGTTGTGCCACCGTCTCTGCCGAGGGCCTGTTTCAATAGAAGCAACGACGTCGCTGTGATCTGCACAGGCAGTTTAACCACGGCTCCTCCTGCGTCAACGGTGACGCCGAATATGGCCACTCTGCCGCCAACATTCTGCAACAGTAGCGTTACTAACCTTCGCTTGGAGCCGGGGCCAACTGAAGGCATCGTGCTGATTCAGAACGTTACCGGCACCAATTTTGGTACCGTCTGTGGTGCTGGGTTCGGCGTCAACGAAGCGACCATGTTCTGTAGAATGTTGTGCCAAAATGCGTGAGTTGCAATTCTTTTAAGTTTTACTTCGAAATATTTTACGAAATAAATCAAATAAAATTAGACTCATTCCCTTTAAAACTTTAGCACGACGAATGCTATTGGTATCACGGGCCTATATCGGAATGTGTCAAGCTCTTATCCAGTGATGCTTTCTGGACTGACTTGTCCAGCTGGTGCCACCAGCACCAACGACTGCAGACACAATGGCTGGGGCGTCGCTACGGCCTCCTGTACAGCCGACAGAGCCGTGACAGTGCGATGTACACCGATTGCGCTTGAGGCCCCAACTGTACCGCAGCCGATTGTACAGTGTCGCGACTACCGAGCGATAGTGTACTTCAATATTGCCGATGTCCCTGCTTCTTGGTTGCTAAGCCTACATGGAACTTACAACGCAGCTACGTGCAACTTCACAGTCGGACAGAATGGATCGTACGTGTGGGCCACAATACCTTACATAGGATGCAACAGCGTTCAATCCACAAATGCTACTCACGTGACCTACACATCGAATCTATACAAAAACGTCACCATGGTGGGCAACGTGTACCTGGACACGCCGTACATTGTCCCAGTAATCTGTGCGATCCCAAAGCAAAGCGGCGTCTCGGCCGCCCTCGTGCCAGACGCTCGCACTGTGCCGCCCGTGGTTGGAGGCGACTCGTACACGTCGGAGGTGCGCCTCTTTGCTGACTACATGCGCGGCACTTTTCAAAACGAAATAACTCCTGGCTCCAGGCTTGTTGTTGGCTCGAGGGTCTACGCCAGAGTGCAAGTGACCAGCCCGCTGAATGTGCGCCTCACTGTTAACAGCCTCTGGGCCACTAATAGGAACGACGGTACAGGCACTGTCCATTTTCTTGTGACAAACAAGTGCGGCAGTGCTACTACTACAATCTTCCGCGTCGACTTGAAAACTATTGGTATCAACTTTCAAGTGATGTCGTTTACACCCGTGCCGACTGCCACTCCCGTCTACGTGTTCAGCAATGTGACAATCTGCTCGGAGGGTGACACATCAGACACGTGCGACCAAGTCTGCGGAAGCGCAGTCGGACGCCGCCGTAAGCGCGATGTATCGGCACTGAAGCCGAGTGAGAATAGCGCGCAGACATACAATGGACCGTTCAAGATGATGATGCCAACTGCTGAAGACCTGGCAGCTATCGCGGCGAGGATCACGGAGGCTCCAGCCACTTCTACGGCAGCCTGTGGAATGTCATCGCTAAATTACTTTCTCTTTCTGATTGCATCCGTCCTGCTAGCAGAGTCGATTGTGTTCTAATGGTGCCTAAAGATACTTTCTCCTTTTGTCGAATTTTAATCAGTACGAGTAGTAGTACGAGCGTACTACGATAAGTTTGCGACAGCAGTTGATGATTAACAATTTGATGAGAAGCTGCGACATTTATTATTACAGATAAATTCTTTTGTTTTAGCATCTCATTGCATCAAGCTGGCCACTATCTATATATGCAAAAAACAGAAAAAACAGTTTTATACTATTTTTCGCGTTTTTGACTTTGATGATTAGCATTATGAATAGTACGTAGCAAATAAAGTTTAATTACTAAATGCACATGGACTTCCCCTTTCTGCGCCTCTAGAAATTCTTTTCAGAGTGTTCATTGATTATTTAATCGTGGTAATTATAACGATTTTGACGGATTGAAAATAGTGCCAATATTGTATTAAACTGGCTTCCTATTTATAGTACTCGTAGTATGCTTCGCCTAGGCTTGTTTTAACTATTAAATCGGTGCTTAAGTGTGTGCTTATCTACATCGTATTAGAATAGAAACGGGCGTGAACAGACATGAGCAGCAATCTATTTTCACTCTTATCGAACAGCCTCTTTTTATTTTGAAATCAATTTAATTAATGCTACAAGCCAAAGGACAAAAGGCTACAATACACTAATCGAATGGATAGATGACTGTGACAACGCTTGACTGAACAAAGACTGAATTACGAACAGAATTAGAATTTATTTGAACTAAGTGACTTTATTAACTATCAGTAAATTTTAAATGCTGTATTACTCACGATAAAGTAAGCGGGATTAAATTTCGAATGCGTAGACTAAAATCCCGAGGATAATTTAGGAAACGATAGTTAACAAACTGATACTCCAGTACCTTTGCTATGCAGTATGGTTTGTTAGCGCAGTTAAATTAATCCTACGAGCAATTTATGCAAATTCAGCCGACCCAACACTCAAAAGAACGTTCCGTGATCACTAATTGGCAAAAAGCAGTGTCAAAAGTACATGAACTTTTGCAGTTCTAATTGCCAATTTTTATCTCTAATTTTCTGTCTTCCAATTGTAACAGAATGTAGTGACGACCCTGCTCTAGGAGTCCGTACGAAGCTTTTAAGTTACCGCATGAAAATCTATTTGATGTCGCAGTCCAGACCTACCTATTTGACTTCTGTCAGTTTTGATTCAAAGGTTAGACCAAAATTATTTTCTTGCACTACCACGGAAGAGTAATTGGAGATTGGCTGTAATAAAAAGACAGTCTTTTTGTTTAAATCCTTAATCATGGATTAGACTGCTCAGCAATTTTTGAATAATCGATGCTAATCCGTAGCCATGTTTTAGTTATGCGATCTTGGGCCGCCATTAGCCTCAAATCTACTCATGCAGGAACTAAGCCGCCTGACTGAACAGCAAGTGTAATCTCTTGATTTGATTCATTTGATTCCCGAGGAGGCCAAGCAAATGCCCAGCCGTCAAAATACCTGCAGACTAGCTATATTTGTCAACAAAAACGACACTTCGTAGCAGGTTAAGTCTGTTTTTTTCATCTGATTTTTTCAAAGCATCAAATTTGAGTAAAATTTGCGTCGCTTTTTTGGGCGCTAGAAAAATGGCTGTGCATTAAATGCATTGATTCCGACTTCACATCAAGCCCTACTCATATAATTAAAATGAAATTACTTAATTCTCAAGCTTTAACAAAAAAATCAACTGAAAATAGGAATCCTATAAAAATAACTAAAAAAGTGCTATCGAAAGCGTGTCGCTATCAGAATCAAACGGTGATTCGCATCAGATACCATGAAGAGTGCATATGCATGTCCTTTTCTAATCCCATTTCTGATTCATATGATCTTGAATTCTCGAGGACGAGTATATTAGCACTTTTTTAGAATGCAATTTAGTTATTGTTTTTAAAACTTATAAAGCTAACTGGCTAAAGTCCAGTGTTAAACAATCTATGCAACGGAATGTTTACGAGCACGTATAGCACTCGTGTATACAGCTGAGTCAAAACAGTTTTGAAAGCTATAATAGGGATTAAATTAGTACGTGCTTTTCTCTGTTAATTATACATTTGCATTTGTTCCGCTCGCATTGGAATATTCGCTACCTAATGGCGTCAACAGAAGGTACTCAAGCTGCTCAGTAAAATGCGTGAGTTTAGGGTTGCAGTGTTACAGTAATCAAATCATTGGGATGAATAAAATCATTCACTGGAAAAGTTTGTCATGCTGATACTGTTTGATAATTTTACAGTTTACAATTTAAATTTGTTGCGATTCACTACTACAACTTTGAATGAAATATGTACATGTTTTTTTAATTTGGCGAAATTTCATTTAAAATGGAGGGACAAATGTTCAATCAGCCAACTAACAAAATAAACAATAATTTTTTGTTTATTTTTGACAGTACCTAGCCATGTTTTTAGCCGAATAGATCACAAATCTTGAGCCACTAAGCTACAAAAGTGCAGAAATTAAATGTGAAACCTTCACTTCAGTCGTTATCCGTCCATGTGTCAGTTATTGAGTGGGTGATTCCGCTTCAGCACGACAAAGCCGATTGACGCAATGGCCGTTGTCATAAAATTTCGGACACGAGGTATGAAGATGAGAGATTAATCAAATATAAATAAAAACACGCCCGTAATCAATAATAGGAAACAACAAATTTATTGCTGACGATATACAAGCCAACAATACGGCTCTTTCTCAAGATGAAGAATCCAACAGCGAATACATTTTACCAAGATTTAACTGATGCTTTCATCTATGCTAAAGACGCAAAAAACCGGTTTGGTGGGTACCTTTTGCTACTTTTGCTTGGCATCTTCTGTCGGATATAAAAATCGTGTTTTATTCGACTTGAGAAACCATAGTTGCACTGTAATAGTCTGGTCATTGTATGCAAAGCAATCAGGAGGTAGGACAGGTGGCGCACTGGCTGTTTTGCTGAGGTTGTAAAAAACACTTTGCAAGACGGATTAGATACTTACTTCAAAGCTGCATCCATCGCTACAGTAAAATCGACTGCTTTTTCATCAAAAAGAGTTGGACAACTGTAACTCAGTTTTTTAGCTCCTCAATGCTTTAGAATCAGGAACGCTAAGTCCTCTTAAGACTTTCGTCGAGGTAAAAATTATTTCCGTACGTAAAATTCTTCTGTTTTTGTTAAATTTTTACTCAGGTCAGAAACAAACTAATTTATTTCACGAGTAAAATTAAAAAGCGTTTTTTGAATCTGCATTAATGGTTGAGTGGAATAAGTAAGACATAACGACCCTATTCTAATCGTTTCTGTCGCCAATATAGCTAGAGTAAATTTGCCCAAGAGACACTATATTTAGTCCACGGGCACTGCTATTCCAATGATCTATACTAGACTAATTTTAGTATGGGACTTATTGCACTTGGCGAATGATGTGACTGTGTCAATTCAGTTAACTGATAAATTGAAGTGCAGCTTAGTTAGCAATTATATAGTAGCTTTTCCTAGGGACTATCTACATTGCGTTGATGCACTACAATAATATCTTGCTGGTGGGGTAAATAAAGTGAATTCTAGCTGTGTAACATTCAGTGTCAATGTCTCCAATATATGGTACGAGTTAACAAATTTTTGCTAATACGAGTATACTCTTGTTGAGCTCTTACTTTACATTTGTAGTCTAGCTACTGAGTAAATTGATTAAGCTAGTTTAAGACTACTTTGATCAATCGTATATCGCAGGCAGTTAAAAAATGATGGCTTCTATTAATTGCCATTGGATGATTTATAATTGTACAAAATTCATGTCTAAGTATCTGTAAATCGATAATGGCGGGGGGCTCTCCTAAAGACGCATTGCATTGGATGGATTAGGTTTAATTATAATTGAATGATCTCTCGATATAGATAAAAAAGGAAACAAAGATATTGCAATAAACTATACACTACAGGCTCTAAAATTTACCTGGGAAAATACACTCTAATTAACCAAATTAACCTGCTAACAACTCATGGACACTACAACAGAGACAAATTTGTTGTTTCACTGATGGCAGTCGACAAAAGCACTGCTTACTATAGGTAGGGTTTTGGCTGGGCCCTGGGTGGGCGGATGTGTGGGCGAAGCGCAGATAATTGCAGCATGTCAATTGTTTCGTTTTAAAGCAACGACTGTGGCTATGGAAACCAATTAACTCCGGAGCAACTTCAAAGAACGGCTGAAAAAGCCGGTGTTCTGAAAGGTTACGCCTAGGAGGGCGGCGCTTTGTTTGAATGACGTCAATGGAGTGGCTAAAAATTCCAACTCTAACATTCGTATTGTATAAGATGTATTTATTCCAATTGGAAAATCATTTTATCCATAATAAACTAAGATAATTGAGTAATACAGATCGCCTCAAATAATAAGTAAGACTTAGGGTGCGCCTGCTTCTCGAAAAAAAGAAGAGCAATCACGGGGGGCATGAGTTTCTTTGCTCAAGAAGTGAGGAATCACAAATGTACGAGGGGTGTCCCAAAAATAGCGGGAAAACGAAAACGGATGCGAGGACCGCGTCGATTTCCGAGATGTCTTGCAGTTGGTGGCACTGATGTTCTTTCTGCCTTCCACTCTGCTCTGTTTCTTTTGTTTCTGGTGCTTTATTGCTTCTGCTCTTGTTTTGCTTCTTTCTCTGCTGTTTCTGCTTTTTTGGTTCTTCTCATTTGTGCTGCAAAAGTTTTGCCTCTGGCCAAACAAGTGAGGTTTTGACTTGGTGTACGAGCTAACACTACCCCCTACCACTTGTTCTACTTTTAGCCATAACTTTTGAAATACTTGACATCCAGACCAAAATCAAAACACAGCAGAAAGGCATAAAAATTATCTATTCAGTGATGCAATGCTCCGCATCATATCTATGCCACAAATTTTTTTTTTATTTTGGGCGTAATGAATTCTCTTTTATTAGGATTAATCAGAAAAACCTGCTGTTTCCGCTTAGTTCCCTTAGAGAACGCCATGAGCAGTCAAAAAAGAGATTTGCTTTTAAAAATTTAAAAGACAAAAATGCACGCAAGACAAAATTTGGAACAACGCACTGGTTTACGACGCTTGCACGAAAAAAGCAACGGCTTTTAGACACAAAGTTGGAGAGAATTTTGTGAATAAAATCAGTTAAAAGGGGTTCCATAACTAGCTTCTGATGCTTACCCAATAGATGCTCAAAAAATACAACAAAGGCAATCAACTTTATTCTTTAATGATATCAAATACACTGAGGACAAAAGATCGGTTCAAAAACATCAACACGTTTTGTTTTTAATGAAATTTAAAGATGCATGCATTGCGCAGATTTAGGACTTAAATTGTGAGAGATTTATCTGAAAGTGACAGTTAGAAACACACACAGCCTTTAAAGATTTACCCAAAAGTACAACGCTAAGACACACAAACAGCCCTTGAAGATTCACCCAAAAGTACAACGCTAAGACACACAAACAGCCCTTGAAGATTCACCCAAAAGTACAACGCTAAGACACACAAACAGCCCTTGAAGATTCACCCAAAAGTACAACGCTAAGACACACAAATAGCCCTTGAAGATTCACCCAAAAGTACAACGCTAAGACAAACACACAGTCCCTAAAGATTCACCCAAAAGTACAACGCTAAGACACACACACAGCCCTTGAAGATTCACCCAAAAGTACAACGCTAAGACACACACACAGCCCTTGAAGATTCACCCAAAAGTACAACGCTAAGACACACACACAGCCCTTGAAGATTCACCTAAAAGTACAACGCTAAGACACACACACAGTCCTTAGAGATTCACCTAAAAGTACAACGCTAAGACAAACACTGCCTTTACTTAAAGATTCATACAGAGAAACAAACCAGCTCTCTATGATTCACCCACAACTGACACACTTGCAAGAATCGAATACAGTCCTCAATCAACACTACGCTCAGCTCGTCCATGCGTCATAAATTGCTGCCTGCTGTGACAGAACAGCCGCCTGATGCGCGCACGGAACGCAGTGTTCAGGCAGCAGTACAACCCACCGGAAGCGGCCGCGTGCAGGTACACCAGCATATTGAAATACGGCAGCAAAGTAATCAGCTTGCTGGCCAGTTCCGGCCGCGTAGGAAGCAGAAAGTCTGCCAGCACGACCAGCAGCTCCTTGGGCAGCCAGCAGATGGTGAAACAGCCGACTAGAACTGCCACGGTGCGCAGCGCTTTGTTCCGTCTGACGATGGCCGCATCTTGAGCGGGTAGCGCGATCTGAGGGCGTGCCGACCCGATGGCCAGTAACGGTATAGCCGGCTCCGTCAGCTTACGGATTCGTCGGGCCACAAGGGTGTAGCTGATGCAGATGGCGGCCAGAGGCAGGAGTCCAGTAGCGGCCAAGAAAGCCAGAGAAATGTACTTTTGAATATTCTGATTGAGCCACACTTCTACGCAGTGAGCGTATGGTGTTGGGAAACTGGCCTCGGTGAGGTTGAGCGCCTCGGAGGCTGGTCGCTTCATCGAGACCGTGCGCAGAGAGTACATGAACAGCATCGGACACGAAAAGCTTGCAGCCGCTATCCAGCAATAAGCTACCGAACGATTTCCAGTTGTACCCGGATGGGCCGCACGTGACCGGATAATTGCCATGGCAACCAGGGAGCAGATGTTGAGCAGCAAAGCAAAGGCTGAAAAATGTGGAGGAAATTTATGCAACATGCCTTCAAAGGGTTTTGATAACAATTTTTTGCTAAAAAACATTTTTTTGCGGTCCATTCCTTCTCTTATAAAGCTGTTCAGTTTTTTAAACAATTTTTTATTCGAAAAAAATCTCGGTAAGCTTGCCTGATTTCTCGGCTTTTTTGCCCAGCCCCTAATCGCCCCAGTGCGTCAGCTGGTCGAGTTTTTACATTTTATCATCGCCACTTTGCTTTAGAAATCGTACGCTAGGTGCACATACGCTGTCTATCTATGAGCTAATCCGCATCCCGCTAAAGTAGTGTGAAAAATGTCAGCTATACGGCGAGACTTCTCTCAAACAAAGATAAGCAGGTAAGAGAGTAGATAAATAAGACTCATTCGAATTGAGGCGCGTATTAATCCTAGGTTTGGATGGAGGTCAGTAGCAGAGATTTGTCTGCCCTTAGCATAGCCTATGATGAAGACATGTTAGAGGCTGATTTCGTGTCTCAAGGCTTTACCAACCAGCCTTACTTGCAGCAAAATTAAGGTTGACAACAGAGGAGCCACGCCTCAAGACAAAATCACTAAAGTCACAATTAAACCTACAAGGATAAATGAAGCCACGGTGAAAAATCTAAGTAAAATTAATAATGATAAATTGACTTTATAAAGACGAGGGATTCTTGCGAAAAGCATGACGAGCTCTTACGCGGAGTTCTGCGAGCGCAAAACTAAAAAATAATTTTAAGGTTACGTTCGACCCCAAAGAACAGAATATCATTGCTTGGTTTAGGTCCAAAGTCTTTAAAAAGGAGGGAAAAATGACAGTAGATATTTTCTTTCTTTTGCTTTCGCAGCCAGCAGCCCCCGCTCACCGTGTGAGAAGACGGACAGCTTGCAGCCCACATTGCCCAGCAGCCAAGCCTTGTTGATGATCAACGACAGCTTTAGCGGGATGCACACGGAGCTAACAAGGAGGCTGGAGGCCGCCAAGTTCAGCATCAAGCCGGGTACCCGGCGCCTCAGACTGGGATACCAAGCTGTCACGCCGAGGGCAAAGCCGTTGCCTAGCAACGCCAGCGTCATCATCAGAGTGTACAGAACCGTTTCCACCCAGTCCGCTGTGCTCAGCCAGTAGAGAGTGGATCGTTCCAGCTCGATTGCGTGCAGGACTGCTTCGTCCGAAGAGTTGACGAACTGAAAATATCGATAGATGGATGGATGGATAGATAGATAGATAGATAGATAGATAGATAGATAGATAGATAGATAGATAGATAGATAGATAGATAGATAGATAGATAGATAGATAGATAGATAGATAGATAGATAGATAGATAGATAGATAGATAGATAGATAGATAGATAGATAGATAGATAGATAGATAGATAGATAGATAGATAGATAGATAGATAGATAGATAGATAGATAGATAGATAGATAGATAGATAGATAGATAGATAGATAGATAGATAGATAGATAGATAGATAGATAGATAGATAGATAGATAGATAGATAGATAGATAGATAGATAGATAGATAAGATAGATAGATAGATAGATAGATAGATAGATAGATAGATAGATAGATAGATAGATAGATAGATAGATAGATAGATAGATAGATAGATAGATAGATAGATAGATAGATAGATAGATAGATAGATAGATAGATAGATAGATAGATAGATAGATAGATAGATAGATAGATAGATAGATAGATAGATAGATAGATAGATAGATAGATAGATAGATAGATAGATAGATAGATAGATAGATAGATAGATAGATAGATAGATAGATAGATAGATAGATAGATAGATAGATAGATAGATAGATAGATAGATAGATAGATAGATAGATAGATAGATAGATAGATAGATAGATAGATAGATAGATAGATAGATAGATAGATAGATAGATAGATAGATAGATAGATAGATAGATAGATAGATAGATAGATAGATAGATAGATAGATAGATAGATAGATAGATAGATAGATAGATAGATAGATAGATAGATAGATAGATAGATAGATAGATAGATAGATAGATAGATAGATAGATAGATAGATAGATAGATAGATAGATAGATAGATAGATAGATAGATAGATAGATAGATAGATAGATAGATAGATAGATAGATAGATAGATAGATAGATAGATAGATAGATAGATAGATAGATAGATAGATAGATAGATAGATAGATAGATAGATAGATAGATAGATAGATAGATAGATAGATAGATAGATAGATAGATAGATAGATAGATAGATAGATAGATAGATAGATAGATAGATAGATAGATAGATAGATAGATAGATAGATAGATAGATGGATAGATAGATAGATAGATAGATAGATAGATAGATAGATAGATAGATAGATAGATAGATAGATAGATAGATAGATAGATAGATAGATAGATAGATAGATAGATAGATAGATAGATAGATAGATAGATAGATAGATAGATAGATAGATAGATAGATAGATAGATAGATAGATAGATAGATAGATAGATAGATATGATTAGAAATAGATATGATGATAAATAGATTAAAGATATATAATATCAATGAATCGATGAGTTCGGGTGGTCTCTGAAGTGAGAGGCATAAAAAGAAGGCCACGGATAGCGGATATCCTTAAGCACGATTTTCAAGTATAAAAAAATCCTTGCGCCCTGAATAGGATGAGTGAGAAGCGAAGCAGCTGTCTCAAAAAGGATGACAATGGCAAAACCCAGGGTATGCAGGGATGCACTTTTTAAAGAAGAGCAGAGTGAGGCTAAGGAAAGTTTTTTTATTAAGAAATTGCTCCACCTGCAAAAATGAAGGTTGTTGCCGAAAAAAACTGCCGATAAATCACACCCTGCCTGTAAGGATTGGTAGCTGCCATTACACTGTATTAGAGCGTACGATATAAGTAGATATAACTTATTGAAAGCAGCTAAAGGACAACTTACATCTGTGTTAATCAATATTTTAAGTATCGTTGCTTGTAATATCATAGGTTTTGAATTTCCCAGGAAGCTGGCCTTTCCGATATGGCTATTTTAGTCAGGTCTAGATTGAAAGAAACTGATTAAAAGAACAGGAAACTTGAAATTTCTTTTGCTAGACAGTAAAAATAGAAATAAGGTTTAGATTAAGGGCAGACATTATGATATAAATGTGTACTTGATTTCAAGACTTTCACCACTTTGAAAGTGCATTTGCGACACATACTATGATGCACTTTAAAAAAGATTTTTGGACGTTATAATTTCATTCTGCTACGAATATTTATTGCCACAAAAAACATCGCTAGGGAGCAAACTGGCAGTCATAGTCCATGAACCGAGAGTTGGTATCAAGTATCTGAGAGTCAGAGCCAATGAACCGAGTGTCGGTATTAAGTATCTGAGAGTCATAATCAATGTTGGAGAGTCGGTGTCAAGTATCGGAGAGTCAGAGTCAATGTTGGAGAGTCAGAGTCAAGTATCGGAGAGTCAGAACCAATGAACCGAGTGTCGGTATCAAGTATCTGAGAGTCAGAATGAATGTTGGAGACAGTCGCTATCAAATATCGGAGAGTCAGTATCAATGAACCGAAAGTCGGTATGAAGTATCAGAGAGTCAGAATCAACGGACTGAGTCAGAATCATTATTGGACAGTCGGTATCAAATATCAGAGAGTCAGAGTCAATGAACTGAGGGTCGGTATCAAGTATCAGAGAGTCAGAATCAACGAACCGAGAGTCAGAATCAGTGTTGGAGAGCCTTTTTCAAGTATCTCATAGTCAGTATCAATGAACCGAGAGCCGGTATCGAGTATCGGAGAGTCAAAATCAATGTTAGAGAGTCGGTATCAATTATCTGAGGGCCAGAATCAATGTCAGAGAATTGGTATCAAGTATCTGAGAGTCAGTATCAATGTTGGAGAGATTATCAAGTATCGGAGAGTCATAATCAATGTTGGAGAGAGTCGCTATCAAGTATCGGAGAGTCAGAGTCAATGAACCGAGAGTCGGTATCAAGTATCTACGAGTCAGAATCTATGTTGGAGAGAGTCGCTATCAAATATCGGAGAGTCAGAGTCAATGAACCGAGAGTCAGAATCATTGTTCGAGAGTGGTATCAAGTATCTGAGAGCCAGAATCAGTATATCTCACTCCCAACCGAAAGCAATGTCTCGCCCACGCACTAACAAAGCAGGAGATGAGGCAGCGAATAATTACCTGAGTGTCAACGGCAATGGTGAAAACCTCCATAGCTTTGAGCTTTGCAGCTGGGCAATCCGCCCTTCAGCGATGCAGCTTTAGGCTGTCAGATAAGAGAGACAATCTGTTAAGTTGATAGCGTCAAAGAGATTGGGATACGGGACCACGTGACACGGCGTCTAATTTAAGTAGCGCCTTATTGAGCACGCTGAGCTGTGTGCGCTAATCCAGCCTATAAGGCTACTCGGACCAATGGGAAATGGGCTCAGAAAGAGAACCAATGCAATTTAGCAGAGTGCACAGAGCGATCTAATCAGAGTACCGCTTGTATGTCATTTCTTTACTTGTACTTGTGTGCCTACGCACAGAAATGGTATGACATATTAACAATACATTGCATGGTTACTAGTTTCAAACAATACGGTTAGTAAATTAAATGACATCCCTTTCAGCGTGCATTGAGCGATGCATTTTAACCCGCATGGCTCTTAGTGGGTGGTAAATGCATAGGGTGCACATATTCTGCTCTGGCGAATTTAAGACAATTGAACAAGTGTTTGTGTCCGCATAAATCGATCTGGAAATGTTGCTTAATGAGGAATATTTTTTTCTGTCACATACAGCTCTCACTTTTACTCACACTCTCACGCTCGCTTTGATTTATTGTCACTCTTGATCTCACCATTACTCTCACTTTAACTCTCACTCTCAATCTCACTCTCACTCTCACTCTCACACTTTCACTCTCATTGTCACATTTACTTTCACTCTCGCTGTCAATCTCACTCTCACTCTCACACTTTCACTCTCATTGTCACATTTACTTTCACTTTCGCTGTCAATCTCACTCTCACTCTCACTCTCACACCCACTCATTCTCACTGTCACTCTCAATCTCACTCTCACTCCCACTCTCACTCCCTCTGTCATTGTCACTCTCACTCTCACTCTCACCCTCACTCTCCCCCTCA
Organism: Macrostomum cliftonense; assembly: GCA_950096795.1. Lineage (NCBI taxonomy): Eukaryota > Metazoa > Platyhelminthes > Macrostomidae > Macrostomum > Macrostomum cliftonense. The sequence continues at coordinate 73,127 of CATNEM010000159.1, forward strand.
CTCTCACTGTTACTCTCACTCTCACTGTCACTCTCACTCTCACTCTCACTCTTACTCTCACTCTGACTCTCACTCTCACTTTTAGTCTAGCGCTCACTATAGAATAGTCTCACGCTCAAGCATAATCCTAGTAAGTGACATTTTTGAATTCTGATTTTCATTTTATATCTATTTTCTCTTGCTACAAAAGTAAACAATTTAAACAATTCGAAACAAAATAAAATAAAAAACTAGTATATTCTGCTGTCTCCAAATATCTTTGCAAAATCTCCGTCGACTTACTAATTTTAAATTGCAAGAGATGTCAAAGCCAACATCCGTTGCGACAGATCCTGTGCCAACAAATCATTAATAACAGATGGACATAGTAAATGTGATTGACAGCCTTGTTTGTGTGTTACTTGCTTGTTATCGACTGTAGCCGCAGCGTAAACAAGCAATACAGAAACATTTGTATTGCACTGAACATAGTGTACTTTTGCTTACAACAATCTATTTCTCTGCTTAAACATTGTTGGCTCATTCAGCTGTGATTCAATTGTTCTTTTCATGATAAAGATTGCTTGCGAGTTGCAAGGAAAAAGCTATACCTTAAGTAGACTTAGACTTCTCTACAAGATTTCTCTGAGAGTTTAATTAAACAAAATTTATGCTAAATAAAGACAGCGTGGCTAAAGTAGGAATGGAGCAGAATGCACGGGCCAAATAAGGCAAGTATTAGGTGTAAATTTCTCATTACCGCTCATCTTGCCGACATGCATCCCAGAGACCAGACGGAAAATTGAATCCGCAGATTAATTCAAAACTCCGCTAAATCCTTTTGTTCCCTTTTGTCGAATCAACATGGAGACTGAAAAGAGGATAAACAAGGGCTTTTTACTAATAATGTCTAAGCTAAATCTAAGCTAAATCTGCAAGAGGGGCTGCAGGCACCTTGACGCTTACAGCGACATCGTCCCACAACCAGCGACTGGGCATGACTGTCCATTGCGCTGACTGCTGAAGCGCGTTCAGTCACACTAAATACGGTATGCAGGCATAGACACTCACACACAGGCCGGCACCCAGTCACGCACTCACATAGGGTGTACAAGCGGCGGTTCCAGGAATGTACACTCTCTATGCCTTGGGGGTTGCCCTCATGGGCGTAAATTGCGCAACTGGCCCAAAGCCCAACCAATTGATACACAAGGCCCCAAATTTATGTGTGCCTCCACACGAAACCGCGCTAGGGAAAATAAACGACCCACAACGCGGGGTCGAACCTTGACCAGTGTGGCACATAAGGCAGACGCGCTAGACCCCCGAGCCACTCGCCACTAATAATATCTTTTAAGATCCAAAAAAATCTAACGCATGAGCATCGCGCAGAATTTTAGCCGATAGTTTTTGCACATTAATTAAGAATTTTCCAGGCAATTATTAAATTTTGGATCCGTTCGTGATCAGATTAAAATAATGCAGAGAATTTTCTTCTGGGGCTTAAATATTTCCAACTGATTAGTTGGCAAGTTTGCTTGCAGCATCTTAAATTACTGTCCCGTCCCCAATTACTTAGGGAGGCATGAAGAACACTTTAGCCGCAGGTAGTCATTCAGCCATTGATTGGATGAATCTCTGCCTAATAAATCTACTCCTAAATCCCAGGCTTCAGAACGGGGGGATAATTACTTGAAATTATCACGTAACTTTCAAATTCGTCCTTTTTATGTTAGAACCTTAATTCTTGAGTGCTTGCAGATGCACTATTACCTTTTCCAAAATTCTATATGTTTCTTGATCGGGTCTCCAACGCGGCACTATATCGCCGCTCTGGCCTGGACTTTTGCGGCGCGGCTTTCATTCGCGCCAAGGCCCTTAGGCGCGGCCTATGACGCTGCTTTTCACCACCTTGAAAGCGTATTTTGTTGCTGTTGTTGTTGTTGTGTTTCCTAAAACAATGAGAAACACAGGTTTAAGTTTTTTATTAGCTAAAAATAAGTAAAAACATTTCTTTCAGTTCCCCCTTCTCAATAAGCGCAAGTATCCCCTTGTCAGTAGGTTTGGTATCCCCTTGTCAGTAGGTTTAGTATCCCCTTGTCAGTAGGTTTAGTATCCCCTTGTCAGTAGGTTTGGTATCCCCCTGTCAGTAGGTTTGGTATCCCCCTGTCAGTAGGTTTGGTATCCCCTTGTCAGTAGGTTTGGTATCCCCTTGCCAGTAGGTTTGGTATCCCCTTGTCAGTAGGTTTGGCATCCCCTTGTCAGTAGGTTTGGTTTGCCCTTGTCAGTAGGTTTGGTTTCCTTGTCAGTAGATTTGTTTTCCTTGTCAGTAGGTTTGGTTTCCTTGTCAGTAGGTTTGGTTTCCTTGTCAGTAGGTTTGGTATCCCCTTGTCAGTAGGTTTGGTTTGCCCTTGTCAGTAGGTTTGGTTTCCTTGTCAGTAGGTTTGGTATCCCCTTGTCAGTAGGTATCCCCTTTGCTAATTTTGCTAATTAGGCTTGGTATGTGTAAAAAATTAATTCAGTCGTAGCAAACTAACTATCAGTAGTTTAAGTTGAATTTATTAAACTTGTCCCGGCATTCTATATACACTCGCGATAGTGAATAGATATCACGAGTTGTGTTGCTACTATTCTTCCTTTTTATCATCTATGAAAACGATATTCTTTCTGAGCGGCATTGACAAATTCAAAGGAACACGCATGCTTGCTTTTAGCGAGGCCTTAGCTGTATATAATCCTCAACATGCCACGCTTCACTTAAATGAAAGTTTTTTTTCCATCTAACATTGAAATTTGAACTGGAAAATTTTGTTTGCTTGCTAAAAAAAGACCAGCCAACGACAAGGAAACGTTCTCAAAAAAAAGAATTCCTATAACGTCTGCACTTTACGTCCGTTAAAAATGTAATGTTAATCAGCCAAAAAACCGTAGAATCGTGTATTAATTAAAAAAATGACGAAACACCTTGACGTACTTGATGATTTCCGCCTTGAATTACAGTATACGCATTATCGTATCACTTTCAGCATACTCACGGGATGAGTATATAGCTACATGTTCATACAATACTCGTTTATGCTGCCTTATTAGATGCTGTCTAAATCTATAGTTGCATACTGTCCCTTTGAGCTGCACAGGAGAACCTAATGAACCCCATGGACAGGTGCTTCTGTGCACTGGAAGCCCTTTTAGACTTTTTTAATATGTCTAATCAGATATAGATGTTGACAAGAGTCACGAAATGCAAACCGAACTGAAGTCAAAGAAATTGACTCGGAAATCAAAACTAATAATAGGATTGAAAACTTCATTCCTGCGACCGCGCCGTGCAGCTTTTTCAAAGCAAAAGTTTTAGTTTATATTTGTACTTTAGCTGAATAATTCTATAAATATAATAAATCATGCTGTCTACCAAATTCAATCAACGCATCTAAGCCTATTATTGATTTTCTTACATAACTAATTAGCCACTGAAATATACATGTACCGGACAATTTTGATATAATCCGATAAAGAATTCATGTATTATAATATTGTTAGAGTGCCAAAATTGTTAGAGTGCAAGAACGAGAATAGAAAATAATCCTGGCGCATTAGGCAAAGACTCTAAATTACTTTGTGCCAGCGGGGAATTAAATTAAACCGTTCTCTAGGCGCAAAATTTATTATCGTGTAACATAAAGAACATTGGAGTGACACATTCGTTTAACACCTTGAATTCAAAGTATTCATAGAATGGATGAAGGACCTTAAAGTTCAGTTACCACAGACCCAGAAATAGCAAAAACAGGCGGCTCTTCCACACTGCATAACTATACGATACGAGTAAACAGCTGGAGAATAAGTTGTGAGAATAGATGGTGGAATTGCAAAGTAAATTTGTTGGAGGTCGGGGGGGGGGCGTTCCATAAATATGAAAAGACACATCGTCGAAATGATAACACGTCGAAAAGACGCATTGTACAAAATATATACTTACCAGTCCCGACGCCACGAAGAAAAGACATATCGCCGAAAAGGCACATCGTCATAGCAGTCTCCGATCTATGACCCCCTTTGACTCCTCTTCTGGGGAGACCCCCTTTGACTCCCTAGAGGTTAACTGTCCCAGTTCCCATCGGCTGCTGCAGAGTACAGGTAAGCTGTTCTGGCTGGTCTGCAACCGAAATGTCTTCATCCGGATTCCGGTTAAGGTTTAAAAATTGAAAATCTGAAAAAGCGGTAGCTGGAGCATGGTGGCAAGACTTTTAGAAGCAATTACTTTTTAGCATGATTCATCATCACGACGGCTCCCAGCACCCTGGAAAAACTTAGACCGCAAAACCTCAGTCGGTGGGTCGAGCTACGCACTGAAAAGTGAAAGAAAAAAAGAAAAAAGTGAGAAAAAATCTTTTCTTTGCACGGGATTATACGGGTTGTATTCTATAAACCGAATTAAATAAGTTTGACAAAAACTATTTATTCATTAAAGTAGAAATATTGAATGATCTCTTGTTCTGAACCCTACTAGGCTAAGGATGGCAATGCGTTTACTTAAAATCGCGATTTTTCAAATACAGCAAAAATTTTAAAATAATATTTTCTAAGACAGATTGCAGCCCAAACGAAAAATTGAGTAGTAAGTAAATACGTATCTTATTTAATGTTGGATCATGTAAGTATGAATGAAATCTTAAATTTAAATTTAGCCTGTTAAAAGGCACTTAGGGCGTTTTTATTCAAGGTGTTGAAGTATATAAAACAATTAGAAAAATATTTGCAAATAATTAATTTTCTTTTGTTACTGATTTAAAAATGAATATTCATATTCACCGTCAGCTTCATAAGTTATGTATTATTTTATCTTGGCATAACCCAACACAACAGAAATATTTATCAGTAACTTTTTTGTCTCTTTGTAAGTTTAGTACTTAAATTTGAATGAAGTCCTATCTTAACTTTAACATAAATGTGAAGGAAACCCTAATTTTCCCTTGTTCATTTGCATATAAGATTAGATGATTTATTTTTGGTCATTTTCTATCGATTCTTTTGTGTTATAAAGGCCCATTATCATATCTTATGAATTTCATGTATTTAATATCACTATTTTGATTGGGTTTTTTAATTTTAACTTTTTTGTTCACTTTTACCTAGTTCACAAGCCCTGTCTTTGGCCAATTCCTGTGTTGCATAGCACAACTCTATCCCCTATGATAGGAATTAAATAGTTTTCTGAGCTTTTTAGTAACACTTTACTAAGCATCCTATTACTATTTTAAGCATGTTGTTTGTTTCTTCTTTTTTAGTGAGTTCTAATCTAAGACTAAGATCAAAATAATTTAATAAACAAAACTACAGTTTACCATAAAAACTATGAATTTTTTCTATAGAACTTGATTAAAGATTGCTTTTTTACATAGAAAATAGCAATATATCAATTTTTTAATTAACATGTAATGGATGCATTATAAATAAAGGAAAAATATTAAAGACTAGGCCAATTTTTCAAGATGCAATATATTGCAACTCTATAAAAATTCAAATCTTTTTGTTAATTAAGATAGTAGTAACAGTTTTTTTTAATTTTTCTAAGAGAAATATCTTGCTAAGTAAAAAGTTGTGGAGTTTTAAAATATGTGAACAGTTTATAATAAATATAGCTATTTAGTATGCATCATTTAATTTTTTTGTGAGCTATCAAAACATGCATGGATATTAAATTAACCTTTTTTTCTATGTTTTGATGGCTAAACAGATAGCAAAGTTATTGAGCTTTGAAAACAGAGCACTTCCTTTATTTATATAGGTATTGTAGCCACATGAGACTGATAAAACTTGAATAGCAACAATTTTATTATTTGTATTAGCTTTATATATATTTTACCATAGACTAAATAACATTTACAGGTTTACTAAAAACCAAGCTATTTTTGTGATTTTTTTCCTAAGATTGTTATTGCTACTTTAATTATTTGTCAATTAAATAATATACCAGAAATTTAGGAACAATTTATGTGTTTTTAAGTCACATAACCAGTTCTTTTCTTTCCCAAATCAAGCAACTAACAGATCGTTGATAAATGGCTTAATAATAAATTTCAATCTTACAGGAAATTCTGCACATCAGATTACTAGAATAAACTACCACTAAGCTATGCGGGTTTGCATAATTGGCACCGGTGTGAGTGGCATAGCTGCTATAAAAGCCTGTCTAGAGGAGGGTCTCGAGCCCGTGGCATTTGAACGATCTACAGACCTTGGCGGACTTTGGCGCTACACAGACGCGGTCGATGGCAAAGCCTGCGTTATGCGCACCACTATGATGAACACTAGCAAGGAGATGTCAGCTTTCTCAGATTTCCCACCGCCAGCTGAGTACTCAAATTTTCTGCACAATAGTAAAGTGTTTGAGTACATTCAGGCGTATGCCGATCAGTTCAATCTGCGCTCTAGGATTCGGTTTGGCACTGAGATTGTCAAGGTGATTATCCTTAGTAACTAAGGGAGAAGATTGTGATGAGTCTTGCATGTCAGTCAGACGGGCTCATAAGTCCCGAATCCCCACCGCAGGCGCGCAGGATGGCGGACTCAGACAAGTGGCTTGTAGCCTACCGCCCGTCGGCAGACAGCGGCGGTCAAGCCGGCGACTCGAACGAGAAATGCGAGACCTTCGACGCTGTGTGGGTTTGCACGGGTCACCATGCCATACCGAACCTGCCGGTTTACCAGGGAGCCGACAGTTTCCCCGGCGAGATTCTTCACTCGCACTCGTGTCGCGATCCATTAGACGAGAGATTCGCCGACAAAACCGTGCTGGTTATTGGGGCCGGGAATTCCGCCGGCGACGCAGTGGTTGAGCTGTCGCACCGGGCCAAAGTTGTCTATTGGTCTACTAGAAGGGGAACTTGGGTAAATCAACAACTCATTGGTCTGAATTCATTGGTCTCACTTGCTGATTGGTTGTTCCAAAGCTCATTCTCCTGTCCGTCAGGACAGAGCAGCTTCACACAGTCTTCGGATGCACCCTGCAGCTTTCTCTCACAAAGACAAGAATTCGAACAAAAACATTTTTTTTCAAATGACACTGAAACAAAGACAGATTTCCCAATCATGCTGTAACAACGGCAGATTTTCAAAGACAAAGCTTTCCCAATGACACGAACAAAGACAGCTTTGCCAATGACACTGTAACAAAGACAACTTTTCCAATGACATTGTAACAAAGACAGCTTTCCCAATGACACTGTAACAAAGACAGGTTTCGCAATGACACTCTAACAAAGACAGGTTTCGCAATGACACTGTAACAAAGACAGGTTTCGCAATGACACTGTAATAAAGACAGGTTTCGCAATGACACTGTAACAAAGACAGGTTTCGCAATGACACTCTAACAAAGACAGGTTTCGCAATGACACTGTAACAAAGACAGGTTTCGCAATGACACTGTAATAAAGACAGATTTCGCAATGACACTGTAACAAAGACAGGTTTCGCAATGACACTGTAACAAAGACAGGTTTCGCAATGACACTGTAACAAAGACAGGTTTGGCAATGACACTGTAACAAAACAGGTTTCGCAATGACACTGTAACAAAGACAACTTTTTTAATAGCACTGTAGCAAACAACTTTTGCAATGACACTGTAACAAAGACAGCTTTCGTAATGGCACTAAAAAATACAGCTTTCCCAATGACACTGTAACAATGATAGCTTCTCCAATTAAACTGCAATAAAAACTCCCTTCCTAATGACACCGCGAGGCTCTAGAGCTGTTTCAACAAAAAAACCATTCTGTGATTAAGACATCCGATACCCATACTTAAAATACGATTGTGCAACAAAGACCTATTCGGTCCGATTGCCAGGTGACAAATCGAGTGGTAGATCACGGCTGGCCCAAGGACCTTGTCCTGGCCCGTCGCTACAAGCTCTGGCTAATTGGCCTCTTAGGAATCGGCTATTTCAGTCGTCAGCTGGAACAATCGATTCAGGCTCGACTCGATCACGATCTGTACGGACTTCGGCCGGCTCACAGTCCGCTGCAGCAGCACGCCTTCGTCAATGACGAGCTGCCTAACCGGTTGGCGGCCGGACTCGTCAAAGTTCGACCAGACGTAGCCAGAATCGATGAACGACAAGTCACCTTTGTTGACGGGTCCTGCGTTGACGGGGTCGATGTTATTGTCTATGGCACAGGTTGGTGGTTGTCACGTGACTTGGCCAGTTTATTATTTACTTTCTTTATTGTATGCAGGGCAAATTTTTGTCTTAACAAGTGAATTATGCGTTTGGACACCTGATCTTTCGACACAGCTTTCTCAGGTCCTGACGGGCTGCAGGGTCCACAACATCCACCCTAGATTTTCCCAGCTCTAAGGTAAAAAAGCTAAATCTATAGGAGGGCTGTTGTCACTTTGACGCTTATAGCGACATCGTCCCACAACCAGCGACTGGGCATGACTGACTGTCCATTGCGCTGACTCCTGAAGCGCGTTCAGTCACACTAAATACGGTATGCAGGCATAGACACAAACACAAGCCGGCATCCAGGCACGCACTCATATAGGGTGTAGAAGCAGCGGTTCCAGGAATGTACACTCTCTATGCCTTGGAGGGTTGTCCTCATGGGCGTAAATTGCTAAACTGGCCCAAAGCCCCAAATTAATGTGACCCTGCACACTAAACCGCGCTAGGGAAAATAGTCAACCTACAACGCTGGGTCGAACCTGGGACTAGTGGCACACAAGGCAGACGCGCTAGACCGCCGAGCCACTCGGCCCGCTGATTTTTTCCAGTTCTAACTGGTACCACATCTCAGCTGGGTAGATTGGATCAATGCGGGATTAAGTGTTTTAATTAATCCCAAAAATTTTCTCCTAGAGCCGGGGCTCGAACCAACGACCTTGCGTGCAGTCATAAGGCAGATACCATGTACTGTACATCGGATAATAATGTCACATTACCGCGCCATTGCAGGCTATCGAATAGCGTTCCCCTTCCTAGACGGCGACCAATTCCCAGTCAGACAGAACGAGACCCGTTTCTACAAGCACGTCTTCCACCCGTCTGTGCCTGACGGTTCGCTGGCGTTCATCGGTTTCGTGCAGCCACTCGGCGCCACCATTCCCATCGCCGAGGCGCAGTCCAGGTGGGCTGCTCGCGTTGTCAAGGGCGACTGTCGGCTGCCTTCGCCGAAGGCGATGATCGAGGAGGCGGAGCTGAGGCGTCGGGCGATTGCGGCGAGATTTGTTAACACTCCGCGGCATACCATACAGGTGAGACTGAGGGAGAAGAGAGGCTGATTCTCAGGTGAGACTGAGGGAGAGGAGAGGCTGATTCTCAGGTGAGACTGAGGGAGTGGAGAGGCTGATTCTCAGGTGAGACTGAGGGAGCTGAGAGGCTGATTCTCAGGTGAGACTGAGGGAGAGGAGAGGCTGATTCTCAGGTGAGACTGTGGAATCGGAGAGGCTGACTCTCAGGTGAGACTGAGGGAGCTGAGAGGCTGATTCTCAGGTGAGACTGAGGGAGCGGAGAGGCTGATTCTCAGGTGAGACTGTGGGAGCTGAGAGGCTGATTCTCAGGTGAGACTGAGGGAGCGGAGAGGCTGATTCTCAGGTGAGACTGAGGGGGCGGAGAGGCTGATTCTCAGGTGAGACTGAGGGAGCGGAGAGGCTGATTCTCAGGTGAGACTGTGGGATCGGAGAGGCTGACTCTCAGGTGAGACTGAGGGAGCTGAGAGGCTGATTCTCAGGTGAGACTGTGGGAGCTGAGAGGCTGATTCTCAGGTGAGACTGAGGGATCGGAGAGGCTGATTCTCAGGTGAGACTGTGGGATCGGAGAGGCTGACTCTCAGGTGAGACTGTGGGATCGGAGAGGCTGATTCTCAGGTGAGACTGTGGGATCGGAGAGGCTGATTCTCAGGTGAGACTGAGGGAGCGGAGAGGCTGATTCTCAGGTGAGACTGAGGGAGCGGAGAGGCTGATTCTCAGGTGAGGCTGAGAGAGCGGAGAGGCTGATTCTCGGGTGACTGGGAGAGCGGAGAGGCTGATTCTCAGGAGAGAATGGGGGAGAGGAGAGGCTGATTCTCAGGTGAGACTGTGGGATCGGAGAGGCTGATTCTCAGGTGAGACTGAGGGAGCGGAGAGGCTGATTCTCAGGTGAGACTGAGGGAGCGGAGAGGCTGATTCTCAGGTGAGGCTGAGAGAGCGGAGAGGCTGATTCTCGGGTGACTGGGAGAGCGGAGAGGCTGATTCTCAGGAGAGAATGGGGGAGAGGAGAGGCTGATTCTCAGGTGAGACTGAGGGAGCGGAGAGGCTGATTCTCAGGTGAGACTGGGGAAATAAAGCAAAGCGCCCAACCTCACCTAATCCAGGTGGACTGGATTCCCTATATGGACGAGTTGGCCGCCGAGATTGGTTGCCGGCCGCCGCTGCTCCGCCTGCTGCTGACGGACCCGGCGCTGTTCAAAGCGGTGGTGTTTGAGCCGTGCACGCCGTACCAATACCGGCTGGTGGGCCCGGGTGCCTGGCCGGGCGCCAGAGCGGCCATCCTCGGCCAGATGGACCGCATTCGCTGCGGCATGCGCGGCGGCCTGAGCGGCGCTTTCAGCGAGCCCAACGATAGTTCGAATTCGAAACCGTTTGGCGGTTTCGGCGCCGTGCCCTGGTTGGTTGGCGCGGCTGGCGCTGCTGGTGCCGCGTTCTGGTTGATGAGACGGGTTGGCGTGTTTTCTAGTCTGATTGACTATCGCATCTGAAGGCGATTTATATTAACTGAGCTGCTTATGGACTCAAAATACAACGTGTGAGGTTCTTATCGACACGAGATCTAAGGGGTGAGATTCTTATAGAGAGGAGATCTAAGGGGTGAGATTCTTATAGAGAGGAGATCTAAGGGGTGAGATTCTTATAGAGAGGAGATCTAAGGGGTGAGATTCTTATAGAGAGGAGATCCTACGGGTGAGATTCTTATGGACAACTGATTCAATGGGTGAGATTCTTATGGACAGGAGATCTAAGGGGTGAGACTTTTAGACAGAAGATCTAGCGGGTGAGATTCCTATAGACAGCAGATCTAAAGGGTGAGATTCTTATGGACAGAATTTCCAAGAACGGGAAAAATTTTAGATTAGAGAATAAAAAATAGTTACTGCTACACATTTAACCGTATTTATTTTTGCTTTTGTTAATCATTTTAGTGCTACTATGAGATTTTATTGGAGTTGTTTATTTTTTTATCGCGCAATCATGATTTTTTTTTGTGCAGCCTTGTAGGAATTTGAATTAAAAAAAACAGAGTGATTAACAAAGTTGCTTGCAGCCCTTAATTTGATGTATTTAGACCCAAAGGCGTCCTTAGTTACGACTAAGCAAACTGGAAACCATATATTTTTTCAACTATCCTTTTAAAACAGTTCTCTATCTGGTTGAATCAAACAGACGGAACTGAGCTTCCGGAAGTATTCACGACGCAATAAAAAGAAAACTTGAAAAAACAAGAATTTTTCCGGCGTTAACTTTGACTAAAAAAAACTTCTGATTCTGCATTTATAAAGCCACGCATTCAAAGCTAGGAGAAATCGCCGATTCTTCTCAAAGCAAGCAGACATTTCCTCCTAGTCTTGATTATGAAATCGTCTGTAGTTTTTACTTTACTCTTGGCATCGGTTTTTCGTTGCGAAGGCGTCCAGAATTTCAAGCTGATGAAGTACAGAGTGGCGGGTGGCCGCTGCCTGAACGTGTCGCTGTCGGTGTGGCAGAAGCCTCGGCCCTCCGCCTCCTTGCTCGACTGCTTCGTGTCGAGCCGCTCCGGAGGACTCCGCAGCGTCGGGGTGGTGCAGCGGAACAGGCGAGACGCCTCGTGCGCGCTGTTCCGCTTCGCTGAGGTGTGCCAGCTGCTCGGCCTCATCAACATCAGCTCGACGCCCTCCTCGCAGGCTGACTGCGACATCGTGGTTGACTCGGAGTACGACGCCGTCGCTGCAAACGAGCACTTCCAGGCTGTGTGGGTCGGAGACAGGGGCCCGGCGATGGAGAACCTGGTGTGCGGCCCTGACGGACAGAGGAACCCCTTGAAGTCACTGAATGTAACGTGGACGAGCGAGGGAGCTAAAATGGACGGAGTGTCGTCTCGGCTGTGGGTGGACGATCCCACGGGACTGGACTTCACGTCGGCCTACACGTGGCTGCTGCATCTGAGGAGAAGTTCGTTTGCGAGCACTTTCATTGAGCTGTACAACTGCGATGGATCTGGTACTTATTTGGACCACTTTCACGAATATTCGGCCACTGCTGGAGTTAGAGGCGTGATGTATCTGAACCCGGGCTTGTATGCCAGATACCAGACCGGCTCAGTGCTGACCTTGGATCCCAATCAGTTTTTCGTTGCCGGTATTTCTTTTAAAAGAAATGAAAACTCGGCTCGCTTCTACTATGGTTCTTCGTTTGTGCCTTGGTTTGTTTTATCGCAGACTAACAGCTATGTACAGGCTGGAGCCTGCATCCACGTTGGCTGGAGGCCAGTGAACTCCCGCGTGCTCCAAGGTGTGGTCAAAGCTGTTGCAGTCTCCACCAATGCTCTGTCTGAGGAACAAATAGCCAGCATTTTTATTAGCGTGTAACAGACAGAATCAATCAGACAGTCGAAATTAAACCAAAATCCGACTTCAGACAAATTGCCGACATCAAACAGACAGTTGACTTTAAACCAAAAGCGACATCAAATAACTTGCCGACATCAATTAAACAAATAACCGCCTTAAAACAAATTGCCGGCATCAAACAAAAAGCCTACTTTAAAGAAACACCGATTATGTTTTTGCTACTTGACTTGAGATTTTTAAACAATCTACTTAATTTAGTCTAGATCTTGAATAATTTACTTATATTCTGTAGAATTTCCAAGCGACCTTTGTTAATCTTTGTCTTTTTTAGTGGCCCTTCTGTTTATTGTTAATACGCTCGTATATCTTAAAATTCTAAATCTACCAACGTCTGCAATCATAAGAAATGAAACTTATAGCCAGAATAATTTGTAATTTTCCGACCTATGGCACTATCCACATTATGATAGTAACTACTTTGTCTCCGTCTATTTCGTGATTCAAATGGATAGTCTTAATAACTGAATCATAATTCATATAAAATATTTTTCAAACAAAAAAACATGGGAAAGTAGCATTCATCTACATTTTCTATACAACCCCTCAACAGTTAAAACAAACATATGCTTGTACATATCAGTAGAGTCACATAATTCAGTTACCAAAGTATAATAGATTTTGGAGCAGTCAGTGAAAAGTGCAGAGCAACTTAATAATTTTGTCAACAATTCTAAATAGTTTAGATATAAAAAAATCTCTATAAATTTTCGTATCTGTACTTTTAGTAGAGCTTTTAATCAACTTCACTTTCATTTTCTGATTCGTTTTCGCTTTTTTTAGCTTTTTCAGGGAAATTGTATTTTTAATTAATTTTTAGAACATCGAAGTCCCTGACTCCCCAATTTCCTGATGGATAAACTTTCCCTTCTACTAGAGGGACTTCCCCTTCTCACTTTGCTCTTTTTTCCAAACTTCCTCTTGAATTTCTAGGAAAAACAGCCTGGTTCCCTGCACTGTTCCAGTTTGGATGGTAAAAAGCAGTTGCTCTTTCTTTCGTCAAAAAACTGAATTTGACGACAGGGTTATAGCGGTAAATCAGCTTTTCTTGCGACTAACCATCGTTAATAATCTTACACATTGTACTTCGTTTTTTGATGACTTAGCTGGGGCATGATTTCAAATGTTAATGCTGGCTTAGCTTTTAGTGAGGAACATCGATCTGCTCACAAAAATATGCGATCTGGTTCTTTCTAGCTACTTTCTGCTGTTAACTCTGTTAGTTTAATGTTAGATAGTACCACCACAGTGTCAAATAGACAAAAGATGTATTTCTTTCATTCAACCACACTCAACGGAAGAGTTACTCGCCGCATCCGATTTAGACAGAAAACTCAGTCTTAGAGCTGTTCATGCTAGTTAGACCGGAAAACTGACTGAGGAACTACATCTATACTATTGATTCGCCATGCAAAACTTTGCTTTGTCTGCTGCAGTGGGTGATTTCGAGGGAAAATTTCTTGCAGCTTGACTTTAGATAGAAACTGGACTCTATCTGTCTGTCTCTTTTCTGTATGCATGCATGTCAGTCGGTCTGTCTGTCTGTCTGTCTGTCTGTTTGTCTGTCTGTCTGTGTGTCTGTCGATCTGTCTGTCTGTCTGTCTGTCTGTCTGTCTGTCTGTCTGTCTGTCTGTCTGTCTGTCTGTCTGTCTGTCTGTCTGTCCATCTGTTTGTCTGCCTGTGTGTCTGTCTGTGTATCTGTGTCTTTGTCTATTTACCTTTTTGTCTGTCTGTCCGTCTGTCTATGACTATCTGTCTATCTATCTATCTTTTGGTAAATCTGTATTGTGTGTCTGTCTCTCTGCCTGCCCAGCATTATTCAATCTTGAAAGATACACGCTCCACCCAATCTACATGTATCATGTTGTATATGCTAACGATAAGCGACCTTCTTGTTATTTTTAAGTGACAACAAAGAAACCGGATCTGTTTATGCTCACATTGTAGCAGAGCATTGTTGCCGGGTGTGGTTTTTAGTACGGAAAATCAAATCTGCTCATTCTTGGTGATAAGACTTTATTTTCCTACTTAAGTTGCACTAGAAGTGTTAAATAGAGAAAAAAATTATCTGCACAGAGCGGAAGAGTTCCAGCTGCTTTTTCCTGCCCATTGACACCGAAAAAATCTGGCACCACTTCTCGCATCACTTTGACGGACAAAAATGTGAGTTATATATTGTCCGGTTTTATCGGAAGAAAAACAGCTTGATTTTGGACGGCACAATAGAATAGTAAAAATAGAGAGCTGCTTTTTTGTTATTTACTCACAGGAATGTGTGGCTGACCTTCTTTTAAACCAAATGTTTTTTCTTTTCTCGAGAAATAAAATAATTTTCATTGATTTAATTGACACTTAACGCAATACAGTAATAAGTATTTTTAGACTCAACCATCAAAAACAGGAGTAGTTCCCAACCTGTCGATCATATTCACAGCTATAACTACTCCAGCTCAAATTCAACCCTAGTGTCACAACCGAAACTGGGACCCGATGTCAATACGGCATCTAGTGCCTTGCTTAGAAGGGCTCAAATTGTATCCTAGAGTTGGGATTTGAAACCGGTAAAAAATTGGACGCCATGAGCTAAAATTGAAGCTTGTTATGCTATGGGAACATTGAAAAAAGGAAAAATTATTTCTTCTAGCATCTAAAAGTTTCGATTTTTCATGCATAGAATGGCTTGTGATACAAGGAGCAACATTTTGACAACTAAGTGACAGGTAACCGATTTCCTAGCAAGTTCAATATAATTGCGAGCTCTAACTAACAAACGCCATTACCTACTTATTTCGTGACAAAACTAATTACATTAGATTTTTTTAATTTGGTAATTCAATGGTGTTTCACTTTAGTTGGTCACTACGCATGAAGCAAAATGAAAAATCAAATTTTGTTAAAGTCGCAGAATGGAAATGTTCCATCACTGAATACCTGAAGGCATGCTTAACAACACAGAATAATTTTTTTATGCTAATTAAATCTGACAGCTGCCAAGCAAAACTGTCACAATTTCCACCGTTTTTTATAATTCAAACAACAGTCTTTCAGACGCTACACAATCTAGTTGTTGGAAATGCCATTCTGAAAAGGCTGAAAAGTTCCCTATAAGCGGTAAAAATAAATTTTTGTTACGGGACGTCGTATAAAAATGAATATAAAGTGCATCGTTGTCAGTACAAAGTATCAGGAAAAATTAAGTGGTTAACTCACGCGCAACGCAATAAAGGAAACGATAAAAACAGATGGTTTCTGAAAAATTTGGTTCATGGATCTACAGCCGTGATAGACTATTTACATTGTTCTATGACTAATCTGAGTCGTAATGACAAATGATCGGGACGCAATGACGATCATTGCGTCAGGCTTGTACGAGTATTTCAGCTACGAGCTGAAGGGACTCCGGTTGAGCCATAGAAAAATGCGCTTGTTTACAATCAGTTGCAGTTGATCATTATTCAAGGCTATGACATGCTACACAATCTACCGTTATTGGAAAGCCAAGCAAAATTAAAGTTTGCGCAGATTATTGCAACAAGAGTTTAAACACTAAAATACAGTAATTAACTAATTCTCGTTTTAAGTCGCTGATCCTTTAAAACAGATTAATCCATTTCCGTACTTATTGATCACATCTTAAACAACTTTCTTCGAAACTTTACCTGGAAATGCTCGTATTAATCAAGAAGCAAGAAACAAAAGTTTGGAAATGTGACCAATTCCTTAACAATAGGAAAATCCAAAACAGGACAACTATTCAATAACGGCTAAAAATTTTAAATTTGTCTTTTTTAAACAGAATTATGTAGAGATTTTGTTGCTTTTTTTATCGCAAAACTATTTTGACTGTTTACACTGGATAAAATTTCTTATCGACCAATTGGTGTTCAGATCATTTCCATTGGCTGGAAATTGTTCGTATAAAACTGACGCATTCTCGTCTAAAATATGCTTCACCTAGCTGCTTCTCTACGGATAAGAAAGAATTCACGGTATGAAACAATTATTCTAAATGAACACAAAAATCTATATTCTACTGTTTTTGTTCGTGGCATCGGTTTTTCGCTGCGAAGGCGTCCAGAATGCCCAGCAGATGAAGTACAGAGTGGCGGGTAGCCGCTGCCTGAACGTGTCACTGTCGGTGTGGCAGAAGCCTCGGCCCTCCGCCTCCTTGCTCGACTGCTTCGTGTCGAGCCGCTCCGTCGGTCTCCGTGGCGTCGGGGTGGTGCAGCGGAGCAGGTGAGATGCCTCGTGCGCGCTGTTCCGCTTCGCTGAGGTGTGCCAGCAGCTCTGCCTCATCAACATTAGCTCGACGCCGGCATCAGAGGGCGATTGCAAGATCGTGGTTGACTCGGAGTACGACGCCATCGCTGCGAACGAGCACTTTCAGGCTGTGTGGGTCGGAGACAGGGGCCCGGCGATGGAGAACCTGGTGTGCGGCCCTGACGGACAGAGGAACCCCATGAAGTCGCTGAATGTAACGTGGACGAGCGAGGGAGCTAAAATGGACGGAGTGTCGTCTCGGCTGTGGGTGGACGATCCCACGGGACTGGACTTCACGTCGGCCTACACGTGGCTACTGCACCTGAAGAGAACTCCCGGGCAGCAGTGCTTCGTCGAGCTGGACAGCTGCAGTTCCATTGGAACCTCGTGCTTTGATCATTTTTGGGAGCTGAGCCAGGTGTACGGAGTCAATCGCTGCCTGTACTTGCAGCCAAGAAGTCCAAGAAAGTACCAAACTGACGCTGTGATGCCCGCTGATCCGAATCAATTCTTCATCGCTGGAGTCTCTCTGGACAGGTCCGGAGATTCTCTGTGCCGATTCTTTGTTGGATCTTCAAATATCGCTACGCTGAATCCGCCGTACAACAATTCAGTCAGTAAAACTTTTAACCAAACTGGCGCCTGCATCAAGATCGGCTGGCGGTCACCGACTGATGGTTTCCTAAATGGCGTCATCAGAGCGTTGGCCATTGCCAACACGGCTCTTAACGAAGCTGAAATCCGTCGGCTGTTCCATCTGTGATGCTGCATGTCATCGATATTGTGCCCTGTGAAGGTCCGAATGTCGAAGTCGTCAAAAAACGAAGTTACCATAAGATTTAGCAATACTAATTTTATCATAATATAATATTACTGTGACATTTTCTTAAGTTTCTAATAATATGAAGTGTCTATCAATTTTCTGTTTGTCTTGCTCTATGAATTCAAATTTTTTGAACTTATATACGGCCCAAGCATGACCAAGGACACCTTAACTAGAAGGACGGGACACTTCGTTTCTTGGAGTCTATTTTCGCGAAAAAAAACTATTGAGATAGGAAAGTCGCAGTTTTCGACAAAATAAAAAAATCGCTCGATTGGAAGCAGATGCAAATCTCATCTTTTGATATGTGCTTCCTGCCCTGTTACTCTATCAAACAATGTACGTCTTAATTTGTTAAAAAATCATCTTTAAATTGTAAAAAACATTTTTACATTTTTCGAAAATGATAATTTAAATAAAATGGTATTTTAACTGCTAGGCAGATTTTGATCCTCTTCTAGTCTAGTCTGACGACTAGAATCGCAAATCTTTAGTTTTATGTCGAAAAAAACTGCAAATTTCCTTTCTCCGTAGTGTATTTTTTCGTGAAAATTGGACTTCAAAACTTTCCAAGAAACGAAGTGTCCTTTCCTTCCACTTAATGTGTCCTTGAGCATGACCAGCAGAATGTACTTGTCCTCGGCCATGACGCCATCAGGGTTTGACAGGTTCAGCAGGCTGGCAAGAAAGCCCACCAGCAGGCAGGATGAGACTCCAATTAGTCTGTACCATTGAAATAAGCCGCTGTAAAATGTGGAGTTGTAGTCTAGTGGGTAGGGCATCCGCCTTATGACCAGAAGGTCGTGGGTTCGAGCCCCGTTGCTAGAAAACAATTTTTGCCCTTGGACAAGGCACTTAATCCCGCATTGCTTCAGTCCACCCAGCTGAGATCGGGTACCAGTTTGAGCTGGGTAAGTTTAGAGTGGGTGTTGCGGTCCCGATCCAGACCGTGAGGACTGAGCAGCTGTACACAGCTCTCGGATGCACCGCGCAGCTAGCTACGGCTGTACATCTTGTCGAAAGGTCGGGTGTCCAGATTTATTTAACATTTTATGGCCTATTCACTATTTTTTTGAAATATTATTTTGTATAGTAGAGATCTATTCCCTTGTGTATGAGCTAAAATTTTGGTTCAAAATGTTACTTTTTCAATCTTTTCTACTCGTGCCTACATGATTGTAAACGTGTTAAAGTGCCCTGTCAGCTTTATATGCCCAAAAGTGAATTTAAGCTTTATTCTTTGTCGGTTTAGGGCATCTTTTAACTTGAAATACGAAACAAAAGGACTTAACATGACTGCGGTAAATTGTTGAAATAATAAATTTCTGAGTATGTCATTGGTATAGGATGTTGATCACACAGTGATATTGCGTGGGACTTTTAGAAGCACTGCAATAATTCGTTTGAACTAAATATTTGCTGAAATATGAATAAACTAAAATATCTTGTTGCTTCAGAAGTTCAAAGCTACATGCAATCTTCCTTTGTTGACTGATTGCCTCTTCAACTTCCAGGTCAAAAGAGCTCCACGACGACTTGCCATGTTTGGTGCGGACTCTCAATGTGTGCAGGCAAAGACAAATAGGCAGGCACAGTAAAAATCGGTTGAGAGTTAGAGAAACAGCCAGCAAGGAAGAAAAGAATGCAATTAAAAAAACCAACGGCAAAAAATCCAACCCACCCTATAGACTATTCAAAAGGAAAAATTCTTGTGAAAAACATACAGGTGAGCTGTTACACAGGCTGTTAAACAGGGCTATTAAATGGAACAGTTAAAAGTATTTTTTGCTTTCTGCAACCTTCTTAAATAAAGTAAGCATGCTTTTTGTTGAAATATTTTTTGAAAACACATAAAAAAGCTAAAGCTAAATCTGCAGGAGGGCTGTGGGCACTTTGACGCTTAAAGCGACATCGTCTCACAACCAGCGACAAGGTATGACTGTCCATTGCGCTGACTCCTGAAGCGCGTTCAGTCACGGCTCATTCACATCGCCATCAAATGGGGCCAAATTTCGCGTGGTCACACAAAGTTTCAATTTGGTAATCACACTGTTTTTTTACAATCAAATCAGTATTTCACGTTATCACAGAATTTTCTCTGGGTGGCTGACAGCATTCACACTGCCATCAAATGACTTGAACCTACAGTATCTGAGACAAAGGAAGGGGTGAGGCACGTGGGTTGAAGGAGGAAGGTGACACTCAAATTTTAATCAGTTGCTTAACCCTATCACCCTCTTAGTAGGCCAACGCAATTGAAGAGTCGCACCTTAACACTCCACATGCATTGTAGGACGTCTGTCAGAGTGCAAATATTATATGTACTCTAAAACTACTTATCAGGGCACTTAGTTCTGGGTTTTACATTAAAAACACGCACACCTAGACCGACACTGCAAATGGCATAACTCCAAAACGCCTGATCATCAAAACTCGCGAGAGGTTTTGTTCGACGCAGCTTAAAACGGACTCGAACTTGTGGTATTTTCTTTTTTTTATACTAAGTACTCGAAGCGTATTTTGTAAAAAAACTGATTATCGACTTTGTACATCATTTTACATGATTTGAGGCTCTCCACGCGATTCCAAAAAGTCAACTTATTTCTCGCTTTTTATATCCTTTGAACACTTTGAAGTTCACTAAACATTGTTTTTCAAACATAGCAATTAAATAATTATTTAACAAGTACTTTCTTTTATTAAATAAGCACCGCTAACCATTTAAGTCCATGTAATAAGCTTAACAAAATAACGTTTTTTCTAAATTAGCTCTATATTGGTATAAAAATTGCGTAAAACATTTGCTAATTGTACATACATTTTTGTGAGGCTCTCTACGTACCAAAAATAAGCCACTAAGTACTTGTACCCCTCCGCGCCCATCTATAGACTCCTACAGCCCTTAACTGATTCAATAGTTCTTAACTTTCTGCTAGCGCACTGTAATGTACATTTAATATGTTCTTGTCTTAGCAATGAGCGTGGAAAACTCTAATGCCTCCACCCCCGCCTCGCACTGCGCGGAGAGCAATCAAACACCTGTTCAAAGCCAATCCAACCTTCCTAAACACCAATGGTTGAATATTCAAGTGACCAAAAACGAAAACGTTAGTTATGATAAGCACCCATTTATTTACTGCAACAACTACTGCCAGAATCATGCGCAGCTTTTTGATGATTTGCTTAAAAGTACGCCATGGCAGGCAAAAATCTGCAAAATCAGAGGAAATGAATTTGAAGAACCTAGAAGGTCTTTTGCATATGGGTTGCCATACTCCTACGCTGGAGTAGAGTGGAAAGAAAACCAAGACTGGCCCGGCAGCCTTCTAGAATTAAAACAAAAACTATCGTCCGAGTTCGGAGTAGACTTTAACAGCGCGCTCTTGAACCTCTACAGAGATGGCAATGATTCAATAAATTTCCATCAAGATAACGAATCGTGCCTAGGAGACAATCCTACTATCGCCAGTCTTTCATTGGGAGCCACTCGAGGCCTTTCTATTGAAAACATCGAGGAAGGTCTCAGCTATGTAGCCGTCATGCAGCCAGGAAGCATGGTGGTGATGCAAGACACCTCCCAATCTAAATTTCGACACGGTGTTCTCAAAACCGGTGAATGCCCACCGCGCATCAATATAACATTCCGCCACATCAAAAAAAACCAATGCAGTATCTCAACCGAATCCAGCTGTTGTAGAAGTGAACGAAGAGAAAAGCCCGAACTCACAAAAAAACCGAATGTCCGCGTCAGCCGACGATGCAGAAATGCCGATCGACATCTCGTTCCTCAGTCAACCTCTTCCAAGCCAGATCAGAAGAACAAGTCTTAGGAAAAGAAAGACAACAGACGACGCAGATCAGAGGGCAAGTACATCAGCAGACGAAGCCAGTGGTGTTGAGACAGCCAGCGCGACAGAAGCAGGCGTCAAATCCAAAAACCCAAGATCGGGCCAAAAAAAGAAGAAGAAAAGCTCCCCAGAAAAGTCAAGGCAGAAAGAGAAAGAAGTACAAGCAGGACCAATTCTGGTGGATGCAGCAACAAACACTGACCAGGGCTTATTGATGGACACAGATTGGAAACGATTGAAAGTCGTCGAAGAAGGGGTTGCTGCCGCACTCAGTCAGATTAAACTGTTGTCGAACAGCCTGTGCATGGACGCCTTCATCCAAAAAACACGCAACAGCCTGCAGTCTCTAACCGAAAGTTTAAAGCACGAGCTCGAACTTAAGCTTAAAGAAAGTCAAACTGCGCTCCAAAAGTCACTCAACAGCACCTAAATGCGACATTGTCAACCAGGTAAAGCAGTCAATTGTGTCAAATAAAGAGGCGATTATTTCCGAGGAAAGATCTTCAAAAATGGAAATTTTAAAAGGACAAAAAATTACCGAAGACATCCAGCTAGCAGTGTCCAAGATGGTCACAAACCAAGAAAAAATGCGACCTCGCGAAGCATCAGACCAGGAGATAAAAACTTACGCCGAAAAAGTAGGTGCCACAAAGGGCACAACAGTGGATCCTGGCCAGTCTGCACAAAGCTCCAGGGCTTTGAAGGTACACGACGCTGTGGTCCTCAGCTCAAACAGAGGCCGTGCTATAGACTATCGAAGAATTTTTCCATGTAGCACTCTGCGAGTTTTGTACCACGAGTCGAACACAGAGCTAATCGAAGTCCTAAAAAATCCAAAAGTAGGAGCTCAGGAGTGCCTTGTGGTTGACTTTAGTAGTGGCCCCTCTCATGAGCAGGCATACAAACTAATTACAGCAATTGAAAAAGGAAAATTGCACCATGGTCCCACCTGCCAACACTTGATAATTACTCCAGAGAAGAATAAACTTATTCAAGACCTCCTGGAAAAAGAACTTAGCGAATTCGATATAAAACACAAAGTGATTAGTCTCGAACTGTCCGACTTTCACGGAAATGAAGACTGGCTGACTAGTAGCGGATCTGCGTTTACCTTTTCGGTCATCTCAAGTGGTGTCAGTAGCTTAAAGCTAAAAACGAGAGCAAATTTTCAACAGCGGGTTCGCTTTAGACGCAGCAGCAACGGTCGTAACAACAACAAACAGCACTATTCAGGTCACAAAAACATCATCAGCCATCGTGCACGCCCCAGCTACGGCAACAATAGATACCGGCAACAGTACAGCAATTACAGCGGATATTACAAGCCCGGAGACAGTGACAGAGGCTACCGTTACCCGCGAAGCAATCTACATGACAACCGAACAAGCTACAGCTTCAACAATGGCAGTCACTTCGCTCTCGGAGGAAATAGCGGCTACGGCGGCCGCCTCAGCCGCGACCCCTACCAATACTACACAGGCCGCAATCGCGCCCCTGCAGACTTCAGAAGGAATTTTCCGACGCCTTACTAAGCTGGTCAATGGCGGGGTGGAGGCGTGGAGACTCCGTGTGCTCTTTTGTTACTAACGAATACCTAAAGCCTTCTATCAGAAATCAATATTCTAAGTTCGCCCCCTATTTCGTTCGAACATTTTCCTTATATTAACATATTTATACTGTAATCAATTGCAAAAATGTCATTGTTATCCGGTAACGAAATTTTTATCCCCCCAAATTCGGTAGGAGCGCAGAGCAGTGATAAACAGCAAAATTTAACTAAAAAACCCGAGCTGTTAGTAACTAGCTGGAACATAGATGGTTTGACGTTCAGTGGCGAGTGCAAACTACAATCGCCAAGCTTCCAGGAACACATTCAAAATAGAGACGTAATATTCCTCTGTGAAACACACTCCCGACTAGAAACATTGGAATCCAACTTAACGATGGATTTCACTAGCTTTGGTGCAGATGGGTTAAAAATTAGCGGCATAAACCGAGGCAGGCTTTCCAATGGGATGGCATTTCTCGTAAGAAAATCCCTGGCTCCCACTGCATCTTTGGTACACAAAAGTGACTTTGTATTGGTTTTAAAAATAAAGACAACAACTGGAGCAATGCCTTTGTTCATTTTAGGCTGCTCGTATGTGCCCCCTGAAAGTTCAAAATACTATAAGGAGGAAATTTGGGATGATTTAAAAAATCTCATTCATAGCTACTCGACAGAAGGCATTCTAGTAACAGTAGGCGATTTCAATGCTCGAACCGGGACAATGCAGTCAAATAGTGATGGGTTTGGTCATAGACAATGCCAAGACATGGAAAAAAAT
Source organism: Macrostomum cliftonense (assembly GCA_950096795.1). Lineage (NCBI taxonomy): Eukaryota > Metazoa > Platyhelminthes > Macrostomidae > Macrostomum > Macrostomum cliftonense. Next base: position 97,011 of record CATNEM010000159.1, read on the forward strand.
AAACATGGTTTAAGACTAATCGAGGTCTGCTGTGAAACAAAATCGACAGTCCTCAACGGCTCCATCCAGGGAGATTTATTGGGGAACTATACCTATAGCTGTTCACAAGGGCGTAGTACAATTGACTACGCGATTGTAAGTGGAGACAACAAAGAAATTGTTTCGGATTTTTTCGTACACCCCCAAAGCCACTTGTCTAAGCATTGCGCCATCACAGTCGAACTCAAGACACCTAACCTCGCGGTTACACAGAAATCGGGCTTGGAAAAAGGCATAGCTTACAAAATTTCCCCCAGGTGGAATAGTGAGCAGCAGCGGAAGTACACTGAGGCACTGCAAGCGGGCCACTGCGCAGGAGTCATCCAAAAAATCCTAGACTTAGAGACCCATCAAGACACAAGCATAGACAGAATTTCAGATGATATTACAGAATTTCTGGGAAACTGTGTAGTTGCGGAAAGTAGTATTAAGCCAATCATTCCAAATAAATTTTGGGTCAATAGAGACAATACTTTAAGGTCTTTAAGTAAATCACTGAAATACGTAGCAAGAAAAAAACATCGAAGACCAGCAGATAAGGATCTAGCTAATGAATATGAAGAGTTGGCAAAGAAATACAAGCAACAGCTAAAATTGCTGAGGTATAGAGATATCAATGATAGCATTCATAGATTGGCCTCCTCAAACTCCCCTAGAACATTTTGGGCGGGCTTAAAGAGAGCCGAAGAGCTACTATTTCCAACCAGGCACACTCAAGGAGCACAAGCTCCAATTGTTGACATAGAAAGCAACCTTGCAAATGTCTTTAATGCGCATCCCCCTATAAGAACGCGAGTTGACAATAGGACGGAGGCGGTAGTAAATAGCACCCCAGAAGTCATTACTTGTGAAGAATTAGACAAAGCTGTTAAAAAGCTGAAAAAAAGAAAGGCAGCAGGTATAGATGGGATAACCAACGAGCATATTTTGTATGGGTACAGTGTACTAAAACCTATTTTATTGGAACTATTCAACACTATTTTAAGTCGTGGTTACACTCCTAGACAGTGGTCCATAGCCCTAGTAACCCCAATTTTTAAAAAGGGTTCCCGAAGTGACCCTAAAAATTACAGGCCCATCAGTGTTCTACCAGTGATGGCTCGTCTATTTTCTTTTATTATTTATGAAAAGCTCGAGAAGTCTATTAGAATGACAAACTTACTATCTGCTAGTCAAATAGGCAATAGGAAAGGCTACCGAACTTCCGACCACATCGCTACCCTACTTACCCTTATACAAGAAAAGAAACGAAAAAAGAAACCCCTGCACTTAGTTTTTTTCGATTTAAAAAGTGCCTTCGACATGGTGCATCACCATACGCTATTTAGGCGGCTCAAGGAGCTTAATGTCGAGACTGAAATAGTAAATGTTTTAAGGAGCATGTACTCAAGCGCGAAGTTTTGCATTAAAGTAGCTGAAGGTACCTCCACCAAGGAGCATGCGATAACAAATGGGGTTAGACAAGGTTGTCCCCTCTCCCCACTTCTATTCGCACTATACATTGACCCGTTGAGTAAAATTCTTAGCAATTCCTTCGACAGCAAGACATACGAGCTATGTAATGAATGAAGAAATCAACAACCTACTTTTTTGTGACGATTTAGTCATATTTGGAGAAGACCTAGGTGAGCTACAGAAGGGGCTCGATAAAGTGGCTGAGTTCTGTCACAATAACATGTTAGAGATAAATATACAGAAAACAAAGCTCCTAAGTTGTAATACTCACACAAAAGCTACTGGTAGGTTGATCCTCCATGGGAAGCTTGTAGAATCGGTTCAATAGTGGAAATATCTGGGCTTCCACCTGAACGCAAAAGGAACTGCTGATACACACATTATAGAAACGTGTAAAAAATGCGGATACCCAATCGCTCTATTGAGAAAGTTAGCGGGGTTTAAGGCGGTAAGTTACAAACAACTGAAATTGTTTTGTGCAGCTATGATAGAAAGCATAATTCTATATGCGTCTGAAGCCTGGGGGGCCTTCGTTACATGGAACTTAGGACCTTGGGATCGAACTTTAGTAGAAAGAATAAACTTTAGGATTTGTAAAGCCCTACTACAAGTACATAGCAACACAGATAATAATGGAGCGCGCTCAGAACTCGGCAGATTGCCACTCCTGTACAACATCCAAAAAAGAACCATTTCATACTGGTCTTCTCTGGCGAAGCGTCCAGATTCCATAATTTCGAGATTAGTCAGCGATCCCGCATACAAAGATGTAGGGATAAGATTAAAAATGAATAGTGATGTTTTGCGAAACACCAACACGGGAGCTAGCATTAGGAAAAATTTCAAAACGCACAAAGAAAACTTCGAGACTCAATTTATGACGCACTGGAAACAAAAAACTCAAAACTCTGCCAAGTTAGGGCACTTCTATTATACTTTTAAATGCTTTAACACTCCTGAGAGATATTTGGAATTCTTAGACCCAGAGTCAAGGAAGCTTTTTTCAACTTTTAGACTAGGAAACCATAGGTTAGCCTGTGAAACCATGAGATCAGTGAGACCAAAAGTTCCGTACGAAAACAGAATTTGCCCAAAGTGCCACTGCGAAGTAGAGAATGAGATACACTTTATGCTTAAATGCACCTGGGAGGAATATCAATTAACGCGAAAAGCGTTCATTGAAAATGTTGCTAAAAATATGCAGAACTTTAGCCTTCTGACAGATGAAGATAAAGTATTCTATCTGATGACACAGGAAGACAAAAATCTAACGAAGGAGCTAGTAGAATTCATTACAAAGATGAGTAAAATTAGAAATATATAGCTAATACCACTGCTCTGAATACCTACTGAAGTATTGCGTTGTAGATTTTATCAATCCCAAATATTAATCGTTCTTATCAGTCCACCCAAAAATAATCGCTCTGTATTATCGTATTGCTTATTCATTTTTTCTCGTTTGTTTGTTTTTTTTATACAAATAAAAATTAAAAAAAAATCTGCACCTTTTTGCGTGCGCTAATAATAATAATAATAGAAAATGAAGCTTCCTCTGTATGCTCTTTCTGCCGCTGCACTGCTGCTGCTGCGCCAACGTCGCCAGAGAAAGAAAAGGGTGTGGATTCGACAGTTTCTTTTGCAACGCTTGGCGAAAGGAAAGCACGGAATCCTATTCATCGAGATTCAGGAAATTAAACCAGATTACTTCCGTTGCTATCTGCGAATGAAAACACAAATATTTGACGCCCTATTTCAACTGCTGGAGAAGCCACTGACAAAACAGGACACTAATTTTCGCCGAGCAATTTCTGCCTAGGAGAGACTGGCCCTCACGTTAAGATTCATGGGACACGGTGACAGCCAGCATCTTCTTTCTATTACACATCGCATCGAAGTTTCAACCGTCAGTGTGATTATCAGTGAGACTTTGCAGCTTCGCTGCCGCCACGACGCATTCCCAGGATGCGCTGTCGCAGCTCATCGACAAAAGCAGCAGGAGACTGAGCCTGGTTTTCGAGAGAAGAGAAACTTCCACAACTGCATTGGCGCAATCGATTGCAAGCACATCCGAATTGTCTGTCCCCCCTGCAGGGGGTCGCAGTTCTACAATTACAAGGGTTACTTACTAGCTGTTGTAGACCACGACTATCGGTTTCTCATGATGTTGGAAAGTTCGGCTCGCAGAACGACAGAGCGTCATTCCGTGATGCAAAGTTTGGTAAAAAGCTGGAATCTGGAACATTTCCACGACCTAAACCAAAGCCGCTAGCTAGCAATGGCGAAGAGACACCACATGTACTCATTGGAGACGAGGGCTTCCCTCTACGAGACTACCTGATGAGGCCGTTTCCGGGCCGAAACCTGGGTGATGAAAAGACCGTCTTCAACTACCGACTGAGTCGAGCTAGAAGAGTGGTCGAGAACGCTTTCGGAATTCTGGCGCAAAAGTAGCACATTTCCAAGTCCAACGACCCATCCAGCTGAGTCCAGCAACAGCTACACACAGGTAGTGAAAGCGGCTTGCATGCTGCATAAATTTGTGCAAATTTCCATGAGGCTTCCAGTCAGGAGTCCCCGCTTGCAGAAGAATTGCCGCAGCAAGAAATCCGAAGTACATTTGCGGCAGGCACATCAGCGACTGGCGTGGTAACGTCTCACGATCGGCGAAAGATACGCAAGCCCGGTTTGCGGAATTTTTCATGTCAGAAGAGGATTCTGTGCCGTGGGAAATGCGAAGTATCCATCGAGAGTGATGACGCTATCTGTGTGATAAGTATGAGTATGAGCCAAATTGGCTTTAAAGTTACTTGAGTAGTAAAAATCAAGCACTGGCACTAGAAGCCAGGCTTAAGTGATCCTCGGTAATTCGTGAGTTGATATATTTCCTCATCGTTTTCAAAGGAAGAATTTAACACGTGCAAGTGTCGAATCACACATCTAATCTGATATAATTTAAATGAATCGAGTTAAATAACGAATTTCGCAAGGCTAATTGTCCCTCTAGATGAGTCCCGCATGCTGACTTAATGCTTAAAGATACGTGGTCTCCTGAGTGGAGCTGCTGGCCCACAGCGGTCCGTGGTTTTCGTGACCGTAACCATTTTTGTCGCCAATAAAGTTGCCACTGACAGCCTTGAGCTCGTTGGGTCGGCAGTTCTAAAACAATTGAATTACACAGCACAAAACAGTTGACAGTGAGTCAACTCATCCATGCAGTCTATTTATAAACTCAGAGCTCAAAAAATCTGCTCACCAAAAAGCGGCGCATGACAGGCAGAATGTACTTCTCCTCGGCCATGAAGCCGTCAGGGTTTAACAGGTTGGGCAGGCTGACAAGGAGGCCCACCAACAGACAGGATGAAGCCCCAATCAGACCGTACCATTGAAACGATATGCTGTAGAAATACTTGTCAAACCAACTGGACTCGTCGACATAGTTGGCCACCACCGAGCTCAAAGTTGTCGCCTGCGGAATCAACGAGTGGCTGCTGCCACCACTGCAGTTTCCCGTTGCCAATGGCAACATAGCAGCCTTGGCAACGCCGCTGCTAGAAAAAGCTCCGACGCAGATCCAGCCAACTAAAATCAGCGACACCAAAGAGCCAACGAAGGCCCCCTTCCAGGTGCTTCTCGGCACGCAGGTTGCCAGTAGGTAAACACCAAGTGTAGCACCAGTTGAGGCGTTCAGTAACGAGCCGGAAATCTGCTTCAAAGATATGCCGGTCAGTTGAGAGGAGGCGTAGGCTAGGACGCTGCCGAGAAGACCGTAGGCGACCACTGTTATGGTAAGGTGGTAAACCTTTGACCTTGAATGTAACCCTTTGGTGTAGCCTAGTGGTTAGGATGTCTGCCTTATAACCGAAAGGTCCTAAGTTCGATCCCCTGCACAGGTTCACAGTTTAAACCTTTGAGCAAGGTACTTAATCTGCTTTAGTCCACCCAGCTGGGATCGGGTGCCAGTTTGAGCTGGGTAAATTTAGAGTGGGTGTTGCGGCCCCTCCCGCCCGTCAGGACGGAGCAGCTGTACACAGCTCTCGGATGCGCCGCGCAGCTAGCTGATCGAAATTTTGAGTGTCTAGATTTTTTCTAATGTAATAATCCGTAAGCTTTTCTATACACATAAAGCGACGACCCACCAAACCACTTGGTAGCCGCGGTAGCCTGCCGGTCAGTCATTTGTCGATAGGGCTGCAGAAAATCGATGACAGTAACGGCAGCTTGAGAATTCAACACCGTACTTGTTGTGCTGCGGGGATAGTTATAAGAGATACTTTTTTACAATCCAAGTTTTAGATTTCTTTCTGCAACGTTTTGCTTCTACCTGTATGATTGACAGGCTATGAAATCGATGATAGTAAGAAATTTCTCACCTAAAGGCGCCACTCAAAATGCAGGCAACAATGATGCCGGGCATGGCAGGAATTTCCATCTCGTGTTTCACGTAGTAAGGCAACAGCTGTAACGTTTTTGGTGCAGGTAAGCTGATGCAAATATTTGCTTCTACGAAGTCTTGATCTTAACAATAGTTTACCGAGTGGCTCATACCTGGTTTACAGATTTAACAAGCCCGTCGGAGTAGGGATCGCATCCTCTGAGTGTGTAAAACGAGAACAGTGTGTAGCCAGTGAATGCTAGCAGCAGAAATAGCAGAAGCACTCCGGGAACGTTGAGTAGTATTGACCTTAAAAAATGTAGTAGTAGTAGTAGTAGTAGTAGTAGTAGTAGTAGTAGTAGTAGTAGTAGTAGTAGTAGTAGTAGTAGTAGTAGTAGTAGTAGTAGTAGTAGTAGTAGTAGTAGTAGTAGTAGTAGTAGTAGTAGTAGTAGTAGTAGTAGTAGTAGTAGTAGTAGTAGTAGTAGTAGTAGTAGTAGTAGTAGTAGTAGTAGTAGTAGTAGTAGTAGTAGTAGTAGTAGTAGTAGTAGTAGTAGTAGTAGTAGTAGTAGTAGTAGTAGTAGTAGTAGTAGTAGTAGTAGTAGTAGTAGTAGTAGTAGTAGTAGTAGTAGTAGTAGTAGTAGTAGTAGTAGTAGTAGTAGTAGTAGTAGTAGTAGTAGTAGTAGTAGTAGTAGTAGTAGTAGTAGTAGTAGTAGTAGTAGTAGTAGTAGTAGTAGTAGTAGTAGTAGTAGTAGTAGTAGTAGTAGTAGTAGTAGTAGTAGTAGTAGTAGTAGTAGTAGTAGTAGTAGTAGTAGTAGTAGTAGTAGTAGTAGTAGTAGTAGTAGTAGTAGTAGTAGTAGTAGTAGTAGTAGTAGTAGTAGTAGTAGTAGTAGTAGTAGTAGTAGTAGTAGTAGTAGTAGTAGTAGTAGTAGTAGTAGTAGTAGTAGTAGTAGTAGTAGTAGTAGTAGTAGTAGTAGTAGTAGTAGTAGTAGTAGTAGTAGTAGTAGTAGTAGTAGTAGTAGTAGTAGTAGTAGTAGTAGTAGTAGTAGTAGTAGTAGTAGTAGTAGTAGTAGTAGTAGTAGTAGTAGTAGTAGTAGTAGTAGTAGTAGTAGTAGTAGTAGTAGTAGTAGTAGTAGTAGTAGTAGTAGTAGTAGTAGTAGTAGTAGTAGTAGTAGTAGTAGTAGTAGTAGTAGTAGTAGTAGTAGTAGTAGTAGTAGTAGTAGTAGTAGTAGTAGTAGTAGTAGTAGTAGTAGTAGTAGTAGTAGTAGTAGTAGTAGTAGTAGTAGTAGTAGTAGTAGTAGTAGTAGTAGTAGTAGTAGTAGTAGTAGTAGTAGTAGTAGTAGTAGTAGTAGTAGTAGTAGTAGTAGTAGTAGTAGTAGTAGTAGTAGTAGTAGTAGTAGTAGTAGTAGTAGTAGTAGTAGTAGTAGTAGTAGTAGTAGTAGTAGTAGTAGTAGTAGTAGTAGTAGTAGTAGTAGTAGTAGTAGTAGTAGTAGTAGTAGTAGTAGTAGTAGTAGTAGTAGTAGTAGTAGTAGTAGTAGTAGTAGTAGTAGTAGTAGTAGTAGTAGTAGTAGTAGTAGTAGTAGTAGTAGTAGTAGTAGTAGTAGTAGTAGTAGTAGTAGTAGTAGTAGTAGTAGTAGTAGTAGTAGTAGTAGTAGTAGTAGTAGTAGTAGTAGTAGTAGTAGTAGTAGTAGTAGTAGTAGTAGTAGTAGTAGTAGTAGTAGTAGTAGTAGTAGTAGTAGTAGTAGTAGTAGTAGTAGTAGTAGTAGTAGTAGTAGTAGTAGTAGTAGTAGTAGTAGTAGTAGTAGTAGTAGTAGTAGTAGTAGTAGTAGTAGTAGTAGTAGTAGTAGTAGTAGTAGTAGTAGTAGTAGTAGTAGTAGTAGTAGTAGTAGTAGTAGTAGTAGTAGTAGTAGTAGTAGTAGTAGTAGTAGTAGTAGTAGTAGTAGTAGTAGTAGTAGTAGTAGTAGTAGTAGTAGTAGTAGTAGTAGTAGTAGTAGTAGTAGTAGTAGTAGTAGTAGTAGTAGTAGTAGTAGTAGTAGTAGTAGTAGTAGTAGTAGTAGTAGTAGTAGTAGTAGTAGTAGTAGTAGTAGTAGTAGTAGTAGTAGTAGTAGTAGTAGTAGTAGTAGTAGTAGTAGTAGTAGTAGTAGTAGTAGTAGTAGTAGTAGTAGTAGTAGTAGTAGTAGTAGTAGTAGTAGTAGTAGTAGTAGTAGTAGTAGTAGTAGTAGTAGTAGTAGTAGTAGTAGTAGTAGTAGTAGTAGTAGTAGTAGTAGTAGTAGTAGTAGTAGTAGTAGTAGTAGTAGTAGTAGTAGTAGTAGTAGTAGTAGTAGTAGTAGTAGTAGTAGTAGTAGTAGTAGTAGTAGTAGTAGTAGTAGTAGTAGTAGTAGTAGTAGTAGTAGTAGTAGTAGTAGTAGTAGTAGTAGTAGTAGTAGTAGTAGTAGTAGTAGTAGTAGTAGTAGTAGTAGTAGTAGTAGTAGTAGTAGTAGTAGTAGTAGTAGTAGTAGTAGTAGTAGTAGTAGTAGTAGTAGTAGTAGTAGTAGTAGTAGTAGTAGTAGTAGTAGTAGTAGTAGTAGTAGTAGTAGTAGTAGTAGTAGTAGTAGTAGTAGTAGTAGTAGTAGTAGTAGTAGTAGTAGTAGTAGTAGTAGTAGTAGTAGTAGTAGTAGTAGTAGTAGTAGTAGTAGTAGTAGTAGTAGTAGTAGTAGTAGTAGTGGCAAAATTATTCGAATTAAGGCATCAGTAAGGACTCGATTACCATTTGGCCTTTGTCAGGCTGGGAAGGGAGGCAAAACGCTGAAAGGCAGCCTGGTTCGGACCGTACCAAGGGATCCAGCCGAACATGACCCCGACTGTGCAGCCCCATACAGTAAGGCGCGTGCGCGGGTCCGGGCTCCAGTCTAGAGTGTCAAATCGGTGCCAAGCTGAGTTGATTGACAGCACGGCCGAGGGTCCGCCTGAGTCGGCGCCAGCCTGAAAGTTCGGTTGCGTCATTTTCATGTAACCTATGGTTACCTATTCAAGGTCAGCAGGTGCATGATATGACTCATTGATTGATTGGGCACTCGAACCTTGATAATCAGAGCAACAAGTCCGATGACGATAAACACAGACTGGAACACGTCGGACCAGATTACCGCTTTAATTCCGCCCTGTTTGTGAAATTTGACATAATTTAATCCTTGACATTAGTTTCCTTTCAACATTTAAATAAATTAAACATAGTTAAGTGACAAAAATGAGTTACCAGAGCTGTATAGATCACGGATACTAAACCAATTATGAGGATGCCAATCCATTCAGGAATGCCTAAGACTACAATGCGTAAATATATAGGTAAAAAATGTTATTTTACAAAAAACCATGTGCCCTGTGAGACGAGTAGAATGCAAGACGGGGCTTCTAGGACAGAACTTTTCACGTCCATCATAATCTACATTCTTTAAATTTATTATGCCCGCACAGTTAGAAAAAATAGGGGGATCGACTTTCATGGAAAAACATCCATCATAATCTAGATTCTTTTAACTTATTATACCTACATAAATAATGAAAATTAGGGGTTGACTTTCACGGATAACATTCAACGTAATCTAGATTCTTTTAACTTAGTTGATCCCAAAGAAATCGAAAAAAAATCACCTTAAAAAATCTTTGAAAAAAATCATAATCCAATATCCATTAATTTGTTTATCCCAGCGAGTTCAATGCATCTCCCGCTTTCATCCGGAGACACTGAACCTAAGCCTCATTCTAGCAACTTAAAGACATTCAAGCAACAACTCAGGGTACTCACCCCGAAAAAAAATTTAACATTCTCAATAAAAATGCTTCCAATCGTCTCTCCAAGTTCTTACTACAAACCGCATGAACCCAATTACAAATCTAAGTACCAATGCAAGAAGGAATGCAAAGATTATATGAAAAAATTCTGGCCTAACATTGAACCAACCATCCTGAATCTTAATCAAGCGGTTAAGACTCACTGGCGTTATTTACATGGGGTAACTATTAAAGATTACGACAGCTACTATAACTTTGCAGAAATTATTAAGCAACTGTAAAGCATAGCTGCAACTCTACTGCTATTATTAGCAACTGTGAGTCATGGAAAATTTGGCCAAAAACGGAGGCCGAGGCCAACTTTTTGAAAAATAAATTCGCAAATCTGGCCTCGGTTCTGGCCTCGTTTTGTGGCCGTGTACATTCTCTCCACGCGCGCCGCTAAAAATAACTTCTATACTGGTCGAATTTCTCTACCCCTTTTTTAGCAGTCTTCCCAATTCCTTACTTAGAGAAACGACCAAAGGGAAGAAAAGGGCGAGCAATGTGAGCCGAGATTGCTGACTCAGGCTTTAGGGGAAGAGCAGTAGGGAAGCTCACTCCCTGTCTATCCGAATAGCTACTTTTCTTTCCCACAACCACAAGCTCTGGCGAATAGTCTACGTAGCGTGCACCAAGCTCCCGCAAGCTCGTCCCTGCCTGCCACGCTGTACTAATGATAATTCACATTCCTTCTATTCTCATTGGTTGATTTCTTGCTCATTGGTTGATTTCTTGAGTTTACACGCAGAAGTTTAGCTTCAACTCGTCAGCTATTGGCTGGTTGGCTCCAAGAGTTTAGCTTCAATTTCTTGCTATTAAAGCGAATGATGAGGAAAAATACGGCAAACCAAATGCCGTCTAATGCTACACTAAGAAAACGCCTTGCAGATATGATTAGAAAAAAACAAGCGACGAGAGCTAAGTTACAATGTTTGCACCATACAACGTGCTTTAAAGATTTACCATTAAATTATATTATGACATTAGTAACGAATTCCGACGAAAGTTCGATTCGTCAAGGCTTCGATATGACGGAAAAATTTATAAAACTGCTTAAGGTGAGACATGGCTTAACTGATTTGATTTGTACTGTTTTTTTTAGCATGAGTTACCAGTCTTTTATGTTTGCTAAACCATATTTTAACACATTTCTTCAACCAGGTCTATGCAAAACTTAAAAAACAAACTGATATCGAGTCATTACGAATTCTAAATGAGCAACAAGGACAAGCGCAGCTAGATGCAATTGAGTATGGAACAGCCACAACCACAACAATCGCTCTACAACCAAATCAGCTTCAACCGCAACCAAATCAGCTTCAACCGCAACCAAATCAGCTTCAACCGCAACCAAATCAGCTTCAACCGCAACCAAATCAGCTTCAACCGCAACCAAATCAGCTTCAACCGCAACCTCAACAGCCTCCTGGTGATATACTCCAGCTACTCCAGTGTTCTGTTTGCATGGAGCTATTTAACGATCCACGAAGTTTGCCTTGCGGCCATACCTATTGTTTTGGATGCATTCAAGAATTATATGAACAAAGTATATTGAATTCTACATTGGATTCGCCAAATCAACAATCAAATTACAAATGTCCAACGTGCCGTTGCCAAATCGATGTTCTACCAGTCGATCTTGGGCGAAACTACGGATTAATACCATTGCTGGGTGCGGTGCGCGCAAGAAATCAACCTGCATCTGCCGATCACGACATGCAAGAAAACGATTAACCAACTGTGTAACTTACTTATAAAAAAAATAAACTTAAATAATGTAATGAGCCCTGCACGTTGGCTATAAATACAATAATATTCTATAAACACTATACTGCAAAATATAAGATACTAATATTGTGTGTTATATGATATACGAACATAATAAACAAATTTTTTAAACTTATTTACAAAGTGGAGTGTGTATTTCAGTACAGTCTTTTCTCTTTTTTTCCTATTTTCCTCGCTCTTTCCTGTCTCGGTCTCAGGCCGGGGCGGTTGCGCGGGCTGTCCGTCTCTCCCTTAAAACGCCCCCTATAGCCCAAGCTCTTTTAGTAGTCTACCCATTTCCTTATTTGGCGCGTGCAATACGAAACCAGCGGACTCATTACCCAAACACCCGCCAACCCCCAGCCCTAACTTATTCTTTCCAAAAATGATTCCTTTAACTAACTTACGCGCAATACTTTCTCTAAACCCGCTCGATGCCCCCATATTGTCTAGCCTTTTAAGCATCTCTTTGTCCCATCGGTGTTTTTCATTTGGGAAGTCGCGATACTTTATATCATGTTGCATACATACCTCATCAAGTTCATCTACAGGCTCATGACCTGGATTAGGCACATTGTTGGAATCTAATTGAATTTCAAGAGGGTTTAAAGGTCCGCAATACTTATATCCAGGGATTGTCCAACCTTTGCTTGGCTTCGGAAGCTTTTCGATTATTCCGTGAATGTCTGGCATTTTTATTTAAAATAAAATAAAAAAATAATGACTGAGAACAAATTACAAGCAATCTATTACAACGACAGCGGTTATTTTATCGGAAATAATGCCGTCTCCAAATTAGCAGAACTCAGTAAAGAACCAAAACAAATAGTAGAAAAATGGCTGTCTAAACAGGCTGTTTATCAAGTCTATTTCCCTCCTGTTAAATTTACAAGACCCCCACTTCAACATCTATAAGCCTAATGAGGCGCACCAAGCTGATCTTCTGTTTCTCCCAAACGACTCTGGGTATAAGTACGCTCTTACAGTTATTGATGTAGCTTCGCGTTATAAAGAAGCAAGACCGCTGAAAACAAAGAAGTCAGAAGTTGTAGCAACTGCTTTTCAAAATATTTACGAAAATTCACCTTTAACCTTCCCAGAAACATTGATGACCGATCCGGGTAAAGAATTCATGGGTCGAGTTAAAACTCTAATGCAAAAAAATAATACAAAAATTCGTTACGGTAGAACCGAGCTTCACAGAGATCAAGCCTTCGTAGAAAGATTTAATCTAACTTTAGCCAAGCGACTATTTACTAAGCAGACAGCAGAGGAGCTCAAACTGAAGAGCGGACAATACTACACCAAATGGAAAGACCAACTCCCAGTAGTAATCAGTCAGCTTAACAATGAAGTTTCTCGCATGACAGGCCTAAAACCTTCCATTGCTATTAAACAAGACGAAGTTCAGCTTAAATCTCCCAATCCACAACAAAAAATTATCCAAAGCTCCCAGGAGTTCATTCTCCGGAAATTCTCACAAATTCTGAGTTTGTTCGATTCCTTTACCTGCCGGGAGAATTAGAAAAGGACACAAAGAGACGAGCAACTGACCCCTATTTCAGTTTAGATGTACATAAAATAGACAGGCACTTTACAACAGCAACTGGTGACTACTATTTTCTGTCTCAAGCCTTTAATCCTAAATCCCCTACAAGATCATTTGCCAGAGCAGAACTTCTCGTCATTCCAAGTGACACAGAAATAAATTAAAAATAAAAATGTACAAAAAAATGATCGAAACCAGAACAGTCAATAAAATTAGCAAAATCATCGAATCTAAAAACCTGGTTTTGTAACTATCAAGGGCATGAAAGTGAAAGTCGATCCGTTACAGCAGCAAATCCATTGTAAAGATTGCAATCACAGCATTACAGATGAAAAGACTGGGGGAATCCTGCCTCTCGCTGCACTGATTCCAATCATTGCAGGTGCAGTTAGTGCAGCAGGTGGTGTAGCTGGAGGTGTTGCAACGGCTGTGAAAGCGGGCAATGACAGGGCTCACCAGTTAGAGATGCAGAAAATCGCGAGAGAAAAGGGAGTCACAATTAAAGCGGGTGAAGGCTGCCTTTGAGAAAACGAATACATTTCAAAATCCGACGTCATAAAAGCTATAATGACATTGCATAAAGCAGGATTTACAATGCTCCGGATGTGAAAAGATAAAAGCAGGGATCTAATCAGTAATACTCAAATTAATCAAAAGTTGTTAGTCCAGAGAAGTTCAAGCAAAAGCTGAGGGTGACCACCCAAAAATTTTTTTTAAACTTATATAAAAAAATGCTGAAAGCAAATCCAGCAAAAGATTCTTTAAACTCTTATTTTTCCCAAAGCCAAAATCTTTCATTTCAGGACAAAAGCAAATATCTTCAAGAACTCTGCAGGCAAAAGTTCAATACAGACCCAGGATACCTGGGCAGCTATGAGAAACAATTAGAAGTAATAAAGCAACTACAGTCATCAAATCAGTACACTCCAGTAAAAAACCTAGCAGCTGAACACCAACAGAAGAGCCGCAACCTAGTTAACAAGTACCAAACTCTCACAGGGCAAAATGTACCTAAATACCCACAGAATAAACAGGAACAGGATGACCTGGAAAGAACAATCCACCAAATTGAGTCAGAGATGAACCAAGAAGACATTCAATTTGCAAAGAGAACTTTTACAGACCACTACATAGAGTATACCATTCCCGTCAAACACAACACAACAACATCCACAACAACATCCAACACAACAACGACTCCTGACATAAATGATTTTAGAGATGACATTCAATCAGTTATCAATCACACACTTAAAACACGCAAAACCTTCAAGCTTCAGCTCTCGTTTTTATTGGAATTTTATATGCCTACGAAACCTACTGAACATCTTGAATATTACATGACCAGTAAGGCTTCACCCTTTAGTCCAACCGATTCACCAGACCCTTTTCTACAAGAAGTTAGTAAAAAGATTGACGCCTTTACATCAAGAGGTTCTGGTTGGGTTGTTACTGGGATTCGAAAAGTTTCAGTTATGATTTTCAAATTCGATCCCCTTAAAGCTTCTTCTTACCTGGAGCTGCCAACAAAGCTCGCCAATAAAAAGGCTTGTATCAACGTGAAGAACTATGACAACTGCTGCGCTTTATGGGACTTACCGTTCCCCAGCAACCGGCTCATCTACCGATTTTTGAGAATCGACTGTGCCAGCCAAGCGAACACATGGAACACCTTTAGGGGCCTAATTTAGATGTGTGCCACGGCTTTTCAACCTTTCTGTAGCCAAGGCCTTGATGCCAGGTCTGTCGAAAATGTTGGAATGTCAAAAAAACGGTTGCTGGAGCGGTTGCTGGGCTATAGGGACATGACATTGTTAGGGGAATGCGTGCCAGCGTCGAATAATTAATTTACTGGCCAAAACAAATTGAATGGGCCGAAGAAGCGCACTAAATCGACTTCATGTACTTTTGCAGAGCCTCCAAAATATCCAAAATGGCACTTTTTGGTGAACTTTTTGGTTGCTTGCACTAGCTAAGTGCGGCACAGTTGTGCCAACTATTGTTTATTAATTTAGATGAAGTTGTCTACATGTGCCATCCAGTTCCTTCTACATAACTCCTCTGGTTCAGAAAATATAAAGGAAAATAGTATCAAAACCATATGGACAAACATTTTAAAGAAGTCTTTTCGTTTGCTTTTTTTCTACAACCACTATTGTTTTTGTATCGAAAAAATATTAATTGCACAAGATATTCATATTAAGTAATTCGTTTTTTAATTTGCACTGACTTCTACAACAACCTGGCATGCCGTTGTTTATCTGCGTGGTGTCTGCAGCATTCAACAAAATTTTAAACTCTGGGGGACTAACCGGACGCATGGGGACTGTGTATTTCACGGCCAGGCTGTGCCGCGAATTCGTCCATTCACAATGTTCTTAAGAAATATGGTGTCAATAAACAAGTATACGTTGCTTATTGGGCATGTTTAAATAAGTCTGGAAAGTTTCAGAATCCAAAGATTCGCATCGTGAAAAATTCAAACAGTAGTAATTTTAAGAAACTTTTTTATCAACATTCTCCAACATTCTGAACCCAAGGGAGCGCTAAACTATTTAAGAGCTCCATTCAGGAATAGGCCTAAAAGATTTGAACAGGCCTAGACAGCGAGGCCCCTACAGCTTACTTGTGTTTTTATTAAACATTTTAGTAGAGTATAGTCTATCTATTTCTTTTAGGAGTAGTACTTGGGACTATTTTATTGATTAAAGTTTTAGAGTAAATAATGGGCCTGTAGTTTGCTGTATTTCAAGAGATTGTTGCTATATTGCAAAAGGGGAATTTAAAATTGTAGTAAAAACAGTAGCATAGCTAGGCCAGGGGTAGCTAAATCAAGGTAAATCAATATGTAGCTAAAACAAAAGTATTGATTAAGATATACAAGAATGCAAGCAAGAAGCAATTTGTTCAAATAGTAGTAATTTACTAGGCCTATATTATAATCTTTTCAATTTATACCCAAATCTTAGTATATAAAGAACTTTATGAATTATGTCAAGTCTAACTTCTTATAATAATTGTTATTAAAAACAAAAAAATAATAGCTATAGCTACATTTTGTCATTTAATATGATGTTTTATATCTTGCTATGCTAATATGCCAACATATAACTAGGAAAATTCTAAATTTTGACAATGTCATTCATGAAAGTCATGAAATGTTTATTATTCATATGCTAGGCCTAGCCCAAGCCTATCTATGCCTAGGCCTAGTCTAGCAATTTCTCTAAACCAATTAGCAATAGGTGTAATGCTCACTAATTTATTATACAAAGTACTAAAGCCTATTATAATCTTTGATAACATAAAATTAAGAGTCATAATTATACTATGTCTATAGATACCTAATCCCACAAATATATTTTTATGTTCCTACTATACTCAAACTAGATATGTCTATGCCTATGGTTATATATCTAGTCCTAGTGTCAAACATGAAAACATGAAATTCATGTCTTTCTAGTTGTCTTCTTTATTCCTGGACATCTCATGTTCCTACTACAACTAGATGATATGTCTATGATAATTGATCTAATGTTCAACATGAAAACATGAAATTCATGTCTTTCTTGTTGTCTTCTTTATTCCTGGACATCTTATGTTCCTACTACAACTAGATTATATGTCTATGATAATTCATCTAGTGTTCAACATGAAAACATGAAATTCATGTCTTTCTTGTTGTCTTCTTTATTCCTAGACATCTCATGTTACTACTACAACTAGATTATATGTCTATGATAATTCATCTAATGTTCAACATGAAAACATGAAATTCATGTCTTTTTTGTTGTCCTCTTTTTTCCTGGACATCTCATGTTCCTACTACAAATAGATTATATGTCTATGATAATTTATCTAATGTTCAACATGAAAACATGAAATTCATGTCTTTCTTGTTGTCTTCTTTTTTCCTGGACATCTCATGTTCCTACTACAACTAGATTATATGTCTATGATAATTCATCTAATGTTCACCATGAAAACATGAAATTCAAAAAAATTTTAGCAATCTGAGACGTTGCTCTCATTATTTTTTTCAGCTGGCTGATTTTCGAGTACTTTTATGGCGGATGAACTGTTAAGTGAGGCTTCTATTAGTTTATTCTTACTGTGGCTTTCAAGTGACAAAAGTGCAGCAAGCTGACCAGACGATGATTCTGCATCTACCGCTGTGTGCAGCAGAAACACGTGATTTCCCATTTCTAGTACGCGAATCACTCAATTCTGCCGCTAAGGACACTGATATCGATTGTCCGGACTGTGAGACCGGCCGTCGCAGTCACACACAGCGCCTGGCTAAAATCTCTACGCACTTGTGTCTTGCAATCAATCGAGTCTCAGTCGACGCGCTCGGCCGTCTTCACAAGGACCAAACTGCTGCGCAGATAGAGACAAGCCTTGAACTGATGGGAAAACGCTACCAATTACGCTCGGCAGCATGTGGGCCAGTCCGCAGACGCAGGACACTACATGGCCTACGTATTTCAGGATTCTCATTGTTTCTGCGTCAGTGATATGACGGTTAGAATGGTCTCCTTTAATTCGGCTTTCGATGATGCCCGTCGAAATGGATGCGCTCTGTTTTTTGGTTGACGTGCCAACTCCATACCAACTACCAGCCTATTTACAGCAAAAGCATTCAACTACACGTGGATGTGAACAGTTCTACATTTACGGACTTGCATATTTTCTACTTAACCGCCCTTGTCTTATTTTTTGTTAGCGCTAAAAGTTAGGAGAGCCGTTGAAAAAGACGTTTGGACTCCTAAAAACAGACGTTTTCGAAGACATCAAGCGTAATTGCTGCGCTCTTTTTTATAGATGAATCCATGTATCCTTTTTATTTCCGTGCCTCCCGTTTACTTGCGATATTTTAGCAGCCAGTTACGAGAACTTTTTATCCAAAGGCAATTCGCCTACATCCGCATTTGAAGAAAATCTAAAAACCTTTATAGTACCATCGAGCCATCTACGAGTATTTACTTAGCGAATGAAAAAAGTGGCAGGTATTATTCTTTGTTTATACATTACTTACTTTACTTAATGACTGGACTTTGCTGCACTTACATATTTTCTAAAAGCTAAGCAGGCCTGCCACCCGGGCAAAAAAATTAGGGGCTCACCTTTACCTTCTCAACACTGGTGGCGAGCAGCAGGAGATTCTTCCGCTGCCCTATTCGACAAAGTACTGAAGTTTGAAATGATAGAAAAGAAATGTATTAAAATAGATAGCAATGTTATTTTGTTACAAATAGCTGAAAGTGCAGCTTTAAGTCTTGCAGCAATGACAAGTTCATAAATACCTTTTTGTTCTTGAGAACTGTTTGTGTCCCTCATTCACTTAATATTCTGAAATTTTCTCCCAGAAAAGCTTTTGTACGCCACGTTCTGGCAAAATGCATTTGCTTTTTATCTTATTCAACTTTATTCAGCCGCTTTGGCTTTCCTCTTGTCCAAAATAAGACGCTGAAAGTCTGATTAGATTCGTTCTCTTCGTGTACGAATATTACTTTTTATTAATAGTCTCGTACGAGCGTACATCACATCCGCTACACATTCAGGACCGTTTTCATTTATTTAGACAGTTACTAAACGTCACGAAAGTGGATGTAACAGTAAAATATGATTACTAAAGTCCCACGGGAACAAAAAAAACGAATGAATAATCAGTTGAAGTAGCCAAATCGTGCAAGACATAAAAGCAAGAAATTTTACTGTAAATTGCACCTTATTGTTTGGCGAAATAGCAATATAGTGACTTCGCTTTTGCTATTTTTATTCTACGAGCTATTTTCGATCAATTATTTATTCATTGAAATTTCGATTGGATAAATACAAGAGGATCTTACTACTTTCGCCACTCCTGAAGACACACATTGCTGCACATTGCACACAAAAATATTTTTTGGCCGAAACATAACTAAAGAAAGGAAATAAGCCCACAAATAGGATGTGCTTCAAAGTCGTCTTGGGCGCAAAACCCTGCTGGTACAGTGCCCCGGTCCGTAGTTTTCCGTCTTCCTCTTCCTCGTCCTCTCTTTTTCAGCCTCCAGCTCTCTCAGCTTCGCCGCCTCCGCTTCCTCTCGCTTCTTCGCCGTCTCCGCTTCCTCTCGCTTCTTCGCCGTCTCCGCTTCCTCTCGCTTCTTCGCCGCCTCCGCTTCCTCTCGTTTCTTCGCCGCCTCCGCTTCCTCTCGTTTCTTCGCCGCCTCCGCTTCCTCTCGCTTCTTCGCCGCCTCCGCTTCCTCTCGCTTTCTTCGCCGCCTCCGCTTCCTCTCGCTTCTTCGCCGCCTCCGCTTCCTCTCGCTTCTTCGCCGCCTCCGCTTCCTCTCGCTTCTTCGCCGTCTCCGCTTCCTCTCGCTTCTTCGCCGCCTCCGCTTCCTCTCGCTTCTTCGCCGCCTCCACTTCGTCACTCTCCATTTCAAATCTCGTGCCACCTGTACTCGCAGTCGTACTAATCTCAAGTTTCACCTGACGAACACAGCTGATTGCAACTCGCATAGAAACAACAAACTCCTGAGGTGCAACAGACAAGGCAAGTTCCAGCTGCCTTAGTGCTTCAGAAACATGAACGGTAATAGCGGGCAGACAGTTTTTTGTGTCTAAAAGACTCCATCCATGAAACTGAAGCCATGCTTTACCTGCCTCTGAAGCTTTCAGACGCTTTGCCAAATCCTGACGACAGTCTGCCTCTTTACTTCGTTTGCGGAAGATTGCAATTCCGTCAGAGTAGGCGAGGGCTATACCTCTTTCAGAAATGTACTTGATGCCCGAACCTTCAATAGTACGAACGTTTCCACCCAGAAGGGAGATACCCAGATATTCAGCTGCACTCCGGACACCAGACGCCATAATTTTTATGCCGACAACAAGATCTTCATCAGGAATCAACTTGGGCAATGGACCCCTAGCCTCAAAAATTGAGAACGGATCTTTGACAAACGCCTGCAAAAAAAGATGGACAGATTGAGCATTAAAAATCACAAAAGCACGCGAGCGCGTGACACGTTTTAATGTTGAACACTAGATGAATTATCATAGACATATAATCTAGTTAAAGTAGGAACATGAGGTGTCCAGGAAAAAACAGGACAACAAGAAAGACACGAATTTCATGTTTTCATGTTGAACACTAGATGAATTATCATAGACATATAATCTATTTGTAGTAGAAACATGAGATGTCTAGGAAAAAAGAAGACAACAAGAAAGACATGAATTTCATGTTTTCATGTTGAACACTAGATGAATTATCATAGACATATAATCTAGTTAAAGTAGGAACATAAGATGTCCAGGAAAAAAGAGGAGAACAAAAAAGACATGAATTTCATGTTTTCATGTTGAACATTAGATGAATTATCATAGACATATAATCTATTTGTAGTAGGAACATGAGATGTCCAGGAAAAAAGAAGACAACAAGAAAGACATGAATTTCATGTTTTCATGTTGAACATTAGATGAATTATCATAGACATATAATCTATTTGTAGTAGGAACATGAGATGTCTAGGAATAAAGAAGACAACAAGAAAGACATGAATTTCATGTTTTCATGTTGAACACTAGATGAATTATCATAGACATATAATCTAGTTGTAGTAGGAACATAAGATGTCTAGGAATAAAGAAGACAACAAGAAAGACATGAATTTCATGTTTTCATGTTGAACATTAGATCAATTATCATAGACATATCATCTAGTTGTAGTAGGAACATGAGATGTCCAGGAATAAAGAAGACAACTAGAAAGACATGAATTTCATGTTTTCATGTTTGACACTAGGACTAGATATATAACCATAGGCATAGACATATCTAGTTTGAGTATAGTAGGAACATAAAAATATATTTGTGGGATTAGGTATCTATAGACATAGTATAATTATGACTCTTAATTTTATGTTATCAAAGATTATAATAGGCTTTAGTACTTTGTATAATAAATTAGTGAGCATTACACCTATTGCTAATTGGTTTAGAGAAATTGCTAGACTAGGCCTAGGCATAGATAGGCTTGGGCTAGGCCTAGCATATGAATAATAAACATTTCATGACTTTCATGAATGACATTGTCAAAATTTAGAATTTTCCTAGTTATATGTAATGTTGGCATATTAGCATAGCAAGATATAAAACATCATATTAAATGACAAAATGTAGCTATAGCTATTATTTTTTTGTTTTTAATAACAATTATTATAAGAAGTTAGACTTGACATAATTCATAAAGTTCTTTATATACTAAGATTTGGGTATAAATTGAAAAGATTATAATATAGGCCTAGTAAATTACTACTATTTGAACAAATTGCTTCTTGCTTGCATTCTTGTATATCTTAATCAATACTTTTGTTTTAGCTACATATTGATTTACCTTGATTTAGCTACCCCTGGCCTAGCTATGCTACTGTTTTTACTACAATTTTAAATTCCCCTTTTGCAATATAGCAACAATCTCTTGAAATACAGCAAACTACAGGCCCATTATTTACTCTAAAACTTTAATCAATAAAATAGTCCCAAGTACTACTCCTAAAAGAAATAGATAGACTATACTCTACTAAAATGTTTAATAAAAACACAAGTAAGCTGTAGGGGCCTCGCTGTCTAGGCCTGTTCAAATCTTTTAGGCCTATTCCTGAATGGAGCTCTTAAATAGTTTAGCGCTCCCTTGGGTTCAGAATGTTGGAGAATGTTGATAAAAAAGTTTCTTAAAATTACTACTGTTTGAATTTTTCACGATGCGAATCTTTGGATTCTGAAACTTTCCAGACTTATTTAAACATGCCCAATAAGCAACGTATACTTGTTTATTGACACCATATTTCTTAAGAACATTGTGAATGGACGAATTCGCGGCACAGCCTGGCCGTGAAATACACAGTCCCCATGCGTCCGGTTAGTCCCCCAGAGTTTAAAATTTTGTTGAATGCTGCAGACACCACGCAGATAAACAACGGCATGCCAGGTTGTTGTAGAAGTCAGTGCAAATTAAAAAACGAATTACTTAATATGAATATCTTGTGCAATTAATATTTTTTCGATACAAAAACAATAGTGGTTGTAGAAAAAAAGCAAACGAAAAGACTTCTTTAAAATGTTTGTCCATATGGTTTTGATACTATTTTCCTTTATATTTTCTGAACCAGAGGAGTTATGTAGAAGGAACTGGATGGCACATGTAGACAACTTCATCTAAATTAATAAACAATAGTTGGCACAACTGTGCCGCACTTAGCTAGTGCAAGCAACCAAAAAGTTCACCAAAAAGTGCCATTTTGGATATTTTGGAGGCTCTGCAAAAGTACATGAAGTCGATTTAGTGCGCTTCTTCGGCCCATTCAATTTGTTTTGGCCAGTAAATTAATTATTCGACGCTGGCACGCATTCCCCTAACAATGTCATGTCCCTATAGCCCAGCAACCGCTCCAGCAACCGTTTTTTTGACATTCCAACATTTTCGACAGACCTGGCATCAAGGCCTTGGCTACAGAAAGGTTGAAAAGCCGTGGCACACATCTAAATTAGGCCCCTAAAGGTGTTCCATGTGTTCGCTTGGCTGGCACAGTCGATTCTCAAAAATCGGTAGATGAGCCGGTTGCTGGGGAACGGTAAGTCTTTATGGGCGGTTTTGTCAGCATTATTGCACGACAAGGATCGAGCCCATCCTGAAAGAACTTCACATTATAAGACGTATTTTGACGAGTATTTTACCAAGTGTATCAGCAAAGGAATATTATTTGAGAAAGGAGGTTTAGCAGTCTCTCAAATCCCCAAACTAGAGGAAGTGTTTAATAATAAAATCAGAATCACCGTATTCGAGTGGAATGAAAGCAAAGAGAAAGTTGAAATTGTTAGGAGCAGCAAGAATATTCTAGACGAAGAAGCAGCCAGGCGCACTGATGTCGATCTTCTGATAATTGGAAACTTACAGTCTGAAGCCCATTATGTTTGGATTAAAGATCTTTCCAAGCTAATTCACAAGCAAATGACCAACCACAAAGAAGCCGTATCTATCTGCAGATTGTGTCTGAAGTATTATTGTGGTGGTAAAGAAACTCGGGAGGCAAAACTCACAGAGCATGAACTCACCTGTTAGGACCATCCAACTAACTGCTCTCTTCCTTTCGGTAACCAGAAGTATTTACGGTTTAAAAATTATCACAAGATGGAGAAACTTCCCTTTATTGTATTTGCCGACTTTGAATGTTCAATTCTCGAAAATAAAACCCCCGATACCCAGAAAAAGCACGTCCCAAATTCAGTTGCATACGTTTGCATTGGAAATCTTGGACATCTTGGAAATTCTGATATCATCGAGTATAACCACTTCTTTGGGGAAGACTGTGTTAAACAGTTTATATTTAGAATGCTAGAGTTACGTAGAAAATTTAGCTCAATCCCACCTGTGCCAATCAATATGACCGATCAGGATGAGATCAATTTTCAATCGGCAACCCATTGCTACATATGCAGAAAACCATTTGAAGACAGTTTAAAGAATCCGAAAGTTAGAGACCATTCACACATTCAAGGAAATTTCAGAGGTGCCGCACACAACACCTGCAACTTAAAGCTAAAAAATAACATCCACGATTTAAATATTTTTCTACATAACGCTCGCTCATACGACCTGCACCTAATTGTTGAAAGAATAGGTGAAATAGAGGGCATTCACCTCGACTGCATAGCAGAGAACAAGGAAAAGTTTAAATGCCTCAACATCAAAGAGGTGGGGGCGTCCGGTTCACTAAGTGGTTCTTCTGGTTTGGTTAAAATCAAGGATTCTTATCAGTTCCTAGCAGCCAGTCTAGACGCATTAAGTAAAAATCTAACAGATGAGCAATGCACTTATACAAAAATCCTGGCACAAATATTAGCAAACCAAGATCCCGGGTCTTTCAAGCTACTCAGAAAGAAAGGTTTCTACCCTTATGAGTATGTGACGGGTTCGCACATCTCGCACATCTTTGAAGGTGAACTTCCACCAAAAGAAAAGTTCTTCTCTCAGCTAACAAACTCAGGAATTTCTGACAAAGACTATGAGCACGCACAAGCAGTCTACAAACATTTCAACTGTCAAAACTTTTTTCAGTACCACATGATTTATCTTTACACAGATGTTTTTCTTTTGGCCGATGTGTTTCAAACCTTCAGAAACACCTGGTACACAGCATATGGTCTTGATCCCGCACATTATGTAAGTTTGCCTGCTACCAGCTGGGAATCTCTACTTAAAATGAAATGGGATGAAGACCCAGACTGGTATGTTGAACTTCTAACCGACATTGACATGTACAATTTTATAGACACAGCGAAAAGAGGCGGCATATCAATTTGCGTGAACAGATATGGAAAGGCAAACAATCCATATCTCGAATCTTATGACCCAACGAAACCCTCAAATTATATCGTTTATTTAGATGCCAACAATCTCTATGGTTGGGCAATGAGTCAAGACTTACCTGTGAGAGAATTCCAGTGGCTCCCCGTATCACAAATAAATTCAGCATCAGCGTTTTCGATACCTGCGATTTATGAGGTTGACGTAGAAATTCCCAATGAACTCCATGATCATTTCTCTGACTTTGCGCCATTCCCAGAGAATATTAACTGCCCGAAGATTATCGAGCACCCAGATGGCTCGTGGAACCTGTCTACAGAAAACGAACACACAGCAAAACTCACCCAAAACCTACACAACAAGACTCGCTACAAAATTCATTATAAGCTGCTACAGTACTTCATATCCTTAGGCTGTAGGGTCACAAATGTACATAGGGCCCTCAAATTTACAGAAGAAGCATGGATGAAACCCTACATAGAAAAGAACACCGAGTTCAGAGCCAAAGCAACCAACAACTTTGACAAGGATCTGTTCAAGCTGGCAAACAACTCTGTATACGGCAAGACTCTTGAAAATGAGCGCAACCGCACAAATCTCAAACTCGTCACCGTTCATGAGCGGGACATCATTCAGAGAAATATTTCTAAACCGACTTTTAAGGAACTTCACGTCTTCAACGATTACTTAGGGGCTGTTCTATTCTATAAGACAAAAGCAACACTCTGCAAACCTATATTTACAGGTGTCACTGTACTTGATGAATCGAAGCGTCTTATGTACAGTTTCTTCTATGACATGAAACGACAATACGACACTCGGTTAAAACTTCTTTACACTGACACTGACTCCCTAATTCTAGACATTCAGACTGGGGACATCTATCAGGACATGCTTGAACAAAAAGACCTTTACGATTTGTCAGAGTATCCAGAATCATTTAAAACTTTGAAAGGTGATCAAGTGTTCGACCCATCCAATAAAAAAGTAATTGGTAAAATGAAAGATGAAAAGGCAGGTGATGTTATCTCCGAGTTTATTGGTTTGAGATCAAAATCCTATTTTTTAACGTGCGATGAAAGTGATGAAAGCGATGAATCAGGAAAAATAATTAAGAAGTCCAAGGGAATTCCAAAGCATGTAGTTAAGAACTCTCTACATGAAGAAGCCTACAGAGATGCCCTGTTACATAATAAGAAAACTTTACACGAGTTTGTAAAAATTCAGTCTAAGAACCATAATATTT
This sequence comes from Macrostomum cliftonense, assembly GCA_950096795.1. Lineage (NCBI taxonomy): Eukaryota > Metazoa > Platyhelminthes > Macrostomidae > Macrostomum > Macrostomum cliftonense. Next base: position 122,600 of record CATNEM010000159.1, read on the forward strand.
TTACCATAAACCGGAAAAAGATTGGCCTGTCAGGGGCAGATAATAAGAGGGTTGTCTTTCAAGACAATGTTACGAGCCTTCCATTTGGGCACTGGAGGTTAAAAACGTAGACTGAAGTGTATGGTTTAAAAAACGTAGACTGAATTAAAAATTTTTGACAAAAAAATAATGACGACAAATATTTTTCTAGAACAGTTGGCAAAAGAACTAGAAATCCCAAACTTTAGAGGCGTCTTTATGAAGGATACATTACCTGAATCCGGCCACCCACAAGAACCCAAAAAAGAATTTGGCATTGAAGAATGTGGCATCATGAACTTTGACAGTGCTGAGAAACCAGGGTCTCACTGGGTTTGCTGGGTGATTGATCCAAACAGAAAGCATAAGTACTACTACTTTGATAGCTATGGGACGGCTGTTCCTGATGAGCTAAGGGAATATATGGGAAATAATAAGATCTACCGCTCAGACTTTATTCTGCAGGGGCTTAGCAGTGATATTTGTGGAGAGCTGTGTATGACTGTTTTATATGCAATGACTAAGACTCGAAAAAGCTATAGGGAAATCATTTTAAGTTTAAATGTTTAGTTTTTCTTTGAAGCGTGTTTGATTGCATAGTTTTTTAAGACAGTTTCGATATCATTTCTCAATTGGCTCATGTCACCAATGCTATTTAGATGTACATGTTGCTCATTGAGCTGCTCATAAAGTTTTTGAATGCTTTGAAACTCGTCTTCTGAAATGAACTTGTCTTCTATTGCTTTTGAAATATACCCGGTGATAGAAGACTGGATGCTTTTCTGTTTTGCTTGCATTTCCTGCAGATGCTTTAGCTTCTGGCGTCTGCTTCGAGTTAGAGCTCCTGTAACCGCTGAAATGAGACCACACGAGGCCCCAATAACTCCAAGTGGAATGGCGACTGGTGCGGTGATAATAGGAAGTGTAGAAACAGCAGCTGCAGATCCGCTTAGAATTGACACTGACCCGAGAACCATATTAATATACTCGAAAGCTTGACACTGTCTGTTGAAGCGTTTCAGTTTTTTAGAGTTTTTCATAAGGGCGGTTTCAATGTCATTTCGTATTTTCTGAATCTCTACAAGTCGGAACTGTTGAGAGTTGCAGGTAAAAGTATTGATTGTAGGATAGAGATTTGGTACGATGGGTTGGTTCAATTGCTGATTTAATTGGTATTGTTGACTTTTCGAATACTGGGGTGCACTAGGTGTTACAGGTGCCATATTCGGTGCCATATTTGGTGCCATATTTGGTGCCATAGGCGGGTCATACAGAGAATCATATTCGGCCATTTTTTATAGGTAAAAATTTTTTTTTCTATTTTACGATCGGGCGTCTTCAATGTCAATGTCAGGGAGATTGTGCTGTCGTTCCAGGCGACTAATGCGTCTCAAAGTTTTCCCCCACTTGTTATAAATTCTATCCAGATAGAGCGTATGCGTGGCAACATCTTTTTCTATCTTTTTTATTTTTGCAACATTTTGATTAATGGTTGTTCTCCAAGCGGTAAATAAGGCATCAGTCTCTGCTTGTGAATAGGAATCAAGGATGTCTCGCTTTTTATTAATCGCTGTTCTTATAGCAGTGTCTTTTGCATTGATTTCCGATCTGAGAGTTTGAGCAAGAGTCTCAACGATGGCGGTCAGCTTTGCTATTTTTGCTCGCAAGTCTTCAATGTTTATTTGATGATGGTGTGCTGACCGTTCCAATAGTTTTAAGCGGTCTCTAATCGGTCCGATCTCTGGGATCTTTTCGTCAACGTTAATGTAGCGCCTGTCAAGGAAAGCAAGCGAGTGTGCAGTGGAGCCACTAGTAGATTCACCAGCAAAGTTTATGGACATTTTTGTTTGTTTTTTTGTTTTATTTTTTGAAAAATATTAGGCTACTGTTCTTTTCTCTTTGTTAATCATCACGAACTGATAAGGTTTATTCCACTTCTCAAAGCATAGGTTAACAAATTCTTCCTGCGATACCTTTCGATCAAATGGAGGCTTAGTAAAATGGGCTGGAGCAATCACCTCGTTACTCGTACTTAACCTCTTCAGTCGGTCTTGCGGTATGGTTGGGAACAAGAGGATCAGATTGCAGTTCCCACGAATAGTTTTGTTTGGCAACTCAAGCCAGTTTTGGGTAATATAGATTACATTACAGTTGTTGTGACGACCCCTGGTGAAATAGTTTTCAATTTGCTTCTGGGGCCCTGTCATGCAGTCATCAAAGACAATCAAGTGCTTCCTTCCCTTTTCCAGTTCATCAGGCTGAGGGAGAAGTTTAGTTTTAGGATCAATTTGCGGGTCCCCATATGTAAACACTTTAATGTCGTGCCACTTTTCATTATCTGGGATATGGCTAGCATATTCTCTGGCGACAATTTCTGGATCACTGGGCAGCTTGGATTGGTTATTAAAACACTGAATGATATGCTCCTTTTTAAGTTTGTTCTGTAGACCTGCAATCAACATCTTATACTCATCTTGATACAGAGTGGGTGAGTAGATGTGCAGTGTGTCATAGTCAAGAAATCCTGGTCTGAGAAGCATGTTAAAGATTCTGAATGTCTTCCCTGAGCCTGATTCTCAAACAACAATACATCTGAAGTGACTAGGAATTGCCTCGTTATGATTAAATTTGATTTGGTTCCGAGTCCAATGAGGGTTGAAATCATTTGAAAAAACCATTTTTATACGAGAAAATTTTTTTACATAATTATTTTGCAATCTAACTTTGCAATTATTGATGTGGGGATGTGTGTCTTTTTCGGGGGCCTGTGTGTCTTTTTCGGGGGCCTGTGTGTCTTTTTCGGGGCCTGTGTGTCTTTTTGCTATTAGTCTTGTACCCCCACATGTCTTGTACCCCCCCGGAAAGCACCTTAGTCTTATTTAAAACCGCTGCCCTTTTTAAGATCAGCTCTCATCTTAGCATAAACAGATGGATCAATGCTATCAGCGCTTGGTGCCAATGAATTTGGTGCGAGTGGTTGAACATTTTGTTGACCATCTGGTTTGCTTTGTTTAGGGGTTTTGGGGTCGCGGGTTTCAGTTATGGTGTCCTTGATCTTCTTCGCAGCTGTGACTACACTTCCCGCCGCCTCGGCAGCAGTTTTAATATTTTCTTTGTTCTCACTGATGACTTTGAAAATCTTTGCCCCCTGGGCGATCAAATCAGCAATACCGTTACCCGATCGCTCTTTTCTTGGATAATGACCTGCTGGAAAAAGTCCAGAACCTCTTTTAATGAGCTTTAATTCATTCTCATCGTAGTATTTAGGGACGTCTTTTTCGAAGATTAGTGGCATTTTTTTATGTGAAAAAAAATATTTTTTATTGAACCTTGAAAGTAAAAGTTCTCTTGCTCTTTTATCGATGTACTTCTTTTCTAGCATTTTATCAAGAATATGAACTCTTTTCTATTCTCATCCTTTAAACCTGTCTTTGCTGCTCCTAGGAGAACAACTAGCCGCTTGTAGACTTCAGGCATCCCCGTGCCGGTTTTCCCGGTATTTGTGAAGCTTCCGGATTGAAATGAATCATCTGTTGTAGTTGATGTCTCTGGTGATGTCTCTGGTGATGTTTCTGGTGATCTAATGTCTTGCCTTGGTGTGAAAACTCTGTTTGAAATTCGCTGCTTTCTATCTGGTGAGAATTGCTCTAGATGCCTCCATACTTGTGGATTTGCCGTTTTGTAATTAGCTACTTGAGTAGGATCTGCTGTCTCAAGTCGAGAGAGTACATCTTCTTCTGTTAATTTTTGAGGGCTTTGTTGCTGCTGAGGGGTCTCTTGATGCTGCTGAGGGGTCTCTTGTTGCTGAGAGAGTTGCTTTTGCTGTTCCAGGTAATTTATGACTTCTAGCTGATCTGGCAGGTCAAACCATTGTTTTAAGTGCTTATACTTTCTAAAGCTGTTCAGGTTGACCCCATTGTCATATAAAAATTTGAGTATGTCAGGGATTTTAAGGATGCCTATGTCTCTTTGTAAAGCAAATGTCACCAGATCTTTATAATTTTTTAGCTGTTTCGCAGAAATAGTTTCTTGATTTTTAGTTATGAAGTTGAGCAATACTTGGGTGAAAGCAACCTTCTTTGAGGTGTTTTCTCCGACCCCGGCCGCGCCTTCTTTGATGACTCCAATGCTTTCTTTCGTTATCTCAAGATGATAATCCACAGGATCAGTAAAAATATTTTTACGCCAGACACTAACACCAAAGACGAGTTTGCCTTCATATTCTACTGGCCCAAAGAAGTTATCTGTTACTTTCAATTTTTGCTGAGATGTTTCTTGCAAAGCCTGAGAATCTTGTGAGGCCGGTGGAATTTTATTCAGCGTATTCTGAAACTGGCTCTCTTGAATCTCATCAACAGCTTCCTTAACTGTTTCAATGGATTTCTTTGCTTCGGTGTATCCCGGTTTGTGAAACTCAGTGGCGGCTTGGATAAACTCATTGTAGGACTGCTGCTCTTTGTTAATTAACCCTGTGACTCGTTTTTCGGCTTCTGCGAGCTTCTTTAAGTCAGAGATGTAATGAGAATTTTTTCGCTTCATTTTTTTTATTTTAATTTTTAAACTAAAAAATGAACGATCCTCTGACGCCAGTTTTCTATAAAATCAACAAGCCTATCTTGAGTGATGACAGCACAATCAAAGCGACTCAAGTAAGAGTCCCCAGTCATGAAAATCAGAATGAAACTAATTTGGGCCCTGGTCAAACGCTAACATTCACTTACACTGGGTGTTCATCTCTGGTCAGCGTTCACAGTCTAAGGAGCGGGTTTTACATGACATTCCAATACAAGACTAAAGGCGCTACAAATGCTGCTGGTGCTAATACTGACAAGCATGACGCTGATGTCACGCTAATCAGCAACTTCTGGGCCTACATGTTTAAGGAGTTTAGCGTGTCGAACGGGAGTACAGAGCTGGAGAGAATTGCCAACTTTGGTGTAGTGTATGACACTCATTGTCTCATTGAAAACCCAGATTTTATTCAACTTGGTAGCGGCGCTGGCTTCATCCCTAATGAGGAGAAAGGAGACGTAAATGATTCAGGTTTTGCAAAAAGAAAAGGGAGATATAACTATGCATTGACGGGTGCTGATGATGGCGCAAAGAATCCCCAGTATAGAAATGTAGATATATTTGTACCTTTGAGATTCATGAGCGGGTTCTGCAATACATTTAATCGCCTGACCAGCAACTTTAGCTACACGTTTAGGCTTACCAGGGACGATCGCAACAGGAGTGTTTGGACAGGAGCTGAGCATACTAGAATGGAAGTTAAGCTAGCGGGAGTTGAGTTGTACTTGGAACTCATTGAACCAAAGACAGCACTGAAAGCTGAATATTTGAAGGCTATTGAAAAAGACATTGATGTTGCTTACACAGCTTACATGTGCAGGGATGAACGCAATGAAAGAAGGCAACAGATTTGTATTAAGGAGGGTTCTTGCAGCAACCCAAGGTACATTATTGTCAGTTTGAGAGATCCATTAACTATAAGTCGTTATGAACATGGAAATGTGCGAACAATTCAGCATGAAATCAGTGATAATCTTTACCCGGCAATGCCACAGAATGGAGATTTTGCAACAAACAAAATTAGTAAATTTTACTGCGAGCTGGTTGACTTAGCCGTAAAGGAGAACAACGGAATCGCCATTACGGCATGGCAGTACAAGACTCTTTTCCCCATTTTCGGTGCAGACGTGTCGGCCAGGCAAATGCCTACTGACAACAGTCCGGTGAATATTGTGACCAATATCGACAGAAGTGAGGCAACACCCGTTGACCTTTTTATCATCTATGCATTTGAGAGGAAAATTAAGCTGAACATGATTAATAATTCTTCGAGTAAGGTTTAAAATATTTTTTTGTAAAAAAAATGGAAGCGATTGCTGAAAGACTTAACAATATTGTGTCGCATTCAAAGGAAAGTATCCCAATTACAATAACTGGTCGACTTACAGATTCAAGTGGAACTTTTATTGAAAAACTTGAGCAACCCATTCGTCTGGACCCAGAGGCAAACTACCATGTTTATCTCAATGACTTTACTGGCTGGTCAAATGTCCCCAACGTGACAAAAAAGAATAACATGTTTTATTACAAATGGAAACAAATTGGAGGCGAAGTGAAAGAATTTCCGGTTAAATTCCCTGTGAGCACACAGAGCGTGGATACTTATAATTACCTTCTGGAGAACGTTTTTACCAAAAGGGGGCATTTTGAAACTCCTGATGCTAGCAAACCCGAGAATAAACTATTTCCTGTTAAATTGTCCTATGATCTAACTGTAATGAGAGTGGTCATGCAAGTTCATAAAGACGCAGAGGTGGAGTTTAAAGATGGCACCTGGTATCGAGAGTTGGGATTTGAAAAGAAAGTTTACAAGGTGGAAACCGCAGCACCATCCGCAACTCCTTCGCCGGGGGCGGTTATGTTGAGCCGCCAGCCAGCACGCGGTTTATTTATGGCTGAAAATATCGCAGACATTGTTAAGAGTTTGAACATTTTGATCCGAAGCAATCTCAGTCTGGACTGGGTCTTCAAGGGAAAACGAACAAATATTTTGTACAATATTTCTAACTCTGTTGCTGGTGGACAGATGATTGTTGAAAAACCAAATCCAGTAAAAAGAGTTGTGCTCTGTAACAAAGAAATTAATGAAATATTGCTACAGTTTGAGACAGAGGACGGAGAAGCTGTTGATTTAAACGGTGAAGAGTTTGCCATGACAATTATTATTGAAAGAATGTGAATTGCCATTAGTACAGCGGTGGCAGGGACAAGCAAAGAAATGACTGAAAACGAAGCGGGGAAAGCTCCAAACCAGGAATTGGGAAGACTGCTAAAAAAGGGGTAGAGAAATTCGACCAGTATAGAAGTTATTTTTAGCGGCGCGCGTGGAGAGAATGTACACGGCCACAAAACGAGGCCAGAACCGAGGCCAGATTTGCGAATTTATTTTTCAAAAAGTTGGCCTCGGCCTCCGTTTTTGGCCAAATTTTCCATGACTCACAGTTGCTAATAATAGCAGTAGAGTTGCAGCTATGCTTTACAGTTGCTTAATAATTTCTGCAAAGTTATACCCAGCAAAAAATGGCTGTCAGAATCTGACACGAATACGATCGGATTTTGACGGGCGGTCGGAATTTTTCGGAATTCTCTTTGAACTGAATGTAACCTTCATATTTTTAGACATTAATCAAGATTCTTTCAGAATTTCTATTTAAAAATTGTTTTACTGCATATTTTACGCATCGGAAATTATTCGGAACTGGTCCTACCACTTTACGATCGGATGGGATCATACCCTTTTCTGTTTGTTTTCCGATCTGGTAAATTTTAAATGAAGGTTTTCCCTTAGGTGTTTTAAGAATTTGTATAAATAGGAAATTTTTTGTATTTGTACTCGTAGTTTAGTCTATATAAAAACTTAAATCACAATGCTTTGTTTCATTATTTGTCTTTTTTGCTACTTTGCGTATTCTGCACTTCAAGTATTTAAATTTCTATTTTCTCTTACTTTACTAATTCAGCTGAAACACATCGCTGCTTTTATAATAAATTAGGCCTAAATGTAGCTCAACTTGCTTTTTCTCCTGTAAATTTAATTGTTATTATTAAATAGGCCTATGTCTAGTATTGTATATACAGTACAGGCTTACATTTTATGATATTTTACTATCATTTCAGTTATCATTCCCTATTTCCAGCCTGGTCTTATTTTCGTACTTGTAGTTAAAGTACATTTTGATGAGCAACACTAAGAGCTAGTACAATAAATGTTATTTAATCATACATAAATTATTAGATATCTACTAGCTAAATCTAGTTCAGTCAACTAAAGTTTACTTTAGATATCAAGCTAGGCCTAGCTGCAGGCCTATAAAAAATAAAATAAAGGTTCTTGCTAATTCTAATATTTAAAAATTGAATCATCAAAGCAAGATATTTTAGTAATTGTATTTATAGCTAGCTATATATTTGTAGTAACTATTCAATTTTTTTGTTGTGACTTGTCTTGGACTAGACTGGAGGCTGTAAAATCAGTTATTTAAATATTCAATTTTAGCCTTAGGCATGGCTAATAGTAATAGTAGAGCATCTAATAGATACCTTGTTAAAGAGATTCAAACATTGCTTTGTAACCCAGTCATTGAATCTACTACTACAAGTTCTAATTCAACAACAAATACTATTAATAAACCCACAACTAGCATTGCTGATTCTGGTGAAAGTATTCTTGGCCATAATATCCCTGAAGGCAATGAAGAAGAGAATGAACATTTTTTTGATTGTATTGGTGACAATGTTGAGGAACTAGATCTTGGTCTAGACTTTGATTATCAAATGAATGTTTTGTTTGAAGAGCCTCTTGACAAAGGCAATGAACCACAAGAGCAACCTTCAATCTCAAGCCATGAAGAATATTTACTAGCTAAGGATTTGCTTCATTTTTATTTGACTTTTAATGTAACTATCTCTGCTATGAACCATTTGTTAAAACTATTAGCAAGGTTTCATCCTAACATGCCAAGGTCTGTATATATGCTTAAAAAGCTATTTCCAAAAACTGAGATAGAAAAACTTGATATTAACAATGGTAAGCTTGCTTTTCTATCAATCTCTGACAATATCAAATTCTTGCTTGACTCAAAGGTTCTGACTATCCCACAAGGTGTTTCTGAATATTTTGTTTCATTAAAAATAAACATTGATGGGCTTCCTCTTTTTAAGTCATCACGTGTTGGATTGTGGCCTATTTTAATGATTGTTAATGACTGTTTTCGACCTGTACCATTGGTACTCTTCTGTGGAATAGGAAAACCAGACTTAAAATGCTTCTTAGATAAATTTTGCAAAGAAGTTAAGCATTTGCTTCAATTTCATCTTCTTTACAATGGAGTAATAATAAAAATCAAGCAAATTATATTTATTTGTGACACACCTGCAAGGAATTTTATACAATGTCTTAAAGGCCATTCTAGTTATGTAGGTTGTAGTTGGTGTCGTCAAGTTGGAAGTTACATTGGTGATAGAATATGTTTCTCCAGTAGCATTGCTGATGCAAGAACAAATTTTGATTATAGAATGAATAAGGAAAGTAATCAGCATTGTCTTTCACCCTTGGCTGAAATTGTTCCAATGTACTCAAATTTCACACCTGATTATATGCATATTGTTTGCCTTGGTGTTTGTCGTAAGCTACTTAAATTTTTTTTTCTTGGTGCAAAACATATTCGGCTACCATGCAAACTGTCTATTCACCTAAAAACTATGGTTAACAGAAAGGTAGCAGAGGTACAAAGATATATCCCAAATAATTTCCAACGAAAGCTTCGGGATTTTTCTAACATTGAGCATTTTAAAGCTACTGAATTCCGTCAATTCTTACTTTACTTGGGTCCATATCTTCTTATGGATGTTTTGCCACAGGAATATTATCATCATTTTCTATTGCTCCATTGGTCAATTTATGTGCTTAGCTCTGAAACGTATAGTAGAAAATATCTTACTGCAGCAGAAGCCTGCTTAAAGAAATTTGTTGCAGATGCACCAAATTTATACTATGCCAGTGTCTTGTCCTACAACTTCCATGCTCTTTTGCATTTTCCTGAGTTTGTGCAGTTATATGGCCCAGTTGATAATTTCTCAGCTTTCCCATTTGAAAACTACCTACAGCTCATTAAAAAAAGAATTAGGTGCAATAATAACATCTTTGCTCAGTCTGTCAATCAATTGCTCAATGTGCGCTTCTTGTACTCAACTGATAAGCTTTCTAGCCTCAGTTTCTCTTGCAAAAGTCCTGATAATTGTGCAATTATTGATGATGGAGAAGTAATACTTGTTTCAAGAGAATATGAAGGTCTAGTGTCTGGTCGATTATTGAAGTATGTTAGAGATTTGTATTCTTTTCCTTATCCATCTAATTCAATAGGCATAGGGTTTTACCAACCTTCAATGACACATCTGTCTAATGTTCGGCCTATTAGAAAGGCAATTATAATTTATCTTGATTGTGAATACCTAGTTATTCCATGCATGGACTAAAAGCAATAGCCTACACATGTAACTTTATCATAGAAATTGTTTTTGACTCATGAAGTATATTCAATCAGAACTTTCTAGGAAGTCAAATGAAATTCATTGTGTACTTCGTTTATGATGAAGAAGTTATTGAAGCCAATGAAAACCAGTGTATTCTGGGAACCTATGCATCATGGACAGTTGAACAGTGGAGGAAGTTGCCATCATCAACTGAAGTGCAAATCGAAGTGGCTTATGCTGACAAGCTAGAGAAGGCTATCATCCTGCAGGTCATTCCACATGAGTGTGACACAACTGACACTATTAATATGCTACGCACCATAATTCGAGAGAAACGTTATCGCCCAAAGGAACTGCTTTTGCATGTTTTGCCAAATAGAGTGCGGCGAACTGGTCGACAAATACTCCCACCTTTGAAAAACCTCTTATCAGCAAATGAAGCAACCGAGGATGAAAACGTATGCACTATTTTAATTTGATTTGAAATATTAAAAGTTTCATAATGCAAAGGCTGACAAAAATAAAATTAATTACATTATTTTATTTTTTATTAAGGAACCTGGGTCTCAATCTCAAAGGCACAGGGATGACATACCCGTGCAGAATGCTGTGCCAGCCAAATCGTCTACGCCTGCACCCAGCATTGAGCTCCCAGCATTGTCTACATGTTCTACACCTGCAACCACTATGCCAAAAGTACGTATTTTTATAGTACATTGTTGCCTAATATTATTTCAGTCTTGGCTCCAATTCTTTCAAACGTTTAAAAAAGAACTTTTTAAATTTTCATTTCTATTTATTTAAATTAAACTTTTTGTATTCAATTAAACATCACAGAACTCTACGAACGTTGATGAAAGCCTATCATCGACTACTCAAATCCACTTAACGAGCCCCTGTCAAGCTTATAATCAAGCGACGTCTAGCTTCTCGCAGCGCCAGCCTGGGGATCAGGCCTCTGCTCTGACACCTACCAATCGACGGGACATGACACAAATTGAGGAGTGTCCGCGACTTCCACCAGTGGTAATTTCAAATAGTTTATTAAACATAATGCCGGTTCTGATAATGATCCTGATAAAATCTGATGTTCAGGATATGACTTCTAGGATTACAAGCAACTTTTCAATTTACCCATACAAAACCTTTACAGGGCGCGTTCTCGGCTGTGCCTCAGCTCGAAGCATTCGCTAGGAGGCAGGTTGAATCCTGCGGATACCCTTGGGGATCTATTGAAGGTAAAATAATTTTAAGCAATAATCTCCATAGCCAATGGAGAGGAACCTCATCTCCAGGTTCTGATACACGTCAATAATCAAGTATTGGCCTGTTTCTCTTTTTAGGGCTCTACTGTCTGCAACTGCTTAACTTAAGAGAGACCCTGAAGCTCAAAGATACACTGCAGCGCGGAGTGCACAGCCTGCCTGGAGTTTCATCTGCACAGTCAATGCCATTCAACTTGCCTGTCCGTACGGAGGCAGACTTAACGAAATTTGAAGACTGTCTCAGAGCTGATGAGAACCTTAAAAAGACTTTGGTGAGTAGATTTTCTTGGATTTTTTTCATTCTTTCTTTTCTAAATATCATTTTTATACTCTTTTTAACTTTGCAAGGATCGATAATTAGGTCCCTTTAATTAATTCCCTCAATTGTAGTTGCTAAAAATTGAATTCTTAAAGTTTCCTGTAAAATAATTTAAAATGATGCACACCCATCAATTAAACCATGTCGCCCTTGAGCTTCTCCATTCGCTAAACTGCTTTTGTTTCAGGTATCACAACTCCAGACAAGATGCCTGTGCGCAAAAGTGCAGCAATCCATTCGCTACGCGATAAACGAGCTGATCGGCCGTGATTTCCAATGCCGATTTAACCGAACTGGTGGAAAGGACACAAGAGGAGGCGACAAGGAAAACTCTAAGCTGTCCTTTGACAAATATTTCGGCGAGATAATTAAGGGTAATGCTTTGCTTTGTTTAGACCTAAGAATTGTAACATTTTAGACAATTTAGTTTTTCACTGTAATTTATATTTAAAATTCAAAGCATTTTATCAAGTTCAACTGCTCAGGGAGGGTACAGCTTAACATATATTTATACACCTGTTACACTAGTTGGCAAGATGATAAGCATAGAATTCAGCGTAAATGGTCCAGGATATAAACTGGAGTTCGCCCACAAAATTATTCATTTTTCTTCCACTATCCAGATACTCTTTCCAATTTTTCTGTGGACGCCATCAACAAAGCCATCCAAAGTTTCTTCGACGGTGTCCGGAAACGAAAAAGCTCGGGCCCAGCAGTTCCAGTCGATAGCTCAACGAGAAAGCGACAACGGCAGAGCAGGGGTGGTGCATCACCCACCAGCAGCATTGAGCCAGATACTGACTGATTATCACAATTGACTAATGACAGTAATTTTTAATGCCCGTAACTAATGAATTTATTTTTTTATTGTTATTGTTTTTTATTGAATGAATGTAATTATAATGATTAAGTAAACTTGATTAAACTGTCTGTCTGCCTGTTATGGCAAAGGAAACTTTATGGATTACATAATTATTAGTTGTTCAAACAATGTCTTGTTTTCTTACCTGTAATTGCAGCCGTTGATAGATTTTTCTAATAATTTATCGCACTGAAACTGAATTGTTTTAGAGTGGAAGACGGAAGCTTTTATAGCACGTTTTAATGAAATGATAGTAATTTTTACATAGTTAAGTAGGTAACCTAAAGTTTTTCGGTTTAAACCAATTTAAAACTAAGTTGCTAACTTTATTGGAATTGCCAACTTCTACCGCGTCACTAGCAAGGCCTATCAGCTAGTGATACTTATAGTAAAGTAGTCTAAACTGAAATTTTAACTCTTTGGAGCCAGCAGCCAGTACATACGAAGCAAAAGAATGGTCGGAATTTAATCGGATTCTGATGTCACAAGCCGATCGGAAGTTCCGATCAGAAAGCGATCGGATTGCACGAGACACTTCTTCTATAAAATTCCGGTCGGATTTTTCGATCGGATTCCGACTACCCTTTTTCAGTGGGTAGTAGCTGTCGTAATCTTTAATAGTTACCCCATGTAAATAATGCCAGTGAGTCTTAACCGCTTGATTAAGATTCAGGATGGTTGGTTCAATGTTAGGCCAGAATTTTTTCATATAATCTTTGCATTCCTTCTTGCATTGGTACTTAGATTTGTAATTGGGTTCATGCGGTTTGTAGTAAGAACTTGGAGAGACGATTGGAAGCATTTTTATTGAGAATGTTAAATTTTTTTTCGGGGTGAGTACCCTGAGTTGTTGCTTGAATGTCTTTAAGTTGCTAGAATGAGGCTTAGGTTCAGTGTCTCCGGATGAAAGCGGGAGATGCATTGAACTCGCTGGGATAAACAAATTAATGGATATTGGATTATGATTTTTTTCGAAGATTTTTTAAGGTGATTTTTTTTCGATTTCTTTGGGATCAACTAAGTTAAAAGAATCTAGATTACGTTGAATGTTATCCGTGAAAGTCAACCCCTAATTTTCATTATTTATGTAGGTATAATAAGTTAAAAGAATCTAGATTATGATGGATGTTTTTCCATGAAAGTCGATCCCCCTATTTTTTCTAACTGTGCGGGCATAATAAATTTAAAGAATGTAGATTATGATGGACGTGAAAAGTTCTGTCCTAGAAGCCCCGTCTTGCATTGTACTGAGACGAAAGTCGAATTATTGAAATAAAAATAGTGTACTCGTACCTGCATCCAAAGCAATAGCTGGAGCCAATTGTGCCACGGCCAAGTACAGAGTCTGTAATTTTTTTGCCTCAGTAACTGCGGTAACTTTCATTGTATAATCTGATTGCAAGGTATACATAAATTCAACACTTACACTCGTGAAAACATACAAAACAGTGGTCCAATACCGAATAAATCGATTTTGATAGCGAAGCTCCAGATACTGAAAAAAATAGTCATAGTAGATTGAAATGGTGATCACTTTTCTTCCTCCATCTCTAACTAATCCCCCCAGTAGTGGTCAGTAAAAGTACAGAACCTAAAAAACTGAAAATAATCGCCTTAGTTAGTAAAAAACTAAAACATCATGCGATCCAATCAATTAGTCTCCCATTGTCTTTGTCACACTTGGATTGGTGCACCTCTAGACTAACCTCGTAAATGCTAGTGATCTCTAGATCGTAGAACAGCGGCACAAAGGTGATTGCACTGACAATGCAAGCCATTGAAATGCCCACAGCTGTCATATTATAATAGCTGCCAAAGTAAAACATCTCGGCTGGCGAACCTGTAAATTGTAGTTAATTATTAGAAATGCTCATCCAGCTACTTACAGTAGGGGGAAATGGCGAAATATTTTTACTTTACACGCAGTCTGACTTCCAAGAATTGCTAAATTAACGTCACGTACGGCTACTTTCTAACTACAGCACTACTTACAAAACATTATTCATTCAAGTTAAACGTTGAAAAATGATACGCGATTTGTTTACCTGTTTACCAACTTGCAGCAGACACCATGCGCTCTAGCATGTTAGTGAATTTCCTAGCTAAATTTTATAACACTGTTCAAGTAACAATTTACTCATGGTATACAGTAAAAAATGTGTCACTTTTGAATAATTCAAGTGCAATTTATGCAAATTTTGTGTGACAGGTTAAATCTGTTGACTTTTATGAGAGATCTTTCGTACTATTGAGTCCGTGTTCAAATATTTTTCGCTCTAGCTTCATTTAAAAATACACAATTCAAAGTTAAGACTTACTAGTTACTGTACCATACTAAGAATAGATAGATAAATGAGATAGATAGATTAGATATATAGATTCAATAGATAGATTGGTAGATTATATAGATAGAGAGATATATAGATAGATAGATAGATTGATTGATTGATTAATATATAAAGATAGACAGATACATGTAGTTGTCAATGAATATATAAAAAACAAAAGTGCCTTTCTTACCAAGCAGCGAGATGGCCGACCAGAAAGAGACCAGAATGGAAATGGCCACAGGCAGTAGTTTCAAATTCCGATTGCCCAAAATGTACTCTTTAGTTGTCTGCTGCCTACCACCGGTGCAGGAAGTGTACACCCCGATAGCTATGGACGACAGGCAGATGACAACGATGAGAATGTAGTCTACTGGATGCATTGGTGTCTGAAAACTGATCTTGCGTCTTATTATAACCACCAGTAGATCTTTGGGACAAGAATTTTTTGCTAATGGAACTGATTCTCACCCTCATTTTTATTAGCAAGAGAAGTGGCTATCGAATTTTCATTGGTCAGCAATCGACAGTCGGTTTTTATTTGCTCCGGAAATGTGTATGGTGTCATGGTGTAAATTCAAATGTCAGTCGCAGAGGGATCTCTGGGGGAAACATTATAACAGGCTCTGAGACTCAGTTCCAGTGTTGTTTCTAAAAAGGCCTCATGCAGTAAACAGTTTCTTGGCAACACTTGTACAGTCTTTCGGATGACCCCTTGACCCGGTTTGCTCTATGGGTAGACATGTAAAACAGCATACTTATACTCCGTGATGACTTTATTTTAAATCATTTTGATAAAAGCCTCAAAACAAACACCTCACGCTAGTAATATTTTCTATTTTTAAAATAGTTGTGCAATTAGACCAGGGGTCGGCAAACTTTTCACTAGTGCGGGCCGGAGAGAAGGGTTGTTGAAGGTCACGGGCCAGAAGGATTAAAAAACTGAACTTTTTTATTAGTATTATTGCTTAAGCCTTAAAATGTATAGAATAATTAAAAAAATAGTAGCAAATGTGCAGATTATATTGCGATTGTGATTGTAATGCTACAGTTACACAAAGGAAAGTTTTCTGCATAACATTCATTATATCATTAATTAAATTGAGAGAACAAAAAATGTTTTTAAGACCAAAGGGCATCGCATGGAACACTACAGAACTAGAAAACTGTCAATTGAAAACACAACCATACCGGACAACCTAAAGTAGGCCTACAGTGGGTTGACTGACAAGAAATGAAAAGTCTTCATTTCTTATTTTCTAAGATAAAAGTTTTCTTTGTTAAAAGATTAAAGGGGCCAAGGGCTTGCTTAGTCAGTGTTAAGTTGATGAATGATGAGGGGTAAGAAGTGAGGGGGGCTTGTTTTATTGGCACACACAAGGATAGGGTTGAAAAACTTAGTCTTCCTCACATGACCCAGACAGTTCACAAAATGAGTCGGGCTATAGACTGAGCTAATGGGACAGGGAGATTGGGTTGATTAGCTAGCTAGAGAACTTTAGAAAAATCTCAGAATTTAAGGTAAAATGCGATACTATGGTGCGAAAGAATCGAGAATTTGTAAAATTCATAAGCAACTCGGCTGCGGGCCACTTGTATATTACGAAATGGCAAATGACTGCGGGCCAGATATAGAGGCCTTGCGGGCCGGATCTGGCCCGCGGGCCGGAGTTTGCCGACCCTTGAATTAGACCGAACTTTAATAAATCAATACTCTGATTGACTTCAGGAGCACCAAGTATTTAAGGAGTTTACTTGTGTGAATTTCACCGTATGTTCCAACTGACATGCACATAATTACACAAGCCACCCCAAGGACTCTTCATGTCACTAGTTGCCGAAAATTGCGAAATATTACAAGACTTGTAATTTTTCTTGTTTGAATGTCCAATTATTACAGTAATTGTAATTTTTCGTGCAATTTCAATTACAATAATTACCAGCTTATTTTCAATACATAAATTTACGATTAAATCAAGGTCAGATGGATACAGCCAGTGAGCCAGTACAAGTCTTCATGTTCTTCCCTATTTAGACATTATTGCACATTATTTCTGTTGATTAGATTAATTCAATATTTTTTATTATTTTTCTTGTAATCATTACACTATTTCTTACGTTCAGCTTTAATCAACTGTATAGATGTTTCTTTCCTGAAAAGGGTTTGTAAATTTTTGGCCAAATTATCACGCATACCAGAAAAGTTTTTTCCTGTATGCTATTAGCTATTCTCGTTGACCTAATAGTTTTGCAAATAGCTTTTGTTTTAGTAAATTACATTATTTTATTCTGAACAAATTATTAATTTACGCCATTCCAAGGTTTTTGTCTTGGACCCTACTGTATTTGCTGTCTAGCTAGTCGTGTAGCTTTAGCTTGTGCTTCTTGCTACTGCAGTCTCTGAATTTAAAAATTTTGTAATTCATTACTTTTTCATGACATGCCAATGTTGCATAACTGTTAATGTTTGTTTTTTGCAGGTCTATGCCATGCTAGGGCAGCTAGGCTAGTTTGTAATATACTTAAATTAAAAAAATGTTCATTGATTGTGGAAATATATTGTCTATGCCTATGGCCAAATTGATTTATAGGCTTAATTTAAAACCATGATGTAAGTATAAAAGCTTAAAATATTGAATGTATATTTTAACTAGGTAGCTATAATAGATTCTTTATGTTTTATTATTATTAGCTAGGCCAAATATTGGGACAATAAGATTCTTTTAGGGCCTAGCTATCACCTATCATCTATAAAACCTATGGCTATGCTATAGGGCTTACCCTGACCTAAAATAAAGAAAAAAGTATAATAGTCTAAGTAAGATAAAAGAACCAATAGAAAGTTTTAGTATCCTTAATTGTAGCCAAGGGTTAGTTTTAATGTTTTATGACAGTGTCTATCTTAGGTTTAGAATGTTAGCATGCTAGCATTATAACCATTTTGTTTGAGCTTAGGTTAGGATATTGACATTAAGAAAAAAATAATTTTGGTAAATGGGGAAGCAACTATGTCTATGACTATGGCAAATATTGCAAAATTTTAGAAGGCAAAAAATAGCAAAAAGTGACTTACAAAATTAGTGCCATTTTCTTGCTTTGTAACTAAATATGACAGAACTACTCATTCAATTATAAATAAGTCAGCTTCATTAAAAATTAATTATTTCTACAAGAACTACTTTTGTATTATTTATCTATCGTTAATTTATAAGTATAGTTATAATTAATATATTAATAATTAATAAAATATTTATAATAACTCATTTCAGCCATGTCGAGAGAATCAGGTAGAAATCGGACTTCAGTATCCCGTCTGCATCAAGAGCAGGAGTGCCGTGACTACTTCCTATTTTGGTATATTGGAAGTGGAGTTTACTCCGAGGTTTTCTCATTCAATGCGCCTGCTCTCCAGTCAATTGCAGCCGATGTCCGAGCCAAGATGAAGAAAGGACAAAAAGTCGCTATTCGGAATGGGCCTAAATTAGAGAGCGCTGTCCTGTTGGCCCGGGGCACACTGAGCAGCCTAAAATCTGCCTCAACCCTACTCGATCAAACAATCAATCAACTTGAAATAGTTGATACCGACACTGTTCTGACACTAGATCTTGGACTCGACGCCCAACCATCTGCTGCTGATGCTGACTCTGATGGGCCTGGGAGCTATGACAGTGAATCTGACGAGAACCCTTCTACTGCTGCAGCACGTTCAATGCGCCAGAACGAACTTCCGTCAATAATGTCTAACGATCCAATTATCCGTGAGCAAGCCAAGTTGTCCACACTTCGCCAATCAATCCAAGGCAACCAACCGATCACAGAGCCACAGAGAACACCTGCTGCGCGTCCATTGCCAATCAGCGCCACTAACCAAGCTACACCGAAGCAAAGTGGAGCCACTCCAGCTTCTGCCAGTGAGTCCACTTCAAAGGTTGAAACGCTACTACGGGAGATTCTTAAGGAGAATAAAAAAACTAACAGACTTCTGGAAGCTTTCCTTGCTCGGGGTGCCGAAAATGTACCTCCTGGTGGATTATCGATTGCTGATGCGGCAGAGTTTGTGTGCAACAACGGTACGAAAGTTGATCTGCAGAAAATCGTTTGCTCCGATCCGAATTCGTTTGCGAGGAAGTTCATTACTATTGTGCATGGCAAAAACGAACTACAGGGCAAGCTGCTGTCGAGCAAGCGCAGTACAAGGCGGGAATTGTTTTCACAAAGCGACTACCAAGATGTCTACAACGCCGTCAATTTGAAGTTTCCTAACTGCACGTGGACCTCAGTCGAAAGCAGTTTAAATCAATATCTACGAGACATTGACAAACCTGCGCCCACAAGCACTGCTAATCCGGCAAAATGAACTGAACTGAATTGTGACCTGTTTAAGCTACTTTCGAACTTTCGAAACCAGCAATAAATCTCTGGTTTTTACTTTTGTGACCCTAGCAAACTGAGCAGGGTTTTAATTTTTAGTTAGTGCTATAGTCTTTAAATGTAATTTTACACAAAATTTAAGCGATTAAGTTTATTGGTGCATCATATGTGCGATTTCTTTATTAATTACATATCTACATGCACCTTTTAACGAGGGTTTAATGTCATATTTTATAGTACGTTCACTATTGTGTATTTTGTGAGTTTAAAAGGTAGCATGATTACTGTAAAAAAGCATTTATAAAATGTTTGGTTTGGTTTGGTAACTTTCCTGGTTTGGTAATGAAGTTTAAAGATTTTCCTGTACTTTCTAATATCTATCTAGGAAAAAAGCTTTCAATGCAGCAAATTGTCATCCTTTTGTATAAAAAATAAATCCGCATTATGTAATACACGCTCTCTTTTGCGTAAATTTTAAACCATCCCAATTGATGGTCAAATTATCAAGGGTTCTCTATTTTAGGTCTTTATTTTCTAAAAGCGACTGAAGGATAAATTAAATTGCATAATTTTTTATATACGCATTGCTGTGAAAACAAAATAGCCAATTTAATAACTTTGATTTTGAATTCCGTTATGCTAAATTGTATAAATTATAAAATTATTACAATATTCGTGCTAAAGCACGTACAAATATTGCAATTTTCTTGCGTAAGTATTGCAATTCTTGTAATATTCTTGTGATAAAGTTACAATCCTTACAATTCTTCTTGTAAGACTTCTTACAATCGTTGCACTTTTCTTGCAAGATTTGGAAAGAGAAATTACAAGAAAATTGTAATTTTCGCAATTTTTGCCGACTAGTGGTAAAATTTTCTAGCCAATCGGAGCAGAGCTGCAAAATGTCAACATCAGTTCAAGTGACGCTATGATCACGGCTGTCGCACACATGACGCGTGATACATGTTCGTGCAATTGCTTTATACATGTATACGAGCCTGCATATATGTACATATAAGCAAGCGGTTTTAAGCATAAACATCGACTCACACCAAATTCCTGGCATGTTTGTGCAGGACTAATCACAGTCTTCTTTACTGCCCCCCCTCATTCGTGGGGTTCCCCGTGGTTACATTCCGGTGACATCCTCCTCACAGGAATTCCTACCTGATCGCCGATGACATTCGCGTTTGGAGTGCTAGTTAGTCCATCCTCTTTTTTAATTGCTCCCATTTTGGATTGTTGTAAGTGTTTTTCCTTATCTGGTCGGTTAGGGATTCCTTGTAAATTACATGTAGCCGGTGGGGAGCAGTTTATAGGTGCAAGAGAGGCTATAATTCGCACACGTATGGCTGGTGGCTGTGGCAAAGTTACTACCACGGTCAAGCGAAAAGGAAATAAATGGTGCGAGAACAAGGTTGCAAAGATGCTTGAGCAGTCAAGTTTTCAGCGAGGCTCCAGATCCAAGGATCACTAGGAGGCTCTTGTTTTTGTGTTTTTAAAATGTTCTTATACCGATCGAGGTGCATCGACAGCTACATGTAAATCGTATAGTGCAGTGTACTGTAAATTTGATTTAACCATATAAAGGGTTTGGCTTGTGTGTGGATGAGTTAAATTCCAAGCAGTGGGTGACGCACGCAACTGTGGAGCTCGCAGGGATCGAACCCTCCGAAACGGTGGACGCAGTTATGTTACGTTGCAGTAAAAATAGGAGACTTGACTGCCTACATGCATAGTAAATATCGTTTTGCAAGCTAAAAATCTACTAGCTAATTTAAGCACCGGTAGCACTGAATCTAATTATTTATTTATACATGTAGACAATATGTATTCCCACAGCAGGAATGCACTAGATTAAACTTTTTTTCACTATGCTATCATAAATTTACATGCATGTACTGCTGATGCTGATGCTTTGTAAAGTTAATAATAGCAGATGCTGAAATTGACAGATAATTGTGACAAATGGCACAAGCAAATTATTTATTTAGGAGTAGTGCTCCTAGTGGTCCTTGGCCACTATTCACTTACGAAAGAACTGCAGCAGGACAATCTTTAATAGAATTTAAAGCCTTTTCAGGTCGCTAGTTTGCATAAAAAGCAAAACTTTTATTTTTAGTGTCTAAACTAATTTTTTTAATCTACGCAGAGTGTTTTGTTTAATCTGTACCTGTGACTGTTTTAAAATCGTCATTTCTATGAAACATTTAGCAATGCCGAGCCTCTTCTCCAGCGGTATTGTAAAGATTAAGAGAAGTGCATAGCGCGATTACTTATGACATAAAATGAGATAGTACTTTAATGTATACTTGAGAAATCCCACGTTTTAAATTGTCTTACCGACGATATAGTTTATAAAGATAGTTTTTTCGACTGATTGACTGGATTTCAATAGGACTATTAATTATTAAATATACTATTGTAAACGATATTGCGCCCTACCATATTGACCTAGCTTGTATATAAATGGCAGCGGCTAATGAATCAGTGAAGTGGCAAGATTTATTAGAGAAAGAGTTTGACAAGTCATATGCTGATTTAGAATTATTGTTGCACAAACATCTGTCAACAAACAAGGATTTGTACGCCCATGTGTCCCATTATTTAAATTCAATCTGTAGTACCTTCTCTCAGTTAAATCAGCGCGCAGTGACAATTTTCTATAATAATGCAAAACTTGAAGTAAGTAATGTATTTGGTTTTAATGAATTCCATGAATATTGCCTATGGCTAGGCTCTAGACTAGAGCTGAAGCCTATTGGTATGTTTAACAAATAACTAGGCTAGACCTAGTAAATCAGAACTATATTATCCCATAAGGCATAACAACCGTCTATTTTACTCAATTTTTTATTGAAATTTTTAGATAATAAAAATCAAATAGGTCAATGCTTTTGGTTTGCATCAATATTTCTAGAATAATATAAATTATTATAAAAGGTTATTATAGAAATCAAGGAATAGCTAAATTATTTTTTTTCTCATTGATACTCATGATTGAGGACATTTTGTATTCAGATTTTAAATCTTAAATACTAATTGCCTATTAAATTATGACAAATGGGTCTTAAAAATTCTAGTTCTATACCCTGACTTTTCATTTTGTCAAAAGGCAAGCTATCTTTAAAGATAATTGTTTCTGAAAAATCTATATTTTTAATTAGCAAACCCTGCTAATATTCCAAGCTAAATATAATTATATACATTATTTTTATATTCAAAATGATTAAATTATGTAATAAATCTAAATTAATTGTATACAAAGTTGCACTATTTATTACTAGCTATGCTGATGTAATAAGCATGCCATAGTAATAATTACATGAATATTGCCTAGGCAGTAAGCATAGTAATACCTTTTTCTAACTACCCTAGTCTTTAACAATTAATACTAATTATGTCAATCTAAGAGCCTATATACTTTAGTGCAGTCAAAAAGTTCTTAGACACCCCTTACAATTTCTAAACCATTTTGTCTATTTGGCTAAAATTTTATACACACATTGGTGCACATGAGTTCTAATTATAACATACATTTCAGCACACAGGTCCAATGACAAAAAATTATTTATATCTTCCTTTGAAATGTAGTGAACAAGTTTTACGATTTTGTCAAGCGTGAAATAACAAGAAACAAGGAAGGGAAACAGGAACAGCAAGTGTCCAGTTGAGTCATGTCAATTTGCAAACAAACTTGAGTTGTGTCACCAATTGTAAAACTGTTCAAAGTAGTTGCCATTGTGTTTCACACACTTGTCATAGTGATCTGGCAGCTCTTGAATCTACCTTGACCATGTCTCCCTTGGAGTAGCCTTGATGGCCCTCTTTGCCTCCATCCTTAGCATAGCAAGTGTCAAATTTGCAACCTCTTAGCTGATCTTTGACAGCTGAATAGGCTGTAGTCAGATGGCGCAAGATCTGGCAAGTAGGGTGGAATGCACTTTTCATCTCAAGGCTCAACTCATGCAGGAGAGTCAAAATGCAGTCTATGGAAAAAATCATTAAACATTTTTGGCAGCTGCTGCACTAATCAGCCACTAACTTTTTTTCTGATTGGACCTGGAACCTGAAATTTATGTTGCAACAAGAACTTAAATGGAACCATGTGTGTATAAAATTTCAGCCCAATAGACGCAACAGTTTAGAAATTGTAAGGGGTGTCTAAGAACTTTTTTACTGCACTAAAGTACTTTTTAATTATTCTTTTAGCATATGTCTACTAGGTAAATATATCACAAAATTTAATATTTTGAAAAAATATACTAAATTGAGCATTAAAATGATTATATCATACCAATTTTGGCCATTTATTTTCTGTCTTTTTTGGTAGACTTCTCTTTGGACAAATTAAGTGCTTATTGTCTATTTTGCACTTTATTGGATATTTTGGTTTATATGTATTAGGTATCTATTTATTTTATATATACTTATACATATGGCCTTTTTATCAAAATGCAATTATTGGTAGGTGTTTAATTTAACAAACATATCGCAAAGATAATTATAAAAAAAATAATGACTAGGATAATGATTTGTAATATGCTTCTTCACCCTAGGCACAGTTGGTCTCCATGCGCACAGATCTGGCTGCTGCTCAGGCTGCTTTGGCAAAAGCAACATCAGCTTCGGCTTCAGCTTCATCACCAGTGTCAGACTCGCCGCTGTCAGACTCGTCCAATTTAAAATTCGAATGGGACTTAGTTGTTAACGAGAATGCCGAACTGAGACGCTATTGTTTAGCGCTTCAGTCGGAGCTGTATGCCGCTAGACTTACAGCCAAATATCTGAACAAAGAGCTTGCTGGCAGGGTGCAGCAGCTGCAGCTGCTAGCGGCTAGTAATAATGGCTACGGGTTGGGTGAGAGACCTAGCGCCCTGTTTGTTTGTAATTTTTTACAGATCAATGCATTTGCAGTCGCATTTGAAATCTTCTAGATGGTCTCAGCGCTGGCAGCGGCAATCGACACCCAATGGACCCTGGCGAGCGGCGACGTCTTTGGTCTCAGCTGGAGGCTGAAATTCGACTGCACCGGTGCAAAACTCTGCTGCGAGCTAGCCGGGGTCGGTCCATTGCCAGGTGAGGGATTTATTGTATCCATGATGCTCACTGGTGATTTTACCCTAGCTTGCAATCACCGGTGATTTCATGAACCTGGAATGTTTGCAGCCTTACCTTGCAATCACCGGTGATTTCATGAACCTGGAATGTTTGCAGCCTTACCTTGCAATCACCGGTGATTTCATTAACCTGGAATGTTTGCAGCCTTAGCTTGCAATCACCGGTGATTTCATTAACCTGGAATGTTTGCAGCCTTAGCTTGCAATCACCGGTGATTTCATGAACCTGGAATGTTTGCAGCCTTACCTTGCAATCACCGGTGATTTCACCTGGAATGTTTGCAGCCTTAGCTTGCAATCTCAACGGTGATTTCACCTGGAATGTTTGCAGCCTTAGCTTGCAATCTCAACGGTGATTTCACCTGGAATGTTAAGCGCAAATTAATTATCCGATGCAAGAGAATTCTATTTAGACTACTTTAAGTAGTCCAGATAGTTGACTGACGGAAAAAATATTCATATCTGCAGGTTGCTACCGGACGCGGGGCCCCTGTCCGACCTGCCCGACCCCGACCACGCCCCGCGAGAAGTTCGCATCGCCAAGGACGCCGGCGAAGGCCTCGGCGTGTCAATCGTAGGCGGCCGGGAGCACGGCGTCCCCATTCTGATCTCGGAGCTGCACCCGGGACTTCCGGCCGCTCGTTGCGGTCTTGTTCGCGCCGGCGACGCCATCCTGTCAGTCAACGGATTGTCGCTGAGGGAGGCGCGCCACGACGAGGCTGTACGATTGTTGAGCAATTTGCCCGACTCGACTGTGCAGCTCACGCTGGTCTTTGTTGCTAATGTGGACGCTTGCGGCGCTGGCTCTGAGGATGAAGGCAATTCGGATGATGATGAGGACGATCGTTTTGTGGACCTGTCTACCGGATATAGGTGAGATTGTGTGTTTCTCTGTGTGTGTGTGTGTGTGTGTGTGTGTGTGTGTGTGTGATTAGTTGAGTGAGTGGTTAAGTAAGCGAATGATTGAGTGACTGATTGAGTGAGTGAGTGATTGATTTAGTGAGTGAGTGATTGATTTAGTGAGTGAGTGATTGATTTAGTGAGTGAGTGACTGATTTAGTGAGTGAGTGAATGACTGATTGAGTGAGTGAGTGACTGAATGAGTGACTGACTCAGTGACTTATTGAGTGAGTGAGTGACTGACTGATTAAGTGGGAGGGTGAGTGATCGATTAAGTGAGTGAGCGACTGATTGAGTAAATGAATGAATGATTGAGTAAGTTAGTGAGTGAGCGACTGATTGATTGAGTGAGTGAGTAATTGAATGATTGAATGATTTAATAAGTTTGTATTTGGTGGTTGGGTGGGTGTGTGTCTTCAAACATTTTGTCAACCTGTTTGATTGGCCTTTATTGAACTAGAAAAATATGTTTTTTCTTTTCGACACACACATTTAAGATCTCTGTGTGTGCTTAAGTAAACATTTTTTAATCCTATCTGTCACGCAGATTCAGGATGTACGATGATGCCTTAGCAACCGGTCAACAGCTCCGTGGCAACAGGAGACAAAAGCTACCTACTGCAAGGTAAATTATTATATTATTAAAGCCATAAATAGCTCTCAAATTGATCAATAATCAATCACATATAATTTGTAGTTCCACAAAGCAGCAGTCAAGAGTTCCTAAACAGAAACTCCTGGAACCCCAGTCGCATCCAACCGATGAGAAATATTTCTCCGCTTCTGACGGGCTGGACAAGCTGGGCAGAGATCGCTCCGTGTCGCCGGGAAATGGCGCCGATTTAGTTTAAGTTGAATCGGCGCTTTTAACATTCTGTTGCCACGGTAGCGTGGATTAACTAATTAGCTAACTAAAATATTTTGTGTGATTTTACTATCCACTTGTGCCATTATTTTGATAGCAGAATTTGAAAACTTGCGATATCAAGGTCACAGGCTTTTTTAATTCCACTTATTTTTTCTTTTTGTTTAAATAATTGCAACGAACAAACCAACAAACAAACAAATAAACAAAATATTTTTTGTTATTATTAAACAGCGGCAGCTTTCTACATGTCGAATATTGTTTTGTTATTTTATTCCAGTCTGTTTTTTTGTTTAAATCAAATACATGTCTATTGAATTTGGTCACATTTACAATATATATAGAGTGGGTAGTCTTTGTTATCCCCGGTCTTTGTAGTTGCAGTCTCTCTGTGATTGGCTAATGGTGATTATATTTTTGTTCTTGACTATATTCTGCTTTTGATGATTATCTTCACCCGATTATTGCTGGCATATTGTGTACTTTTAGTTTTCCTACTCATAATTTAGATTTTTTTGTTATTGTCTTTCTGCAAAATTTTCTATAATTATTATTATTTTTGATGTGTTTTTTCTTAGCTTAATTTTCATTCCAATTGTCCTTACTAAGATCTGCTTTATTATTCATTACGAAAGTTCATATCATATCTCATTTTTTATAATTTAAATTCAATGATAAAGCTATCAAAGTATATTATAGGTGTGACTAATACTTATGGCGCCGAGGTACATCTAAGGGTGTTATTGAATTGCACAATTGTGCTTGTTTTAATAAAATATTTTTGTATTTATCGAATTTATAGGATTAGTACAATTAACGATGATTTTCAAAACAATATAATGATGATTATCAACATAATAGAAGATGATTCTTAACACAGAAGGATGATTCTCAACATGAAAGGATAATTCTCAGCACAAAAGGATGATTCTCAACAAAATAATAGATGATTCTCGGAACAATAAAATGATTATTCTCAACAGAATGAAGGATAATTCTCAACACAATGAAGGATGATTATCAAAACAATAAAAGGATGATTCTCAGAACAATGAAGGATGATTCTCAGCACAATATGAGGATGATTCTCAACACAATGAAGGATGATTCTCAGCACAATATGAGGATAATTCTCAACACAATGAAGGATGATTATCAAAACAATAAAAGGATGATTCTCAGAACAATGAAGGATGATTCTCAGCACAATATGAGGATGATTCTCAACACAATGAAGGATGATTCTCAGCACAATATGAGGATGATTCTCAACACAATGAAGGATGATTATCAAAACAATAAAAGGATGATTCTCAGAACAATGAAGGATGATTCTCAGCACAATATGAGGATGATTCTCAACACAATGAAGGATGATTCTCAGCACAATATGAGGATGATTCTCAACACAATGAAGGATGATTCTCAGCACAATAAAAGGATGATTCTCAACACAATCAGGGATGATTCTCAACCCAATGAAGGATGATTCTCAGAACAATGATGGATGATTCTCAGCACAATGAAGGATGATCCTCAGCACAATAAAAGGATGATTCTCAACACAACCAAAGGGTGATTCTTAATACAATAAACAGACGATTCTTAGCACAAAAATGAGGAGATTTCTATCAGATTGTTCTTTCTTTCTCCAACTTGCAGCCTCAGCAGTCTCAGTCCAACAACAGGGGCGGCAGCTCCGCCCTACTGCGCAAATGTCTAGCCTCTTTTAACGCCTCAGCTCAAGAAGACAATCACCATAACGACGATTGGAGCGATCAAGAAGAAGTTCAACAAACGCAAAAGCCGACTTCCACTACTTCTAGTAGTCACGGACGCCCAGTCTTGGACAGCAACATTGGCGTGGCTCGCAGGCGTCGGGCTGCCAGCCGCCGAGAGGCAGCCAGGCGCGAGCTGACCCTGCGGCGCAAGCTGGTGAAATCTCGAACCGACCGACTGGTCGAGTCGGCCGCAGCCGAGGCAGCCGCCGCCAAGTCTGTCGAACAATTGAAAGCCAAGCGTCGGTTAGAAAAATATCGGCTGGTGTTGAAACAGGCCACGGCTGAGTTGGAGCACGAACTCGCGACCTACAAATCGGCCGGTCTAATTCGCCGTGGTCAGCAAAGAAAATCGTCGACTAATGAAACGGAAAGTGCGGACGAGGCCAAGGCGAAAAGGCGTCAGTTGAAGCAGCTGGCTCTGGCTAGGGAGCTGGATTTTAAGCGGTTCAACGAGAGTCTCAGGGAGATTCTCGTGTCTTCGACCGGGTCTGCTAAGTGAATTTGATTGATTCGGCTTTTGGACCCGCTGTACCTTTTTGGCTGCGAAATTTGCGGTTTGAAATTTTAATAAAACGCAAGTTTTCTCCAGCTAGCTAGCATTTTTTCCAATTTCAAATTTCGTTTCTTGCTTTCATTTATTTTATGCGTCTGTTCCTAATACTAATAAAAATGCTAAAATGATACTCTAGAAGCTTGTCGCCTTAGATGTTTACATTTCATGACACACAGATGGACAAACGGAAGGACAGATGCGGACGGACGTGACACTGACAGACAGATTGACAAACAGAAAGACAGACAGACACTGACAGACAGACAGACAAACAGAAAGACAGACACTGACAGACAGATGGACAAACAGAAAGACAGACACTTACAGACAGATGGACAAACAAAAAGACAGGCACTGACAGACAGATGGACAAACAGAAAGACAGGCACTGACAGACAGATGGACAAACAGAAAGACAGACACTGACAGACAGACGGACAAACAGAAAGACAGACACTGACAGACAGATAGACAAACAGAAAGACAGACACTGACAGACAGATAGACAAACAGAAAGACAGACACTGACAGACAGATGGACAAACAGAAAGACAGACACTGACAGACAGACGGACAAACAGAAAGACAGACACTGACAGACAGATGGACAAACAGAAAGACAGACAGAAGCAAATAAGATAGACTAGATGCATGCAGATAAGAGGAACTGTTTTGCAACAAAGTGTTAATAAATTACTTTTATTTAATTAGTAATGATGCAACATATGATTTGGAGATGATAATAGCAAGCCTAGCTAGCTGATAATTTTCTGATCGCTAATGTCACAAAAATAGAATCCCATATAAGACCTGCGATATAAATTATTATCGATACCATTTTTTGCTGTTGTGTAGCGAAGGCTCAACAAGATCAGATAAGCAGCTGTTCGCCCCACCCCCTTCAAGATCTATAAAAGTGCCTTGCAGCCAGTTTCCAGTTTTAGTCAAATTAGCTAAACTGTGAATTCCAGAGCCCTGTCTTTAAAACAGACTGAGCGTTGAATCGAAGTTCGTTGCTATGCCGCCAATAGTCGAACATCGAGTTGTCAGTGGCACCAGCCGCAGGCGATTCAACTGCCTTGCCTGTTATGTCGTTGCTCCGCTGCAGCTTCTCATTGGCTTCATCATTGCCGGTTGCGAGCTGGTTATTCACGGAGCCACTTCCCGATCCGGAGAGAGTTTTGGTGTCCTGATGGGTTCCGGTCTGGTCACGGGCCTTCTTCTAGTTGTATCGAGCTGTGTTTACATGGCTGCCATGCTAACTAAAAGCTCTTCAAATTTTAAAGTACATCCTAGACTCATTGCTAGCCTGTTGCTAGGACTCGCCTGTCCTGTGGCTTGCATAGCAACGGGGATAATTGGCCTCCGTTTGACGGTTCGAGCTGATGGCGTACAGGAGTTTCCAATTTGCGGAGAACCTCCGCGACTTGGGCAGCTGGATGTGGCTAATTATACTACTGATTCTAGCAGCGCTGTCAGTAGCACCAGTAGTTCGTTGCCATCGAAAATTATTACGCTATTTTGGCCTCGTATTTCTCTTTTATCCGCTCTATTTGTTGCTATGGTGACATCCTGCTTAATTGTTGTCAACACTGCCTTGGTCATTCGGCAGCAGATTCGGTCTAGACGACGTCGGGAGCGAATGCTGCTCCAGCGGATGGACTCGGACGGTCGCAGGTTCGAGCCCTAACTGTTGAGCATTGGTGTATGCATCGTGTGACCATCTCAGGGTTGCTTCATTAGTTTAAGTTTTTTCTACATATTCATCTTACTTAAATTGGAAGCAGTTTATTTCTTTAATTATGACAGCAATATTTTGTCGATTAATTTAACGTATATGTTCATAGAATTTCTACTTCAACTACAAAATGTTAAGCTTCAGGTTTCGTTCGTTTAAAAAGAAATAAATTGTACGATTTGATTTGTACGGCTCGTAATATTTGCATTTTATACAAAACCGTACAATACAGTTGTAAAGTTTCTATGGAAAATGAATGTAATTATGTACAGCCATTTATAAATACAATACAATTCATTGTTGTATATTTTCTTGCCATTTTTTAATGAAAAAATCAACTGTTTTTGTCTGGTCTTTGTTGAATTTTTTTTATTTTTAGTGAGTTTCATTGCAGCTACGTTTGGTATAACAAAAATTGCTGCGACAGAACTTCAAACTGACAGAATGAACACGAAATCTAGGATGTAAATTAAGACCTTAGCTAGGGCGCCGAGTTGAGATCGGGTAAACCAGTTTGAGCTGGGGCAATTTATTGTTGGACGTTGCGGCCCCTTCAGCCCGTCATAGAAAAGTTCTGTGACATACACACTCAAAAGGACATCCCATACAAAGTACTTCATACAAGCACAAGTATACAGTTTTTGAAAATTTTTGACAATTATCGAGAAAAAAAAACAACCAAATCCGAGGCTCTGTCGATGTGCTGTAATGTTTTCATCCATCGATTCTCTCTCGCTGTGGCCTAGTTGAATGGTGTCACGCATTCGCACAGCGTGATCAGGTCAAAATTCTCATTGAAATCGTTGAGACCTCCAGATGCACTAATTCCCATCACATTCTCCGCATTGTCATGATTGTTTGGTTCTCCGCCGCGCCACACAGCTCCATCGACAGTGCCGTTGCAGCCGGCCCAGATCCACCCGCCTGCTGGCTCCGCACTGCCTGGAAGCTGGTAGCCTCCGAGAAAGAATTGCTGACCAGCGCTGTAGCTGGAGTAGATCAGGTCAATGTGGCTCACCTCCTCAGCGCTCGTCACGTCGGCCATGATGACCAGGCCGCTCTCCGACTCGCACTTCTGTCTGGCTGGCCACCATCGCCTCACGTCAGAGTACAGCCTGTACTTCACTCCGCACAGCTCCATGCCGTAAAGTGGACAAAAATCCCTTGGCGTATCAACTCTAAATAAACCCTCCTGCTTATACACTATAGATTTAAAGTATAGATTCATTCATTTGTCGAAAACATTAGCTAATTCCAACATAGCTATGCGAGGCGATATCAAAGTGACTTTGCTGATAGCAATTTTGTGCTTCTGCCGAACAGCATCCGCTTTCGGCACCAGAAAAGTCCAGTTATCCTATATGGGCTGCTTCAAAGAGATAGAAGGCCAACCGCGCGACCTGCCTTCGTTGAAGAACTACGGACTGACTAGAATCGAAGGCACAGTACTTGAGGGCTTCACGGACGCTGTGAGGGCTCCGCAGATGACGCTCGAAGTGTGCGCCGCCGTCTGCGCGATGTCTGGCTCTCGCTACTTTGGTGCGCAAGCCACCGAATGGTGCTACTGCGGCAACACCTACGGGTCCTACGGCGCCGTTGACAATTCGGAATGCTCTCAGAGCTGCAGCGGAAATGCGGCTCAAAAGTGCGGCGCACCCTTAAGGAACTCGGAGTATCACATTAACTATCAAAGTGAGAGGCTGCTTGAATAGCCTGCAGATTCTTGCACTTTCCAATGGTACCTCAATAACTATGCAAGCGATTATACGATTTCAGACCCTAACCAGTGCAAGATTGGCAATCGAACTCTGGTCGCTGTGAGCAATTTCAACGCGCTGAATTTCACCACCATTTCGCCCGTACGCAGCCTGATGCAGTGCGTGTACCTGTGCGACATGCCCACCTGTCAGGCGGTTGTGTTTGCCCGCAATCAGCCCGGCCACTGCCATCTGCTGGAGTTTCCCGCCCTGCCAGGCAGTCTGGCTGATGAGTCAGCTGGAGAATATTTTGTGCGAGGATGAGACTCAAAGGCTTGGAAAATACACGTAGTGTTAGTTAAGAGTGGAAATAGTTTTGTAAGCTACATCTAATACGAGTAGACAACAACAAACATTCATTTCTTTGTACCATTTTTCACCCGTGATAAATCCTACAAAATCGACGCTTATTTGTTATATCTAAATCTATTTATAATTTGTGTCGATGTTTATTATTTTAGCAGAAATTTTTTACGCTAGATGTGCGTTTAAAACATTTAACCCTGTCCTAAGCTCTTGTTTCTTACTGGATGGTATTTTCTGGTTAGCTCTCAAACTTTTTTACGAAAGGGGTTTCTTCACCTAATTGTATGGCTTTCATCACAATCTGCAACCTTAAAATGTTCGTTTCCGACTTCTACGCTCGTACTTACTCAGCTTACACTGTAAACCGTCAATGTATTTTTTCATTTGCTTTTGATAATTAAGTTTATTTCCCAATGTAATTAACTGTTCACTATCCAACTAATCTAACATCCAACTAATTAAAGCACAGTAAATACTGAACTCTTGATATTTATTGTCTTCAATTTTTGTCCTGCAAAAATTAATCCATTCAACGGCTTTTGGCGGCCACTATTGGAAGAATGAAAAAGGCTAAATTGCCAATTAAGTTGAGTAAAGGCTTTAAAAACTGATCTGGTGGCTTCGCACGTTTGTAGTGAGGATGTTGCAGCGGCTGCAGCTTCTGTTAAAGAGATAAAAAAGACACTTGAAAGATCACGTTTCTACAATACGCTCGTACTACTATTAGTGATAGCTCTCTAGATACAATTATACGCAATTAAGAGTCCAATATTATTCGTAGGTACTTAATGGAAGAGTACGTACCTAATATTTGACATATTATTAATCTACATTGAGTACTTAAGTACGTACTTATGGTAGGAAGTACAAGACTAGACATTAAAATGTTAGAAATCATTCATATTAAAATGTCTTTAACTTCCTTATAAAGAATATAGTTGTTTTTATATCGAAAATTTAACATCTATATTAATTTGCAACGAGTAATGAGTCATGAGTGTTGAATATTTTTTGCTCGTAAGTAGAATGCAAGACGGGGCTTTCAGGACAGTAAGAATCGCCCTTTTCTATATGCGCCTATAACTAAATTAAATATCCCCAGGCACTTCAGCAAAAATAGGGTACCTCCCCTTTTTGACCAAAAGTCACCAGATCCCATTCACTAGCCTAAATTTAATGTCCCCACAGATCCGTACCTTTTTCCCCAATGGGTCATCTGGGACAGGGAAAAAAACCTGGGACAGTCATAAAAACTCGTAACATGCTCAAACACCCTTCTCAAACACTAAATTAAATATCCCCAGGCACTTCAGCAAAAAAAGGGTACCCCCCCCTTTTGACCAAAAGTCACCATATCCCATTCACTAGCCTAAATTTAATATGTCCCCATAGATTCGTACCTTTTTCCCAATGGGTCCTCTGGGACAAAGAAAAAAACCTGGGTCAGTCACAAAAACCTCGTAACATGCAAAAAAAATAATTAATTTTGGCAATACTGATCACTGATGATCACTAATGCTGATGCTAATTGATGCTGTTGATCGCCGATACTTAGGGGATATGAGGATCG
This sequence comes from Macrostomum cliftonense, assembly GCA_950096795.1. Taxonomy (NCBI): domain Eukaryota; kingdom Metazoa; phylum Platyhelminthes; family Macrostomidae; genus Macrostomum; species Macrostomum cliftonense. The sequence goes on from CATNEM010000159.1 coordinate 156,396, forward strand.
CAAGCTAAAGGGGAAGATACTTGTAGACTTCTAGAGGCCGTCTAAACAGAACTCAAGGCGACTCGAGTCTTCTAAGCGTGAATCACCGAGCCTTCAGAGCGTCTGATTCTTGGAGCGCGCTCGACGGTGCCTTTAAATAGGCGCGAGAGGCGCCGTTTTGTTTATCTGATCACCGAATTTTCCAATTGGTCAAGTTAGTTTTAACGGTCGTGCATTTTTCTGTGATCACGTGGCCCAAACCCTTCTGGGTGATCCCTGCTCCGATCCCTCGCGAGATCTCATCAGTTACAGGGGATCATGACAGGTGGCATAATAAAGTAGCGCAAATAAAAATTATTTATGAGCAAAATGATTTATGGCTTTCCGCAGCAGGAGGTCCAAGAGACAAGTAAATATATATGTAAATATATATGGTAATCAGCATGAAGAGGGGAAGCTGAAAAGATTGAAAAGGAAAAGATTATCCTAAATCCCATGGTATTGTTGGGGGTCAGAATCAGAAGCAAAACTCTCAAAAATCACGAGCAAAAAACAAAAAATATAACAATAGACAATCTCAAAAGTGCAGTCACGTGATATCCCGGCGCCATCAAACTGTCAAAATAAGAGGTCGACCCGTTTGAACAAAATGATTTATATCCCCGAAAAACTGGTCGCAAATAACAATTAAAAAGAATTTAGGTAGACATGCCTGACTACTAATATGAGTTGGGGGAACAAAGACCGTTGGGAAATCTGCTAAGTGAATGGCCAAGTGCGTTCCCATCAATTCAGCGTTGAGTATGTAAACTATCCAAAAGTGGAATCGAACATCTGCTAGGACTGTCGCAACCAGTTTCTGCTCTATTAAGTGTCTTCATGCGACCTCGGCTCAAGACTCGGCTGTCTTTGACCTCCAGTTAGCTTAACAGAACTCCTGCTTCTGCTGCACTGAGCGCTTTTGTGTGGCGCAATTTCTACTGCAAGTTTTTAGCGCTTTTTACTAACTTTCTACTTGCAGTAGAATGTCTCTTATAGTGAGAATCAGATTACGACAAAAAACTAAAATAAGAGTGACTTGCTTTTGTCAAATACTCGCACTTTTGTATTCTTTACTTGTCGCTTTAAACTATCAGATTAAAGATTTTTTATCGAAGCATGGCAGATAAAACAGTGCTTTCACAGTTTTTTGTGGGATTCCATGACAAAAAGCAAAGTTTAAATCAACAGATCCTTCTGTACGGGTTTTTAAAACAAAATGTGTTGTTCTATCCGTTTCATTAATTCATTTGTGAAAGCTTCTCAAGAATTGTTGCAGTCAGGTTTGTTTTCAATAAATAGCTGTATTTTTTTCCTTGAAAATCTTCTCCGCAACTGTTTTCATGAAAACACCGAGATAAGCTTTTTTTTCAACCGAGCAATGAAAATGATAATTTTATAAAAATCAAGAAACAAGGTGATAGGTTAGCTTTAAATAAGGGCAATTCAATAGAGGCAGACAATATAGCTGTCCAGAAGTGTTTTACGAGTAGAGGAGTCTTAAATATTTGTCGTTAGATTTTTCATAAAGCGTCGATGAAGTTTAAAGTATGACAAAGATTATTTAAAAATTTATGCACGGGATAAAAGGTAAAATTATTTGTTTATCAGAAAGCGGTTTTTTAGGAATATTTTGAAGTACACGTAGCAATGAGTAATTAATATTTTGGCCTTGAATATTAAAAAATGAGCCAGAAAAATAATGACAAAACTCGAGGCATTGTCGATGCGCTGAGATGTTTTTATCAATCGATTTTCATTCCCTGTAGCCTAGTTAAATGGTGTCACGCATTCGCATAGGGTGAGAAAGTCTCGATTTTCCCTGGCATCGTTAAGACCACCTAACCTGTGAATCGCACCCACGTGCTCCGCATTGTTACCATTGTTTGGTTCTCCGCCGCGCCACAGAGCTCCGTCGACGGTGCCGTTGCAGCCGGCCCAGATCCACCCGCCTGCTGGCTCCTCACTTCCTGGAAGCTGGTAGCCTCCGAGAAAGAATTGCTCACCAGCACTGTAGCTGGAGTAGATCAGGTCAATGTGGCTCATCTCCTCAGCGCTCGTCACGTCGGCCATGATGACCAGACCGCTCTCCGACTCGCACTTCTGTCTGGCTCGCCACCACCGCCTCACGTCAGAGTACAGCCTGTACTTCACTCCGCACAGCTCCATGCCGTAGCCAGACGGACACAGCGCGCCCGCCAACAGTCCCGGCCGCTGCTTCACAAACACGCGGCCTCTCCTGGAGCAGCTGCAGTCCCTCACCGACTTGCTGCACTTGTCGAACACGAACAGGCGACACGGACCGTCAGCCAGGGAGAAGGCCTGACAGCGCTGGTTCAGGTTGCAGAGAGCTCCACAAGCGACTTTGTTGACGGCAGTCGGGTAGGTCTCGACGAACTGGCTGTTGATGCAGAGACTGCCATCGATGAGGCTGTACAGCTGCTTGCTGGCACTGCTCAGTTTCAGGCACAGAATTATCGCAGCAAGCAACGATAAAGTGATCAGGCACGAACGTTGACTCATCTGTATTCACTACGCAAGATTATTGTAGCTGAAATTTCACTTCTTGCTTACACGCCAAACATGCTTATATGGCATTTTATGTAGCGTTTACCTATTGGTCCTCTTTACTCTCGATCTGCCTTCATCAGATTCGCTTTAGCCTCGTGCGAGTAAACATGCTTCTAGCCTGATTTGACTAAATTTGTGACGATTGGCCAAAGCCGTGTCCCTAGCAACCGAATCCTGTTGGGTTCGGCGTACTAAATGTATGAGCGTATTTATCGGTTGGAGTCTGTATTTAGGGGTTGCTATGACCAGTACCTATCTGTCTGTCTTCTATCTATCTGTCTATCTATCCATCTATCTATCTATCTATCTATCTATCTATCTATCTATCTATCTATCTATCTATCTATCTATCTATCTATCTATCTATCTATCTATCTATCTATCTATCTATCTATCTAACTATCTATTTATGTATCTATTTGTATATATTATTATTCACCTATTTATCCATAGATGGTCCACCCTGCCGGTTATCTCTCTAAGTGTAGCAGGCAAGAAATGCTGTGCACTTTTTACTTCCATTAGCGATGGCTGAAACTTTGGCAAATAAGTTTAAAATTTTAATCGCCTTAGGTTAATGCGTCATTGTTAACTGAAAGGCTGTCAGTCAACAGAAGTCTTGCAACTCTGTCAGCTAGCAATTAACAGCGGACCGGTGAGAACAGCCCTAAATCCAAAGAAACATCCTTCGAACGAAACCAAACAAAACAAAAAAAAATTGCGGGGGTGGGCAAGCAGTCTCCGGAATTATTTGGATCCGCAGCTGGGCCTAAAGAAAAGCGAATTCGTCTCTGCACACACAGAGGCTTCCTGCCCGTGGCTCTGCATTAGCAGAGTCAATAAATCATGCAAATGCTAGAAACTATCTTTCTCAAAAGTATCCTCGGTTTTGCACTTGGATCTGTGAGGCTGCATGTCTTCCGAGCGACATTTTAGAATCGCCCTATTTTTTTAAATACCAGAGTAGCTACCATTTTAAAAGTGAAATTTGCGTGTTGGCGTATTGTTTTTTTCTCGAAAAGTAGCTAAGGCTTCACTGTATTTTCTTGAAAGAATTTTGTAAGCTACGCCTATAGGGGTCCTAGTAGTATGTCAAGCTATTCATCTTATTTTCAGCTCATTAAAAGGAAAGCAGATTGAGCTGACAAGTGGATGTACGACATTGACTGAGCTTTCTTGGGCTGTTTATAATAAGCGCAAGTTTGAGTAGCCTTGAATGCATGGCTATCTCACCTTGAGCTTCTACACCTAGCTAATTAGTGTTGTACATTGCAATGCAAAATCTAGCGAGAAATGTACAGTTTTCGTGTACTCAAGCTTACCCTACAAATAAGAAATGGTTTCATCATGTTATATTTTTAGAGCAGCATAATCTCGGATTCAGCCACTGATAGAAGCAATATTTTTTTGCTTTTAAAATGCTACAAGCCCTATAGAAGACTTAAAAATCTTAAGAATGTGTTTTTCATCTACGTGAATTAGCTATTTTTAGATTATTTTGAACCTACTTACAGGTAAGTTAAATATGCTCTATTTAATAAAACATTTGCATTAAAAAAGCGCATATATAATTAATAAGTTTGTAATCAAAAAAGTTACTGTCGCGATAGGCACGCTATTTGACATGATTGTTAGAATAATCTAATTAGAACTGCATTAATTTAACTATTTAATTATATCAAGTATAAACGATCGATAGTTATAGTCATTAATTTTTCACCACTGAAGAAACCTCACAAAGGAAACACGTAGTTCGATAGAGTGAGAAGGCAGGAAGCACGTATCAAAATATGAGATTTGCATCTGCTTCCAACCGAGCGCAATCTTTGATTTTTGTCGAAGAGCTGCAAATTTCCCATCTCCGTAGTGTATTTTTCGCGAAAATTGGACTCCTAAAAATTTCCAAGAAACGAAGTGTCCCGTCCTGAACTACTTAAGGTGTCCTTTTATTATCTATTGACGACTTGAATTAGCGGCTGCAGGTCACTCACTGTCTTCATTACACACAAGACAGTCAAAAAAACAGTCAGCCAGTTACAATTTTAGTAATTAAACGTTTTCAACCTTCCGATTTGTCTCATATAGCTTATTCAAAGTTAGTTTCCTTTTAATACTCGTAGTTTGATCGGTTTTTAATAAATAACAGCAAAATTCTTTATAGAAGCTACAAGCTGGCTTTGAAAAGTTCGCAAACTTCATTTGTTCGCCTGGACCACCTCTTGCTCGTGTTTTGTGTTCTGATCGGGCTTGCATTTCACTCAGAATCAGTTGCGAATCGAATGCTGACAGGTCAGTGTGCATCTTTTTGCCTTTTTGAATGTCATAAGTGGTCAGCTTTTGGATGATTATTTATTAGCTGTTTGGCTTTCAGGCTTCGGCTCTGAGGGAAAATCCGAGGTGAAGCGGGTGACTTGCAGCGAGGGCGACTGCAAGAACGGAGGAATTTGCTGGCCGGGCTCTGTGACCGCAACGAGCCCTGTATGCCTGTGTCCCGAGCCGTACGCAGACAATTATTGCGGCACCCGACTAAACTACTGCGCCACGACGCCACCCAACTGCCTGAACGGAGCCACCTGCAGCAACACAGACGCCAGTCCCTGGTTCAGCTGCAGCTGCGCTCCCGGCTTTACTGGTAAAATTATTCCTCACAGTCGGTCAAAATTTTTTTACCTGCAATTTTTTTATTTTTAGCACCCTGCAATTAAAGCTAAACTTCAAGCAATAGTTTTTTATTGAGATATCAAAGACTGCAGCGGACTTGTGCCCCCATCTTTAAGTAAATCTTCATAAAGTGCTTCGTTTCTCAGAAGGATTAATTGGTCATTATCATCTAAAATATTTTATCATTTTAAGCAATAAAGTTGCTTTCAGTTGCTTGGCAATAAAGCTCGAGTCACCATGCCTGACCACTGCGTTCATCAGGCATCCCAGTTAACAAAAATTTTTTTCTTAACAATAGGAAATATATTAACAGACTTTTTATTATTTTTTATGATAATGCAGCAGGATTGCCTGATTATTTTTTTCTTCGACCAACCTGCAGATTCTAACGCTCGTTGAGCCAAATACTCGTACGAGCATTTTGTATCTAGATTTATTAACTTTTTAATTGTCTGCTCAAATCCGCTCGAAATCAGGCAGCCGCTGCCAGATCAACATTGACGACTGCGCCAGCAACCCCTGCGCCAACTGGCCGGTGCACAGACCTGGTGAACAGCTACAGCTGCAGCTGCTACAGCGGCTGGGAGGGCCAAAACTGCAACATCAACACCAATGACTGCCCTGCTGGAGCCTGTCTCAATGGCGGCAGGTGTCTGGATGGCAACGGAACGTGAGATTCTGCACTTCGGTATTTCATCATCAAGAATGCTGGCTAAAATTGTAATTTGACACTGTCATTCAGGTACACTTGCGACTGCTCAGGCACGGGATTCACTGGAAGCAGATGCGAGGTCAACATCGATGACTGCCTGCCGAGTCCCTGCAGAAATGGAGCCACTTGTCAGGATCTCGTCAAGGACTACCACTGCCATTGTTACGATGGGTACTACGGTAAAACCTGCTCCAGTGACATTCTGGACTGCACACCGCACAAGTGCCAGCACAACGGGACGTGTCTGGAGCGCAGCAACAGAGGCAACTATGGAAAGCCGAGTCTGCCACCGCCCTTCAACGGCTCGTTCAGCTACTCGCTGGCTGCCGGCTTCGTGTGCCTGTGTCCTAGAGGTTAAGTAGCGTCGTCTATGCTGCCTTGCATATTGAATAGTTCTGGCGTACTAAGTGGCTAGCAGCTTGTGTTAAACTAAATCTTTAGGTATTATAAAATACATCGGTTGGGTGTTCATCATGCGTTCATTTGTTTTAATAGGACTTTTAATAACCTATTGACTTATTTGTAAAAGGTGCAGCCAGTGTTTTTACGAATCAGGACAAATTACCAATACGAGCGTGTATATTCCTAAGCTTCTCGAAATAGTTAAGAAAAAGTACCAAATTGTACTGAAGCGTGGGTTTGCCACACGAGTTGGCCAGTGGAGTACACAGGAGTCTGAATGGGGGGGCCGCAGCCCAAAATGGCGCCATATGAGGCACACCATGAAGCAGAAGGCACAACCTAATTTTGGTCTTCTGTAGCCATACCCGAATGAGCTCAGACTTATGGGATTTTTTGATTAAAATCCTACCACTTAGATGGGATATTCTCACTTGGGAGTTGTTGCTTTCGCTCTTTACCCTAATGGCCCTAGGGGGAGAGATGGGGTCTGTAACCTGGGGACAAGCTAAACCTAATAAACCTTATAAACCTATACTCTGATAGTTCATTGTGACGTGGTCCGCTTGACTGGGGATTGCTAGTTCTCCCCGCCGTCACGTGTACATAGCTTCCATCTTGTGCGCAATCGCTACGGTCTGATCACAATAGTCTGTTCACTAGATTTCCTTAACTTTCCCATGCTTCACCGCTTAAAGTGACAGGCTTAGCAAGCCGTTAAATTAACATAGTTGAAACTATTCATATAGCTAGAAGCTAGTTTGTGCTACATGTATTAGTTTATGCGTCTGAAGCCTGGGGGGCCTTCGTTACATGGAACTTAGGACCTTGGGATCGAACTTTAGTAGAAAGAATAAACTTTAGGATTTGTAAAGCCCTACTACAAGTACATAGCAACACAGATAATATTGGAGCGCGCTCAGAACTCGGCAGATTGCCACTCCTGGACAACATCCAAAAAAGAACCATTTCATACTGGTCTTCTCTGGCGAAGCGTCCAGATTCCATAATTTCGAGATTAGTCAGCGATCCCGCATACAAAGATGTAGGGATAAAATTAAAAATGAATAGTGATGTTTTGCGAAATACCAACACGGGAGCTAGCATTAGGAAAAATTTCAAAACGCACAAAGAAAACTTCGAGACTCAATTTATGACGCACTGGAAACAAAAAACTCAAAACTCTGCCAAGTTAGGGCACTTCTATTATACTTTTAAATGCTTTAACACTCCTGAGAGATATTTGGAATTCTTAGACCCAGAGTCAAGGAAGCTTTTTTCAACTTTTAGACTAGGAAACCATAGGTTAGCCTGTGAAACCATGAGATCAGTGAGACCAAAAGTTCCGTACGAAAACAGAATTTGCCCAAAGTGCCACTGCGAAGTAGAGAATGAGATACACTTTATGCTTAAATGCACCTGGGAGGAATATCAATTAACGCGAAAAGCGTTCATTGAAAATGTTGCTAAAAATATGCAGAACTTTAGCCTTCTGACAGATGAAGAAAAAGTATTCTATCTGATGACACAGGAAGACAAAAATCTAACGAAGGAGCTAGTAGAATTCATTACAGAGATGAGTAAAAATAGAAATATATATAGCTAATACTACTGCTCTGAATACCTACTGAAGTATTGCGTTGTCGATTTTAACAATCCCAAATATTAATCGTTCTTATCAGTCCACCCAAAATAATCGCTAATATTATCGTATTACTTATTCATTTTTTTCTCGTTAGTTTGTTTTTTTCATACAAATAAAAATTTATAAAAAAAATCAGCACCTTTTTGCGTGCGCTAATAATAATAATAATAATAATAGTTTGGCACACAGCAATACGAGCGTAAGTTCAAGCCCTTGGTTAAATAAGTAGTCGTAAACTCCCAAGCTATGCCATAATAGAGCAGGGAAGTATCGCAAATAAAGTGTATAAAATGCACTATAAATACTGTAAGTGTCAAAAACTAGGGTGTAGAAATAGAAATGCTGAATAAATTATAGTGAGCAAGGAGACGTAGCATACAATAAGTAGGGTGCGAGCAAAAGTTGATAAAAATAAGGGCGAGAATGGCTCCAGAAGGCGTGTCGTAAGACAGGAGTGGATAAGGTTAGAAGGGAGGCCAGGAAGGTGACAAACATTAATCCCACTTGACACTTTAACAGCCGCTTCCGGAAGGGGTAGAATAAGAGTTTCAGTGCAGATTTAAGCTAGAAGGCAAGCAGGAAATGCTACTCGTCTCCGTTATTGCTCGTACCTTAATAGGAGCACTTTTACGAAAAGTGAGCAAAAAATTATGAGCGTGGTAACTTAAATACTATTGTTAGGAAAGAATAACTCAAGTCAAAAGAGTGTAAATGGGATTAAAATAGAGTGAAAAAGTGCAAAGGGGCTCCGAAAGGTCACCCCAAAGCTAGTAGAAGACTCAGACATTCAGTGGGCTGATGAAGCTGAAGATAGAGCTGGGTGAAAGCATCACTCCCCTGCCTCGACGTTCTGACACCGGGGAGTGCACTGAATCGGAAAAATTCCGCGCAATGAGCTGCGTAATGTCAATTTACAACTCTTAATATTCCCTCAGGAACCTCGGGAGACACCTGCGAGATCAACCCGAACGACTGCCTGGTTCCCGGCACCAACCGCAGCGTGTGCGCTCACGCCTCCGCCTGCACGGACGGCCTGGCCTCATTCACCTGCCACTGCCTGCCCGGCTATGAGGGCCCGACCTGCTCGGTGGACATCAACGAGTGCGAGCTGTTCGGCCAGCCGTGCCAGAACGGAGCCAAGTGCGAGGACCTGGTAGCCGACTACGCCTGCAGCGGCTGCCCCGCCGCCTTCGGAGGCAAGAACTGCTCCGTTGAGCTGCCGGCGTATTCATTCGGCATTGCTGGTGAAGTATCGTCTGCAAAGTTCTCGCCTGTGCCTTTCGGGAGTGGCAGAGACTCGTGGTCGATAGAGCTGAGGCTGCTGACGTTGTCTCGCAAAGTGTTTTTGCTGCTTCTGGGTGACACAAGCGCAGCTGCAGCCACTCCAGCACTGGTCGCCACTGTAAGCTTTTAAAATTTTCCCTAATCTTTTTCTGCAACGAATCACTCAGTTACTCTGCTCACATCTCAGATCAATGCAGATGGCCATTTGTCTGCCCAGTTACTGCACAGGACGGCTCCCAGCTTGCAGCGCTGACGTCTTCAGACTCGGTGGCCACTGGCAGCTTCGTCTCCGTGAAGATCTCCATGTCCATTGCCAGCCGCAACCTGTCGCTCACTGTGGCATCATTTGTCCAGTCGGCAACATTGAGCAGCTCAGGCTGGCTGCTGCAGCTTCCTGCCAGCGAGCTCATCATCGGCAGCTTCAGCGGCGCCCGTGCAGCTCCGGCTCCATCCGTGATGGATGAAAGCAGCGGCCGAGGTCGAGCAAAACGATCAGCAGGAGGTCCATCTTCCATTTTATCCGCGCTGCAAACAGACGTCAGGGCGTTTCGCGGAATTATCACGGCCCCCATAGTGAACGGAGACCGAGCTCAGGTTCTCTTATTGAGCGACTCGAGTCTTCGAGGACTTCCAGCAGCCCTCACTGCCAACAGTTCGGAAAGAGTAGTCAATGGATTGGTGGATGAAAACGTCTGCGGTGTGTTCTTTCCCTGTAGAAACGGCGCCACGTGTACGAATGTGTTTTATAACAAATTTGAGTGAGTTTTCTAGCCTGAGCAGTTCTACAAGCTGAGTTGAGCATCTTGAGAACTGTCAGTGAGAATTTCGATTGATTTTTCTCCAGATGCCAGTGTCCATCAGGCTTCAACGGCTCGCGGTGCTCCGAAGTCGATGATGCGGGGGCCTTCAACCTCGGTGATTGTGGGAATCGGTTCAGCGGCTGGCATCGCCATCTTGGCTGCCATTGGTAAGTGAGTGCTGCGTTTGTAACGCAGAGATGAGTGCATCAATGACACTTAAATATGCGACCTTCAATCTCTTCAGTAATTTTCATCGTCTTGAAGTTCGTCAAACCGGCAACTGCAAAGCAGAAAGGCACCGATTACTGGGGCCAGGCCGATCTGAAAGGCCCCACAGGTGTTCGAGTTGGCCACGAGAGACCTGGGCAGCTGAAGCCGTGTCCGCAGCAGCTGTTTTTTTAATGTTTGCTTAATTTTTTATCACTTTTGGTCCCATCGATGTTGCCGAGTTGGACAAAAATCTTCTATCGAGGTTAAATGGCGGATCTTGGACTGTTTTTTTGCTTCCAAAGCACTGTTTTTTCCATTAACTTCATAGCATCAATATATATTTGGCAAGATAAGATACGAGTGTATAATTAACCAAGTAAAACTAACATTTTTCAGTCGCTTTATTCCAAACAAAAGCGTAGAGCGTACTTTTTTTCATTAAACTTTTCACAATTCTAAATTCATAGTCCACTTACAATGATAAAGTTGTTGCATTAGCTAAAAATTGCTTTTGAAGTCGTTGCTAACTAGCTCGTACATTTGAGCTTTCAAAAGTTTTTTTCAAATGAATTGTTCGTTTGTACTTTTGAGTAAATTGTCATTTAAAATTGTTTAAACAACTTTTGGCTTATTTTAACGCCTAAAATTCGGCTTATTTTGCTTGGCCTACTTTAATATTCTACAATAAACTACGTAAAACTCTTATTGTTTGATAAGACAGACAGTGAGACACATGGGCAGACAGACAGACGGACAGACTGACAGACAGACAGACAGACAGACAGACAGACAGACAGACAGACAGACAGACAGACAGACAGAGAGACAGACAGACAGAGAGACAGACAGACAGACAGACAGACAGACAGACAGACAGACAGGCAGGCAGACAGTATAGACAATACACTCTAGTAGTCCTTGAGACATTAATGATTCAGACCGACAGACGGACATCGATACATTAAAACAAGAAGCGTATAAAATTTGTTTATTGTAAGCTTTTTTATACATTAAGGGCCAAAGATTAAATTTAAAAGCTTCTTCATTTTTTACTGTGGCACTAACTGCAGTTTCAGCCGGTAAACTAGAAATTTTTCCCAGCATAACAAATAATTGAGTGAATTAAAATGCAAAATCAAATTTTTTGCTGTATTTGCTGTATGCTGTATTCAAGCCTGCAGCGTCATTATGTTCTGTGCTTGTGCTCAGATAGCATCCAAAAACACCAGATCAATAATAGTAATAAAATGCACAACTGAACTGTTCAAATTAGTGGCAATAGGCCTTTAATTTGAAATTAATTGCTCCTAAAATCTTTAAAATCACAAATATTTTTTGCCACTACCTTGCCATGGTATTTTTTAGGGAAAGTAGAAGAGTCGAATTCAATAACAATATCGAGCAGAAAAGGCTTTCAAACTACGCTCGTACATGGTATTTAACACTACTGCTAACTCTTAGTAGATGCTAAGTTTTTCAGTGTATTTCTCATTAAGCTATAATTTACGACTTGGACCTTATTGATGGTCAGAATTAGTTGTATTCTCACAATTTCAAGATTAGCAATGACAAAAATTTTACCAAAATTACGAGTAAAAATTATCATTAATTCCATATGCACTTCTTTCGCTGAGTTCCATATGCACTTCTTTCGCTGAGTATTTTTGCTGTCATTGCTTGTACGAAGTTGGACAAACACTTGCCCATTGTGATCTCGTCTCGTTGAGATCTCACTGGCACTTTGGAAGTGTCTGTCACTGAGGGGTCAATCAATCAGGTGTCAGTCAGTGAAGTGTAATAAAAAATTCTAACCCTTTTCAAATCGTGGATTCAGAGCTAACGAGATGCATAGCCGCTAATATTATCTTTAAAATGTTCGCGCTAACATGAATTCTCTGTGCCCTGTAGCGCACACAGCCAGTAGATTAGTCGAACGGTGACACGCACTCGCACAGAGCTACAAATTGCCGGCCTTCATCGTTGTCGTCCAGACTTAGAGAACTGTGTATTGCAGTCACGTGCTGCACATTATTACTATTGTTTGGTTCACCGTCACGCCACAGAGCTCGGTTGATAGAGCCGTTGCAGCCGGCCCAGATCCACCCTCCATCTGGCTCCGCACTGCCTGGAAGCTGATGACCTCCGAGAAAGAATCTTTGACCAGCGCTATAGTTAGAGTAGATCAGGTCAACGTGGCTCATCTCCTCAGCGCTCGTCACGTCGGCCATGATGACCAGACCGCTCTCCGACTCGCACTTCTGTCTGGCTGGCCACCACCGCCTCACGCCAGAGTACAGCCTGTACTTCACTCCGCACAGCTCCATGCCGTAGCCAGACGGACACAGCGCACCCGCCAACAGTCCCGGCCGCTGCTTCACAAACACGCGGCCTCTCCTGGAGCAGCTGCAGTTCCTCACCGACTTGCTGCACTTGTCGAACACGAACAGGCGACACGGACCGTCAGCCAGGGAGAAGGCCTGACAGCGCTGATTCAGTTTGCAGAGAGCTCCGCAGACGACTTTGTTGACGGCAGTCGGGTAGGTCTCGACGAACTGGCTGTTGATGCAGAGGCGGCCATCGATGAGGCTGTACAGCTGCCGGCTGGCACTGCTCAGTTTCAGCATCAGACATGCCACTCCAAGCGTGATAAAAGCGCAGCAAAGTTTTTTAACCATGTTGTGTCATGAATTTTCAAATGATAGTCACTATACTTCATAAAGATCCTTGGTTTCTCGCACCTATCTGTGTGTCTAATCTTCCTTATATCATGTTTTTTTCAAACCAATGAGCAAACTGAAAGCCTTGGTCTAGGTCTTCCCTAACGCCATGATTGAAGTCATCAAATTTTTTTCTGTGCTACAGAATCGACTTTGTGAAAGCGTCACAGCTTAATGAATTTATCCACATGACATGAGAAACAATACCATCTGGATTAAGCTTACACTTATCTTCCTAGCCAAAGTAGCTAAAGCATCACTGTTTTGCGTAGCAATTTAAAACAACAATACCCCAATGTGGGGATCAGCTCCAGAAAACTATCGAATAACTGAGCCGAGACAATTTTATACATCCTAGCTTACAGCTTAGAGCAAGTCGCAGGGAACAGGTATAATTTCGAAAGCTCCAAGGTACTGATCGAGGGTTGTTTTCGATAGATACTACTGAGCCATAAGTTGGGCTGATGGTCTAACTTGTATTAGCCTATAAGTTGCATGATTCCAACGGTAGAAATGACGTAATAATCATAGAGGCTACGCAAACTTAAATAAAAAAGATTTATAGTTAGCAAGGTTTTTCCGCCGAATGAAAAACATAAGTTCGGCACGCAGCTTCTTTTAGCCTGGTTATTATTAGCGCAGGCAAAAACTTGCACCTTGAGCTTCTACTAGATTCAAAAACATTATAGGTAAACATCCTAATTGCGAAATCTTATAAACAAGGTAGCGTACTCGGTCTTATCCTTACATTTACTAACTGGTTTAAAGTAATATTTTTAGAGCCACAGAATCTCGGATTCTAATTAAGCATCAGTAGGCAGTGTCAGTCCAAAATGAAAACAACTTGTTTGTCCAAGGCCCTAAAAATCTTGAAAATATTTTTTACCGGCCACGCGAATTACTTCGAAATAATTTGAATCTACTTACAGGTACGTAAAAACATGCTCGTATATTTAATTATACAGTTATATCATAAATCAGAAGTCAGTCAGTCAGTCAGTCAGTCAGTCAGTCAGTCACTCACTCACTCACTCACCCTGTCAGTCAGTCAGTCAGTCAGTCAGTCAGTCAGTCAGTCAGTCACTCACTCACTCACTCACACCCTTTCAGCCAGTCAGTCAGTCACTCACTCACCCTGTCAGTCAGTCAGTCAGTCGCTCACCCTGTCAGTCAGTCAGTCAGTCGGTCAGTCAGTCAGTCAGTCAGTCACTCAGTCAGTCAGTCAGCCAGTCAGTCACTCACCCTGTCAGTCAGTCAGTCAGTCAGTCACTCACTCACCCTGTCAGTCAGTCAGTCAGTCAGTCAGTCAGTCAGTCAGTTAGTCAGACAGTCAGTCAGTCAGTTATTCAGTCAGTCATTCAGTCAGCCACTCACTCACTCACCCTGTCAGTCAGTCAGTCAGTCAGTCAGTCAGTCAGTCAGTCAGTCAGTCAGTCAGTCAGTCAGTCAGTCAGTCAGTCAGTCAGTCAGTCAGTCAGTCAGTCACTCAGTCAGTCACTCAGTCAGTCAGTCAGTCAGTCAGTCAGTCAGTCAGTCAGTCAGTCAGTCAGTCAGTCAGTCAGTCAGTCAGTCAGTCAGTCAGTCAGTCACTCACTCACCCTGTCAGTCAGTCAGTCAGTCAGTCAGTCAGTCAGTCAGTCAGTCAGTCACTCACTCACTCACTCACACCCTTTCAGCCAGTCAGTCAGTCACTCACTCACCCTGTCAGTCAGTCAGTCAGTCGCTCACCCTGTCAGTCAGTCAGTCAGTCGGTCAGTCAGTCAGTCAGTCACTCAGTCAGTCAGTCAGCCAGTCAGTCACTCACCCTGTCAGTCAGTCAGTCAGTCAGTCACTCACTCACCCTGTCAGTCAGTCAGTCAGTCAGTCAGTCAGTCAGTCAGTTAGTCAGACAGTCATTCAGTCAGTTATTCAGTCAGTCATTCAGTCAGCCACTCACTCACTCACCCTGTCAGTCAGTCAGTCAGTCAGTCAGTCAGTCAGTCAGTCAGTCAGTCAGTCAGTCAGTCAGTCAGTCAGTCAGTCAGTCAGTCAGTCAGTCAGTCAGTCACTCAGTCAGTCACTCAGTCAGTCAGTCAGTCAGTCAGTCAGTCAGTCAGTCAGTCAGTCAGTCAGTCAGTCAGTCAGTCAGTCAGTCAGTCAGTCAGTCAGTCAGTCACTCACTCACTCACCCTGTCAGTCAGTCAGTCAGTCAGTCAGTCAGTCAGTCAGTCAGTCAGTCACTCACTCACCCTGTCAGTCAGTCAGTCAGTCGCTCACCCTGTCAGTCAGTCAGTCAGTCGGTCAGTCAGTCAGTCAGTCAGTCACTCAGTCAGTCAGTCAGCCAGTCAGTCACTCACCCTGTCAGTCAGTCAGTCAGTCAGTCAGTCAGTCAGTCAGTCAGTCAGTCAGTCAGTCAGTCAGTCAGTCAGTCAGTCAGTCAGTCAGTCAGTCAGTCAGTCAGTCAGTCAGTCAGTCAGTCAGTCAGTCAGTCAGTCAGTCAGTCAGTCAGTCAGTCAGTCAGTCAGTCAGTCAGTCAGTCAGTCAGTCAGTCAGTCAGTCAGTCAGAGTCACTCACTCACTTACTCACTCACCCGGAGATTGATTTTTCAATTTTTGTTTTAGTGGCTTCAAGCTGGCTCTGAGACGCTCTCAAGCTCCACTTATTCACCCGGACAAGCTGCTGCTGCTGTGTTGCGCGCTAATCGAGCTTGCCGCTCACTCAGAATCAGCTGCTAATCGGATGCTGACAGGTAAGCGTGCATCATTTTGCCTTCGTAAATGTCATGAGTGGCCAAATTTCTGGTTTTTATTGTCTGACTGGCCTTCAGGTTTCGGCTCTGATGGAAAATCCGAGGTGAAGCGGCTGAAGCGGTCGACCTGCAGCGAGGGCGACTGCAAGAACGGGGGAGTCTGCTGGCCAACAGCACCAGTTCCATGCCTGTGTCCCGAGCCGTACACAGGAGCTTATTGCACTACCCGAACAAACTTCTGCGCCACGACGCCACCCAACTGCCAAAACGGAGGCACCTGCAGCAACACAGACGCCAGTCCCTGGTTCAGCTGCAGCTGCGCTCCCGGCTTCAGCGGTAAAGTTATTTTTGAGCGAGCTAAACTTTTATATAATATTTAATTTTAGCTAAATAAATTATTAAATATGCTTCTACGAGCTTAATTATTGTCCTAATATAAAGAAAACACTTTTTTTTACTTATCTTATGTACACCTGCCATTTATCTTAAACGATAATTAAAATTTTTAGCAACGCTAGTCAACAATCTTGCTGAGGTTGCTTAATAACCGTGTGTAAAGCCCTCAAGCTGAAAACAAAACATGAAGCGTCTTAACAAACCTAAACGCTTTTCTCCACAACAAAGCTCAGTTTTATCAAATCTTACATAATTTTTTATGCAAGCAGGTTTGCCTCGACCAATAATGGTTTTCTTCAACAAGTAGCGTATCAATGTGCTGATCGAGACAAAGCGTGATTGACTCGCAACTAGCTTTATTAACAGTCGAATTTTTATCGAATGCAGGCAGCCGCTGCGAGATCAACATCGACGACTGCGCCAGCAACCCCTGCGCCAACGGCCGGTGCACAGACCTGGTGAACAGCTACAGCTGCAGCTGCTACAGAGGCTGGGAGGGCGCCAACTGCAACATCAACACCAATGACTGCCCTGCTGGAGCCTGTCTCAATGGCGGCAGGTGTCTGGATGGCAACGGAACGTGAGAGTCCGAACTTGATTATCTTTTTCGAATGAGAATACGATAATGAAATTTATTCTAATAAATTCTAAAAACTTAATGCAGGTACACTTGCGACTGCTCAGGCACGGGATTCACTGGAAGCAGATGCGAAGTCAACATCGATGACTGCCTGCCGAGTCCCTGCAGAAATGGAGCTACTTGTCAGGATCTCGTCAAGGACTATCGCTGCCATTGTTACGATGGATACGTGGGTAAAAACTGCTCCGGTGACATTGTGGACTGCACGCCGCACAAGTGCCAGCACAACGGGACGTGTCTGGAGCGCAGCGACAGAGGCAACTATGGAAAGCCGAGTCTGCCGCCGCCCTTCAACGGCTCGTTCAGCTACTCGCTGGCTGCCGGCTTCGTGTGCCTGTGTCCGAGAGGTCTGTCTATTTTTGAATATCGTTTTAACTAGTGCGTTGACGAAGTGCATGGAAAGCAACTTGAATCTAAAAACATTCTTTTAATCGATTGCTAGACTTTGTACAAGATTTTCGTTATGTTTTCGGAAAACATGTTAGTATAATGCATAATTAATCATAAAGATCATATTGACGAACCCATCCGCAGTTCATGCAGTCACAAATGATCGATTATGCAGTCGAAAGGAAAAAGTTCACTGGCTGAAGTCTTGATTCTGTTTTTATCAAGTTCTTATAGTGTAAAAATTTGTCTAATTCCTGTCACAATGTTTTTATCTGATTACCGGGTCAATAGCATCAAAATTACTAAGCAGAAATCAATCTGAAAGCGGCAACGTTACTTCGGGTAACTTAATTTCTGTTCAAGATTTGGTTCTATACAAATCGAGCACTTTTTCATAATTGGCTGAATAAGCAACCGAAATTCATGTCGCCTAGAAAACTCCGAACTTCAATACCTCCACCTCCTAAGGCACCTCGGGAGACACCTGCCAGATCAACCCAAACGACTGCCTGGTTCCCGGCACCAACCGCAGCGTGTGCACTCACGCCTCCGCCTGCACGGACGGCCTGGCCTCATTCACCTGCCACTGCCTGCCCGGCTATGAGGGCCCGACCTGCTCGGTGGAAATCAACGAGTGCGAGCTGTTCGGCCAGCCGTGCCAGAACGGAGCTACTTGCCAGGATCTGCTTGCAGACTATGCCTGCAACAACTGCCCAGCCGCGTTTGGTGGAAAGAACTGCTCAGTGGAGCTGCCGTCGTTCGTGTTCGGTATGGGGAGCAACATTTCCTCAGCGACTTTTACATCTTTGCCGAATTCGGATCCTTGGACCATCGAGCTGAGGCTTTTGACTCTATCACGCGGAGTTTTCGTTATGTTGCTAGGTGACCAAAACAGCTCTTCAAACAACCAAGTACTTCTCGTCACTGTGAGTTTTCTAATCTGTAGTTTAAAAACTTCTAAATTATCGACGCCTTTCATCTTCAACTACGTATCTCTAACTTGAACTCCGTGAATGCCATTGCATAACTCAGATCAACACAGAGGGCCAGCTCTTCGCCCAGTTTCTGCACAGCAACGGCTCCCAGATTGCAGCGCTGACGTCCTCACACTCGGTAGCCACGGGTAGCTTCGTCACCGTGAAGATCTCCGTGTCGATTTCCAGTCGCGAGCTGATGTTGGCAGTAGCCTCGAACATCAAGTCGGCATCGCTGAGCAGCGCAAGCCCGCTATCACCGCTGTCAGGCCGGCTCATCATCGGCGGCTTCAGCGGCGCTCCGGGAGCTCCGGCTTCATCGTTGAGCACCAGCCGAATGTCAAAGCGATCTTCGGCGCCCGACCTTCGAGCATGGTTCCGAAAGGCAATGCCAGCAGATATGTCTGCTTTCCATGGAATCATTTCAGCTCCAAAGCTGAACGGGAACAGGCCGCTAATCTTGGGCCCGGTGTCACCCAGTCTGCTTGACAGGCTGCCGGAGGCTCTTGTCGCTGATGTCTCCATCCGAGTCAAAGAGCGCACAGCAAACGAGAGTTTTTGCGAAATTTTTCTACCGTGCCAGAACGGAGCCAGTTGCAGAAATGGCGCCAACTTCACCTACTAGTAAGTCTTTTGAAGGTTCCGCGATTACTTTTCTGCTCATGAGTGCAGCTTTGCATTGCGCAACTCTGTTCCACTGCAGCTGCACCTGCCATCCCGGATACTCTGGCAAGCACTGCTCGATAGACTTTGCTGACTGCAATCCGAATCCGTGCGGAAGAAACTCCTATTGCCTAGAGAAAAGCGATCGGACTCTTTACAACCGTACGACTCTTCCACAGCCGTTTAGCGGGCCCTTCAGCTATTCTACGGCCGCCGGTTTCGTTTGTGTGTCGGCTCCTGAAGCGGGATCACCTCTGGGTACATTTTTACTGGCATTTGTGCAATTTTTTTTTCTGCGAAATTTAACCGCTTTACTCCCTATAAAAGGCCCTATAAAACGCACAATGTATATTCTGATAAATACTAAGTGTATCGAGCATTTAGTTTACACAATGTCAGTCAATAAGAATTTTACTCTAAAGTTACAATTGTGCTTTGAAAAAACTTTTATCAACAGTTGCACCAGTTTCTATCGGAGCCTTCATCTTTGGAGCTCTACTCACCGCTTCGGTATTCCTTCTGATATTGTTCTTGCACCGAAGTGTAAGTCTTATAGACATCTTTGTTGATGGGAAAGTTAATATTCAGTGGTTATATGTATATTTTATTTATGTGCGCAGCAGTTTGAATCGATTTTCAGAACGGTGCAAACGCTGATGTCTACGAAATGAGTCCCTACGAAGAAGTGAATGATGAAGAAAAGAAGACAGCGTATGAGTTGCCTGACACAGTGAGTTTTTGTTAAAATTATCGTTAAAAGATTTATGATCTACCTAAAACTAACGCATCAATTCGCCTTCTCAAGTTCGAAGCTGCCACTTCTGTTCGAGTCGAAATGTCAGCCGGAGTGTCGGCCTACGATGAAATCCCGGATGCAGCTAGCAACCAGCAACAGGGCCCAAAGCCTCGACAGCGACGAGTTCAGAAGGACGGCAACGGAGTCAATCCAAATGGTTCGGTCGATGCTGAGAGACCGGAGAAGCTGACCACCGATGAAGCAGAATTTGATGAAGAGCAAGCTGTGGTGGTCTAAAGATGCTTTAGATCTGAGATGAAGCACGGCTTAAGTTTTATTCATTTTTTTAACCAACTGCGATTTTTTTCTCTGTTGAAGGATTGGTTGGTTTATAGCAGGTAGCTTAAGTTTTATAACTAATATATTTTATGGCTGAATTAGTACACTTTTGAACAAATCGTTGTAACTTAACCTACAATAGACGAGTATTTTTACGACGCTGAATTTCATAACCAAAACCGTAGGAAAATAAAAAATATTTTGTTTTCTTGTTGCCTACTGTTTTAAACAATCAATTTGACGCTTATGAAATGTTTTGATGCCTTAGCAAAACTTTATCTGGTTAGTCGTTTTAATTTTGCACTTATAGTTTGTCTGATACGTTTTTGATACAACTTCTCTGACCCATCTGATATCTCCTGACACAACCCACTGACCCATCTGATATCTCCTGACACAACCCACTGACCCATCTGATGTCTCCTGACACAACTCACTGACCCATCTAATATCTCCTGACACAACTCACTGACCCATCTGATATCTCCTGACACAACCCACTGACCCATCTGATGTCTCCTGACACAACTCACTGACCCATCTAATATCTCCTGAGGCAACTCACTGACACATCTGATATCTCCTGACACAACTCACTGACCCATCTGATATCTCCTGACACAACTCACTGACCCATCTGATATCTCCTGACACAACTCACTGACCCATCTGATATCTCCTGACACAACTCACTGACCCATCTGATGTCTCCTGATACAACTCACTGACCCATCTGATGTCTCCTGATACAGATTACTGACCCATCTGATGCCTCCTGATACAACTCACTGACCCATCTGATGTCTCCTGACACAACTCACTGACCCATCTGATGTCTCCTGACTAATCTGAACTTTCACATTTCTTCCCACACCAATCTAGTGAAGATAAAAAGTGAAATTTAGAGGTGAAAAATTGATTTGTAGGCAAATCTGTTTGTTTTCTAATCAGCATCAGTTAACGAAGGTCAAAAACAATTTCTGTGTGTTTATTTACTGACAAATGTAGGTTAAAAAGAAATTTAGATAGTCAATATCATATATTCGTTACCTAAAGGAGGTTAAATAACAAATTAAATGTTTGCATGTTTAATGATTTTATTCACTTTAAGGCATGCAGAACATAAGGCATACATGCATAAGAAATTAATCATTATATTCTAGTGAACAATAACATAACAGTTTGTGTCCTGTAGGTTCTTAGCGAGTTTCACACCCTAAGTGCTGTCTCTTCAACACTTAGTTGTTAAGGTAAGGCTTAACAATGTTCTGTATGAACCAGGTATCCGTGAACTGCAGGTGGTCACCTTCGGTGGCTAAGAACTTCAGCTTTCCAGCGGCGTCCATCGCTTTGAGACCCAGACGGTCCTGAGGTTACAAATTTATTTCGTTAACGGGTTTTTCAAATTATCAATTAACGGCTCTGATTGTCTATGACTAATTTTTGAGGTCGAAGGACCATAATTGTCCGAGGTTTGTATTAGTTCGTGTGGTTACTTCAGATGTCAGACAAGGTTTCTGGATGTTCGTGAGGTTATTTCGGATGTCAGACGAAGTTTCTGATTGCTCGTGTGGTTACTTCGGATGTCAGACGAGGCTGCTGATTGTTCGTGTAGTTATTTCGGATGTCAGATGAGGTCTCTGATTGTTCGTGTGGTTACTTCAGATGTCAGACAAGGTTTCTGGATGTTCGTGAGGTTACTTCGGATGTCAGACGAGGTCTCTGATTGTTCGTGTGGTTATTTCGGATGTCAGACGAGGTTTCTGATTGTTCGTGTGGTTATTTCGAATGTCAGAAGAGGTCTCTGACAGTTAGAGCGGTTGAAACCCTTGTCAACTGATGGTTGACTGATTGTGTTCGTGAGGTAGTTTTGGAGATTTGTTGAAAAGTTTGCGATCGGTCATCGACATTAGTCTAACTATATTTAGGTTCTGAAATACTGTACTCTAACATGCACATGTACGAACGTAGGATGCGGCTCACCTGAGTGTACACAGTGGTGTTACGCAACGGTAGCACCAGTTTATCCTGGCCGGGCTTGTAAAATCCGAACCATTCGCTCTCCCTGGGTTGCACCATACTGTCGCTAAGGAACTTGACCAGCACCAGGTTCTTCAGGGTTTGCAGGTTAGCCACGTAGGTCTTGTTGATTGTCTGTGGAAGTGTTTGCAGTGAGAGAAACTTGTGCAGTAAGAAAATATGACCGTTTAAGTTTCTTTCGAATCTGTTACCAGTTCATTGTTGATATCGGCCAGGAAGATTGACTTCTGCCTGTACTCGTCCTCGTTGAGCGGATCGTGCCAGTACTGAGCCTGGATTAGGCTGTAATGAATAGCATTAGAGTAGCCATGGAAGATTTTTTCACAAGGGAGATGTTTTGTCGAGCGAGTTTGCAGGCCTTCAGGAGAGCAAATTGAGAGTCAGGAAAGCCATTTGAGAGTCAGGAGAGCCACTTGAGACTCAAGAGAGCCATCTGAGAGTCAGGAGAGCAAATTGAGAGTCGGGGGAGCTATCTGAGAGTAAGGAGAGCCACTTGAGAATCAGGAGAGCTATCTGAGATTCAGGAGAGCCACTTGAGAGTCAGGAGAGCCAATTGAAAGTCAGCAGAGACACTTGAGAGTCAGGAGAGCCACTTAATAGTCAGGAGAGACACTTGAGAGTCAGGAAAGCCATTTGAGAGTCAGGAGAGCCACTTGATAGTCAGGAGAGCCACTTGAGAGTCAGGAGAGCCACTTGATAGTCAGGAGAGCCACTTGAGAGTCAGGAGAGCCACTTGATAGTCAGGAGAGACACTTGAGAGTCGGGAGAGCCACTTGATAGAGAGGAGAGACACTTGATAGTCAGGAGAGATACTTGAGAGTCAGGAGAGGCACTTGAGAGTCAGAAGAGCCACTTGATAGAGAGGAGAGACACTTGATAGTCAGGAGAGACACTTGAGAGTCAGGAGAGCCACTTGAGAGTCAGGAGAGCAACTTGAGAGTCACGAGAGCCACTTGGGAGTCAGGAGAGCTCCTTGAGAGTCAGGAGAGCCATTTGAGAGTCGGGAGAGCCACTTGATATCAGGAGAGCAAATTGAGAGTCGGGAGAGCAACTTGAGAGTCAGGAGAGCAAATTAAGAGTCAGGAGAGCTATCTGAGAGTCAGGAGAGCTATCTGAGAGTCAGGAGAGCCAATTGAGAGTCAGGAGAGCCAATTGAGAGTCAGGAGAGCCAATTGAGAGTCAGGAGAGCCAATTGAGAGTCAGGAAAGCCAATTGAGAGTCAGGAGAGCTATCTGAGAGTCAGGAGAGCAACTTGAGAGTCAGGAGAGCAACTTGAGAGTCAGGAGAGACACTTGAGAGTTAGGAAAGCCACTTGAGAGTCAGAAAAGCCATTTGAGAGTCAGGAGAGCCAATGTAAAGCCAGCAGAGCCATTAGAGAGTCAGGAGAGCCAATTGAGAGTCAGGAGAGCCAATTGAGAGTCAGGAGAGCCAATTGAGAGTCAGGAGAGCCAATTGAGAGTCAGGAGAGCCAATTGAGAGTCAGGAGAGCCAATTGAGAGTCAGGAGAGCAACTTGAGAGTTAGAAAATCTACTTAAGAGTCAGGGGAGCCATTTGAGAGTTAGAAGATCTACTTAAGAGTCAGGGATATGAAATAAACTTAAACACTGTCAAATAAGAAGGCAGTATATCAATTTAAAATCCCAAAAAACACTGAAAAGAAGCTTTTTAATTAATAATTAACACTCACTTGTTCTGCACGAGGCTCACATAAGCTCCCAAGTTAAGCAACTCGCGAACATAATTGCACAGAGTGACATTGCTGCCCGGGCATCTGGGAAAGCCGTACACACCCTGGTGCTGGCCGCCGATGGACACCAGATTGCGCATTGGCGGGTTGGGGCAGCGCTGGACAAGAGCCCGGAGGAACTGCGCACCCTGGGAGAAACCTATAGAATTGTAGCCGCCTTGCAGTTTCGGATCCGTTCGAATCTTCTGACAGACCATCTCAACCTGCTTGTTAGCGTTAGACAGAAATCCGTTCTCGATGTCCTCAACGATGTTGCTGCCAATCTGGAACAGAGTAGACATAAACACCCGGTAGCTGCTTCTCTAGCAGGCTCTTGATGGTGCCCAGCGACAGCGGGTTGCAGCAGCTGTCGCCCATGCCGTGCCAGAGTACGATTGGTGTGACAGGCTTGTACAGTTGACATAGCGGAGAGGGTCGAAATCGCAAGAAAAGCGGCCAGTCCGAACATTGTGCAGCGCATTTTCACTGATGTTTGACAGGTTTCTGTTCGTTGGTTTTGGATTTTTATTTAGGACAATTTTCTCTTAATCATCGTATTGTATTAAACAACACTTAAGCTGTTAGACCAATTTTCAAACTCTGAATTTATAAATAAGATTCAACAAGGTGGCATCATACGAGCTATTTCAGTTCTTGTAGTGCGCATACGAGGTCGCAATCTATGGAAAAAATTTCTCAGGAAGTAAAGATTCGTCAAAATTTAATATGTAATTTATTGAAAATTTTGCACACATAAATTTGTTAATATTTGGAATCCCATCTAGATTTACACAGCAGACAAAATAAGTGTTCGTTAAGATGCTAATTAACTTTAACGCCCCCTATTTACCCGATTTGGCGCCCTCTATCTCCCCGATTTAGCGCCACCTAGCCACCTGATTTGGCGCCCCCTATCTCCCTGATTTGGCGCCCCCTATCTCCTCGATTTGGCGCCCTTTATCTCCCCGATTTAGCGCCACATAGCCACCTGATTTGGCGCCCCCTATCTCCCTGATTTGGCGCCCCCTATCTCCCCAATTTGGCGCCCTTTATCTCCCCGATTTAGCGCCACATAGCCACCTGATTTGGCGCCCCCTATCTCCCTGATTTGGCGCCCCCTATCTCCTCGATTTGGCGCCCTTTATCTCCGCGATTTAGCGCCACATAGCCACCTGATTTGGCGCCCCCTATCTCCCTGATTTGGCGCCCCCTATCTCCCCGATTTGGCGCCCTTTATCTCCCCGATTTAGCGCCACATAGCCACCTGATTTGGCGCCCCCTATCTCCCTGATTTGGCGCCCCCTATATCCCCGATTTGGCGCCCTCTATCTCTCCGATTTGGCGACACCTAGCCACCTGATTTGGCGCCACCTATCTCCCCGATTGGGCGCCCCCTATTTATCCGATTTGGCGCCCTTTATCTCCCCGATTTGGCGCCCCCTATTTATCCGATTTGGCGCCCCCCCCTATCTCCCCGATTTGGCGCCCCCCTATCTCCCCGATTTGGCGCCCCCTATCCACCCGATTTGGCGCCCCTATCCACCCGATTTGGCGCCCCCTATCTCCCCGATTTGGCGCCCCCTATCCACCCGATTTGGCGCCCCCTATCCACCCGATTTGGCGCCCCCTATCTCCTTTGACGTTTAAATGAAGATTTAGTCAATTTATCCAATTAAGGGCGAAATAATAAAGATGCAACGGCTCGGCTTGCAATTTCACAGCACAAAAGTCACATGACTTACCAATAGCTCTGCACAAACGTTTCAAAATTAGGGAAAACGAAAGTTAAAAGAGTGCCAAAACAGAAACAAGTCAACAGCGACTTATTACAGCTAGAAAATTTATACTAAACCAAAATTTGTAGAAGTCAACTTTTGTACACAAATGCAGTTTTAACTTCAGTAACAGACTGCCAGGCAAATATTGATAACGGGTGCAATTTGGAGATAAGCAGTTCAAATTTCACCCTATGGTTAAAACTATGTACGTGTTTAGCACAATTTTCTATATCAATTCGTCTTAAAAGCATAAATATTTAGAATAATAATATCATGCAACTCTAACCACAGTATCAAAGATTTTCCAGCTAGCATGAAGAGAAAAAACCATGCCTAAGTTAATTTAAAAATTCTATAATCTTATACATCTTATAATGTTAAGCCCTTTGAAGTTTTGCTTTGAAAAAAATTTTTTAAATCGAAAATTACTTATTCTTTACATTTGACTTGATGCTTACAAAAATAATAATCAAATGTATTTATTTGCCTTAATGTTTATATATAACAGTACACAAAGGACAGGACAACATTTAATAATGTTAATTAAATAAAAAACAACTACAAAAAGGAAACGTTAATTATACTTCTATATTGCACATTTAAATAGACATTGGCAACTGAAATAGACTTGAAATAGAAATCATTGCTTAGGGAAAACAAGCCATCGACACTACTGACGAGAATTTGCTACTAAGTAGTCAGATCTGGAATAAATTGCATCGATAAAGAAATAATACACAATGTATTAATTTAGGACAAAAAAGGCTGAAGGCGCTATGAAAAGTAGTATGCTAAGTAAAAGCTTATTGCATTACTAACAGAATAAGTAGCTTATAGTGCATCGTTCATATTTCAAATATTGAATCATTAAATAATGCTTTTTATCACAATTATAATGGGGGAAGAAACAGTTTTAGAATGATTTTTTCCTTTAAGTTCGACAGGCTTTCCCTTAAAATTTATTCCATCTTCAAGCGTGATTTTTTTCAGACTCAACAAAACCTTTTTTTCCAGAAGAAAGACAGGTTTTAATCAAAGAAGCTACTCGCAGATTAAAGATCAGTAGCGACCGCTACTGCCAGCTCCGCCTCCGCTGCCACCGCCGCCGCCGCCAGTGAAGGCTGTCCTCACAGTTGCCGTCGCCTGCATCAGCAGCTGCGCCGCGCACCGCGTCGTTAGTCAGCACGCCCTGACTGAATTCTTGGCGCGCTTTAGCAAAACTGGCGCCAGTGCTGCGGTAGATGCGGTGAACCTGCGGGTTCGGGATGGTGGATTCAGTGTCATCAGCTTCTGCTGACAGGCCGCTGAGGATCTGAGAGGCTGGCGGCCCAACCAACCAACCAACCAACATCACCTGAAGATCTGGGAGGCTGGAGGCCCAACCAACCAACCAACATCACCTAAGGATCTGGGAGGCTGGCGGCCCAACCAACCAACCAACATCATTTAAGGATCTGGGAGGCTGGCAGCCCAACCAACCAACAAACATCATTTAAGGATCTGGGAGGCTGGAGGCCCAACCAACCAGCCAACCAACATCACCTGAGGATCTGGGAGGCTGGCGGCCCAACCAACCAACATCACCTAAGGATCTGGGAGGCTGGTGGCCCTACCAACCAACCAACCAACATCACCTGAGGATCTGGGAGGCTCGAGGCCCAACCAACCAACCAACCAACCAACATCACCTAAGGATCTGGGATGCTGGTGGCCCTACCAACCAACCAACCAACATCACCTGAGGACCTGGGAGGCTCGAGGCCCAACCAACCAACCAACCAACATCACCTGGGGATCTGGGAGGCTGGCGGCCCAACCAACCAACCAACATCATTTAAGGATCTGGGAGGCTGGCAGCCCAACCAACCAACCAACCAACATCACCTGGGGATCTGGGAGGCTGGCGGCCCAACCAACCAACCAACATCATTTAAGGATCTGGGAGGCTGGCAGCCCAACCAACCAACCAACATCATTTAAGGATCTGGGAGGCTGGAGGCCCAACCAACCAGCCAACCAACATCACCTGAGGATCTGGGAGGCTGGCGGCCCAACCAACCAACATCACCTAAGGATCTGGGAGGCTGGTGGCCCTACCAACCAACCAACCAACATCACCTGAGGATCTGGGAGGCTCGAGGCCCAACCAACCAACCAACCAACCAACCAACCAACCAACCAACATCACCTAAGGATCTGGGATGCTGGTGGCCCTACCAACCAACCAACCAACATCACCTGAGGATCTGGGAGGCTCGAGGCCCAACCAACCAACCAACCAACATCACCTGGGGATCTGGGAGGCTGGCGGCCAAACCAACCAACCAACCAACATCACCTGAGGATCTGGGAGGCTGGCGGCCAAACCAACCAACCAACCAACATCACCTGAGGATCTGGGAGGCTGGCGGCCCAACCAACCAACCAACCAACATCACCTGAGGATCTGGGAGGCTGGCGGCCCAACCAACCAACCAAGAATGCAGAAATCTGGATTATAAGCACAATCAAACTCCAGCTCACATGAACAAGCAGGAACAAGTCCAAAGCGGCCAGAGCGGTGAAAGCCACCGCAATGAGCAGCATCAGCACGCCGACTGCCGCGTTCTGCTTCATCATGACGAACGCATTGATCCAGCCGCATGAGCCCAGATAGTCCAGGCCCAGGCACTGGATGGCCAGAATGGCGAACTGAATGAACAGCATTAGGAAGAATAGGAAGAAGTTGAAGCTGCTGTCGCTTCTGAAAATCATCGGTTGGTTAATTAGCGCACGTGGTAAGTTAAAGATTTTGACTTGATCCTATGTTTACATAGGCGAATGATAACACTGACTATCAAGCTGCCTTCAGTCTGTCTGCCTACCTGCCTGAAGCAGCCTGTCTCCATTTTCTGTCTCTCAGCTAAATCTATCTTTCCATCTGTCTGTCTGTCTGTCTGTCTGTCTTTTTGTTCTATCTGTCTGTCTTTTTGTTCTGTCTGTCTGTCTGTATGTCTGTCCGTCTGTATGTCTGTCTGTCTGTCTGCCTATCTGTCTGTCTGTCTGTCTGACTGTCTGTCTGTCTGTCTTTTTGTTCTATCTGTCTGTCTTTTTGTTCTGTCTGACTGTCTGTCTGTCTGTCTTTTTGTTCTATCTGTCTGTCTTTTTGTTCTGTCTGTCTGTCTGTCTGTCTGTCTGTCTGTCTGACTGTCTATCTGACTGTCTGTCTGCCTGCCTGTCTGTCAGTCAGTCCGCCAACAAACTCACTTAAACGCCTTATAGAGCGGCCGAAACCAGCACACAAAGGAGGCCGGTGTGAAAATGACGAACACAATCATTGAGACGCCAAACACGGTGCCAGCATTGGCTTTGTTCGCATCAACGGCAATGAAATAAGTGATAGCCCCAATTATGTTAATTAGCAGCACGGAAGCGTGCGCCATCCACAAGTAGTAAGCCAGCCGCACTAAACGCCGGAATTCCAACGCTATCTCCAGGTCGATGTCCTGATAGAAGCAGGGCCCGATCGGGGAAAATGACGGCAGCGGTGGCCAGTTGTTGGAGCGGACTGCTTTTGCGGAGGGAGGGGGTTGTTGAAGCAATAAGAAATGACTTAGATCTTCATTATGATGCTTTATAGTTGATGCTTGTGTGAATTTGTTACATTTAAATAAAACTAAATAGATAAAAACTATTGGATTCTCTCAATGAATACCTTAGAAATTGGGATCTCTGATCGAGGATATTGGGATCTCTGATCAAAGATATTGGGATCTCTGATGCAGGATATTGGGATCTCTGATCAAAGATATTGGTATCTCTGATCTAGGATATTTGGATCTCTGATCAAAGAATATTGGTATCTCTGATCTAGGATATTGGGATCTCTGATCAAAGATATTGGGATCTCTGATCTAGGATATTGGGATCTCTGATAAAATGTATTGGGATCTTTGATCTAATATATTGAGATCTCTAATCGAGGATATTGGGATCTCTGATCTAGGATATTGGGATCTTTGATCGAGGATATTGGGATCTCTGATGCAGGATATTAGGATCTCTAACAGAATATTTGGATCTCTGACTAAGATATTGGGATCTCTGATCAAAGATATTGGGATCTCTGATCAAAGATATTGGGATCTCTGATCGAGAATATTCAGATTTCTTATCAAGGATATTGGGATTGGGATAGCTGACAAATTTTATTGGGATCTCTGCTCCTTATTATATTGGGATTTCTATCGAGTCGAGGATTTTGGGATTTCTGATTGAGGATATTGAGATCTCTGATCTGAGATATTAAGATAATTGTTCCCATTTTTATTCTCAAGATTTTTACTTAAAAATAGGACCGTGTAAAATTGCTCACATCCGCCAGAGCTGAGCTCTAGCTCCCTCTGCCTTTGCTCCTCTTCACGTCTCTCCAATTCCCTGGCTTTGGCCTCGAGTTCTCGCTGGCGTTTCTCCAATTCTTCGGTGTTGATTCTGGCTGCTGGCACCTGCTGCTGAGCAGATGATGTGTAGGGTGGCGGGTCGGCTGGTCTGGACCCGCTGCTACTGCTGGTAGTTGGCAGGACCGCTGGCTGACCTAAAGCTGGTGCACTGCTACCCGGCACTGTACTTGAAACTTCCGCCCTGCCTGACTGTGGCTTTTCAAATGGATTGAAGTCTTGCACTGTGCCACCGCCTCCCTTAGCTGCCTGTTGCACTGATGGGTCCTTGGTGGTGATTTGGGGGTCATAATTTTTTTAACTTATTAATTATTTTTAATTAAATATTATGAGCTTACAAGTAAATGCATGCATTTCAAATAAGTATTGATTATTGGCAAGTAGCAATTTACATTAAAAAAAGTTTTTTTACATTGACCTCTGCTTAATTGACAAAATAAACTATAGAAAAGGTAACTAAAATAGTGTTTATAAAATTACTTTTTTTCTTACAAATTTTACCTAATTTATATCCATTATTTTTAGGAGTGTTTACTTCTCTTTTATTATTTTAGTATTTACTTTAATTTTTTGAAATTTTAGCTTTAGCAAAAGGACTTTAAATAATAGCTGGATATATATCTCAATATTTATCTTGTTGATTTTTTGGTAGCAATAATTTCTAGCTACCTAATTCCATCAAATTTATTCTATTCAACAAGCCTAGGTTTGGTTTAATCATTCAAAAAAAATATATATATATATATACAATATAATGTCCCCTAGCTATATTATAAAAAATATTTTTTATGATAATTAGGTCAACCTCTACTTAGGTTTCATGATATCATTATTGTAGAATAGTATTATAAGGCCATTATGGGCTTTTTACCTAATCTTTAAATCCTATTATTGTTACCAAATTTGTGAATTAATAATCTTTTACAGCTTAATGGTACCATATTTCATTTAGTTTAACTGTTTAAGTCATATAGTAGTAGATAATCTCTTTAGAAGTGGTTTTAATTTTTATACAGGGTACAGGCTTATTACAGGGTAGGCGATTTCCTAGGTCAAAGTATCACAGCTCTTATTATTCCTCTAGCTATGTCTCAAGTATTTAATTAATATATAAGTCTCAACAATGTTCTTAGCAAAGTTATTTGTACTGCACATAGCTATCAGTACTGGGTTTATTTTTTGTGCTTTGACCTATGGATGCTATAGTATCTTGAATTTGAAAATTGCATCCTGAAATTTGATATAGGATACGATTTTGTATCCTGATTTTTTTATTCTTCACAATAAAAGACCTTGTTAATAAGTTTTTTTTAAAATTACATCCAAAACACTGAAATCGCATCCTAAAATTAAGAACATGATGCAATTTCACTATCCTGTGCCTAGCAAAAAAATAAACCCAGTATCAGTATCACCACTATTACACAATGCGTATATATTTGATAGGCTCGGTCCTTTCCAAGGCCAGGTTTTTTGGTAAAAACAAAATATCTAAAATAATTACATTGAATCTAAAATTAATATTAGGTACTAATTATATTGTACTAGCCATGCTATATATAGAAACATAACTTTACAAAAATAAAGCTAAATTGTATTATTTTTATAGTGAAATTAGCTAGCCTATATTTAAAATAGAATAGGCCTAGGATAGGCTATTGAATGGGGTAGTGGCTACAGCTCCGATATTGGAACCTTGATATACTCAACCAGAGTTCCATCTCTACATGTGTAGCAATTTTGTTTGAACCCAAACACAATTAAGTTCCAAAACTAATGGAACTATATATAGCGAAGCAGAAACAGAGTTATTGCCTACTAGGCTTAATTCTACTTTAATTTGCATAAGAAAGTCTACAAGCTCATACATTTAGTAAGTCACAAAAAATTATCACTACTTGATTATATTTATACACCCACCAATAGATATGCATCGAAAAAACTTACAGAAAATGGATCATTGCTTGACTTAGTAGGGTCTCCAAAAGGATTATCCGAAAAATCAGCCATGTTTCTGACGCCTAGTAGTAATACCTAGTTCGCAGTAACTATTACGGTGTATATATTCTTGATGAGTAAAATAAGTGTAACTAACAAAAATTAAAAAAGTTAATTTTCGCACACGAGGTAAAAATTTTTATTTTATTCTGCTTAGTATAAAATCTTAAATAAAAAATTATAATCACAAACTCAAAGCTAGGCTTTTGTAGCTTCTATAGTTAAAATATGTACATTTTTGCTTAAACCGTTGTGTAGTAAATACTCAGTTTTTGACTTCTTCATTTTCGATAGTTTTTACTAACTTCTAGAACACTTTTTACCCATTGTCTGTTCGAATTCACTCCCAATGCGCTTGATTTTGGTTCTTCTCGCCATTTTTGTGGCGCATGCTTCTTCGGCGCCAACAAATAACAACTTTATTCGGTAATTGCCTTAGAATATACGCAGTTTTGTTATCCGATTTAAGCGTTCACACAGTTGCTAGGGAGCTTTTGTGAAAGTCTGAACCTTTTATTTTTGTCCATATTTTCAGAGTGAAACTGCGCCGCATCGACACTGTTCGTCAGCAGCTTATCAATGCCGGACTCACTCGCGAGACTATTCTAAAGTACCGCTGGGGCTTGGGAGGTCCCAATGGTCCGAGCCCCGAGCCTCTTACCAATTACATGGATGCCCAATACTATGGTGCCATTGGTATTGGCACTCCGCCGCAGCCATTCAACGTTGTCTTCGATACCGGCTCGTCTAATCTGTGGGTCCCTTCGAAGAAATGCAGCATCTTGGATATTGCCTGCCGCATTCACAACAAGTATGATAGTTCTAAGAGCTCCACCTACAAGGTAGGCTGCAAAATTGATTTATTAAATCCTTCCTTTATTGTCTTTTTCTTCCTAAAGAAATGTCAATTTTAATATTACGGCTATTATTTTTTACCAATTATATGTGCAGTAATGTGTTAACCCATGTAGTCTGTGTAAATGAAACGATAGCTATTTAATGTCATTAATATCAGTCGTTTCTCCATTATTGCACCCTACCTCTTGTTCTTATTGTCCCTTATGTTTTATTCTTTCCATTTCCTTTCTTCTATTTCCCTTTTCTCCTCTCTCCCTTTCTCCTCTCTCCCCCTTTCTCCTCTCTCCCCCCCTTTCTCCTCTCTCCCCTTTCTCCTCTCTCTTCCTTTCTCCTCTCTCCCCCTTTCTCCTCTCTCTCCCTTTCTCCTCTCTCCCCTTTCTCCTCTCTCCCCTTTCTCCTCTCTCCCTCTTTCTCCTCTCTCCCCTTTTTCTTCTTTCCCCTTTCTCCTCTCTCCCCCTTTCTCCTCTCTCCCCTTTCTCCTCTCTCCCCTTTCTCCTCTCTCCCCTTTCTCCTCTCTCCCTCTTTCTCCTATTCTCTCCTTTTCCTTCCCTTTTTACACTTCCCCTCTCGTCTCAACTCGCCTCCTCTCTGCGACTCGTCCCCGCTGTTATTAATTACTTTCCCTCAATGAAGCCGAGGGATAAAAAAATCCCCACCCCAACCCTGGCAGGCCAACGGCACCTCATTCGCCATCCAATACGGGTCCGGCAGCCTCTCCGGCTTCCTCAGCCAGGACACGGTCACCCTTGGCCAGCTCGCCGTACCCGGCGTCACCTTCGGCGAGGCCGTCAAACAGCCGGGCATCACCTTCATCGCCGCCAAATTTGACGGCATCCTTGGCATGGGCTACAACACCATCTCTGTTGACGGTGTCGACCCGGTGTTCTACCGAATGGTTGAGCAGAAGCTCGTGCCTCAGCCGGTGTTCAGCTTCTATTTGAACCGGGATCCATCTGGCAAGGAGGGCGGCGAGCTCATTCTGGGCGGCAGCGACCCCGCTCACTACACCGGCAGCTTCACCTATCTGCCAGTAACTAGGAAGGGCTACTGGCAGTTCAAGATGAACGGCGTGCAGGTTTGTTTGTTTGTTTGTCAATCTCACCCTTCCTATAATCAATCTAACCCTTCATACTGTCAATCTCATCCTTCATACTGTCAGTCTCACCCCTCATACTGGAAATCTCACCCTTCATAATGTCAATCTCACCCCTCACACTGTAAGTCTCGCCCCTCCTAATGTCAATCTCACCCCTCATACTGTAAGTCTCACCCCTAATACTGTCAATCTCACCCTTCATAATGTAAATCTCACCCCTCATACTGTAAATCTCACCCCTCATACTGTAAGTCTCACCCTTCATGTACTGTCAATCTCATCCTTCATACTGCAAGTCTCACTAACTATACTGTCCATCTTGCCTTTCATACTGTCAATCTCACTATTCATGTTGTCAATCTCACCCTTCATGCTGTCAATGTCACTATTCATACTGTCAATCTCACCCTTCATGCTGTCAATCTCACCATTCATACTGTAAGTCTCACCCTTCAAACTGTCAATCGGACTATTCATACTGTCAATCTCCGAATTCATACTGTTAATCCCACCCTTCATACTATCAATCTCACCCTTCATGATACTTCCAATATCACTCCAGTTTTTTTTTCTAAGAGAATTATCCCACAGTTAAACACTGAATCTCACGCTCTTCCAATCCCCAAAATCCCAGGTGGGCTCCGGCGGCTCGTTCTGCTCCGGCGGTTGTCAAGCCATTGCGGACACCGGCACATCCTTGATCACCGGACCGAAATCCGAGATCACCAAGCTGCAGCAGCTGATCGGCGCCACCCCAATCGTGGCCGGCGAGTACATGATCGACTGCGCCAAGATTCCCAGCCTGCCGCCAATCACTTTCAACTTGGGCGGCGTTAATTTCACTCTGTCTGGCAAGGACTACGTGCTTCAGGTTGGTTGCTATGCACTTTGCGTAACTAGAGACTTATTGTCGGCATTGCATACTTTCGATTACTTTCACTGACAAACTTCATCTTTCCGAGATCTAGATTAGATTTAAAGGAGATCTAGATCCGATCTACCGTATATCTATATTTGATCTATTCGAAATCTAGATTTGATCTATCCGAGATCTAGATTCGATCTATCCGTGATCTACATTCGATCTATCCGTGATCTACATTCGATCTATCCGTGATCTACATTCGATCTATCCGGGATCTAGATTATATCTATCAGAGATCTAAATTCGATCTATCGGAGATCTAGATTCGATTTATCCGAGATATAGATTTGATCTATTTGAGATCTAGATTTGATCTATCAGAGATCTAGATGGAAACTATTTAAGATCTAGTTTTGATCTATTCTAGATCTAGATTTGATCTATCAGTGACTTAAGATTCTATCAATCCGAAATCTAGATTCGATCCATCAGAGATCTAGATTCGATCTATCAGAGATCTAGGTTCGATCTATCAGAGATCTAGATTCGATCTATCAGAGATCTAGATTCGATCTAACAGAGATCTAGGTTCGATCCATCAGAGATCTAGGTTCGATCTATCAGAGATCTAGGTTCGATCTATCAGAGATCTAAATTTGATCTATTCGAGATCTAGATGTGATCTATATGACGTGTAGATTTGATCTATCTCGAGATCTAGCGTTAATCTTTCCAGCATCTATCCTTGATCCATAAAACTATCGAATCCCCAATCCATCCACCAGGTCAGCCAGATGGGCCAGACGATCTGTCTGTCCGGTTTCATGGGCCTTGACATCCCGGCCCCAGCCGGTCCGCTCTGGATCCTTGGCGACGTTTTCATCGGCAAGTTCTACACGGAGTTCGACCTCGGCAACAATCGTGTCGGCCTGGCTCAGGCCAAGTCTGTCCAGGCCGACAACGACCAGCAGCAGCCTCGGGTGCTGCGCTGGAGCCGTCTGCAGCCGGCCGTCAAGATTGGCAGGGCCGGCGACAAGGCCGACGCTATTTGAATCTGAAATGGAAATTGAAACAGGTTTTTTACGTCGCTAACTATAACAAAATAATCACCTGTTGTTTTAATTCGAACTTGCAAAAAACATCTTGATTTTTACATGCATATTATTCCGAAAAAAAATAATTTTGTTTATCTAAAGTGTTTCCAATCGCCGTAATTTTTGTTTAAACTTTTTGTCAATTCAAATTTATTTTTAAAAAATTTCACTAACATTGATTTGATTCAAAAATATTGTAATGATGTATCAACCCCGATTGTAAAACTCTATTTATCCCGATGATTGTCTCTACTTATTAATTAAATAATTTACTATTCAAGTTCCACTCCTTGTTTACTGAATAACTTTTTTTTAATGAAAATATATTCTCGTAGTTTATTATGTACAATAATTTACTTTCATTCTATGCCATCACAAATAATTTTCTATTGATTCTGTGAAGTAAATCATTTATCCTCATGAGATGTTGGTTGGCTGGTTGGGCCGCCAGCCTCCCAGATCCTCAGGTGATGTTGGTTGGTTGGTTGGTTGGGCCGCCAACCTCCCAGATCCTCAGGTGATGTTGGTTGGCTGGTTGGTAGGGCCAACAGCCTCCCAGACCCTCAGGTGATGTTGGTTGGCTGGTTGGGCCGCCAGCCTCCCAGATCCTCAGGTGATGTTGGTTGGTTGGTTGGTAGGGCCTCCAGCCTCCCAGATCCTCAGGTGATGTTGGTTGGCTGGTTGGTAGGGCCAACAGCCTCCCAGACCCTCAGGTGATGTTGGTTGGCTGGTTGGGCCGCCAGCCTCCCAGATCCTCAGGTGATGTTGGTTGGTTGGTTGGTTGGGCCGCCAGCCTCCCAGATCCTCAGGTGATGTTGGTTGGTTGGTTGGGTCGCCAGCCTCCCAGA
The DNA here is from genome assembly GCA_950096795.1 of Macrostomum cliftonense. NCBI lineage: Eukaryota > Metazoa > Platyhelminthes > Macrostomidae > Macrostomum > Macrostomum cliftonense. The sequence goes on from CATNEM010000159.1 coordinate 193,020, forward strand.
TCCTCAGGTGATGTTGGTTGGTTGGTTGGTTGGTTGGGCCGCCAGCCTCCCAGATCCTCAGGTGATGTTGGTTGGTTGGTTGGGCCGCCAGCCTCCCAGATCCTCAGGTGATGTTGGTTGGTTGGTTGGTTGGGCCGCCAGCCTCCCAGATCCTCAAGTGATGTTGGTTGGTTGGTTGGTTGGGCCGCCAGCCTCCCAGATCCTCAGGTGATGTTGGTTGGTTGGTTGGTTGGGCCTCCAGCCTCCCAGATCCTCAGGTGATGTTGGTTGGTTGGTTGGGCCGCCAGCCTCCCAGATCCTCAGGTGATGTTGGTTGGCTGGTTGGGCCGCCAGCCTCCCAGATCCTCAGGTGATGTTGGTTGGTTGGTTGGGCCGCCAGCCTCCCAGATCCTCAGGTGATGTTGGTTGGTTGGTTGGTTGGTTGGGCCGCCAGCCTCCCAGATCCTCAAGTGATGTTGGTTGGTTGGTTGGTAGGGCCTCCAGCCTCCCAGATCCTCAGGTGATGTTGGTTGGTTGGTTGGTTGGGCCGCAGGCCTCCCAGATCCTCAGGTGATGTTGGTTGGCTGGTTGGGCCGCCAGCGTCCCAGATCCTCAGGTGATGTTGCTTGGTTGGTTGGTAGGGCCACCAGCCTCCCAGATCCTCAGGTGATGTTGGTTGGTTGGTTGGTTGGGCCTCCAGCCTCCCAGATCCTCAGGTGATGTTGGTTGGTTGGTTGGTTGGGCCGCCAGCCTCCCAGATCCTCAGGTGATGTTGGTTGGTTGGTTGGTTGGGCCGCCAGCCTCCCAGATCCTCAAGTGATGTTGGTTGGTTGGTTGGTAGGGCCTCCAGCCTCCCAGATCCTCAGGTGATGTTGGTTGGTTGGTTGGTTGGGCCGCCAGCCTCCCAGATCCTCAGGTGATGTTGGTTGGTTGGTTGGTTGGGCCGCCAGCCTCCCAGATCCTCAGGTGATGTTGGTTGGCTGGTTGGTAGGGCCGCCAGCCTCCCAGATCCTCAGGTGATGTTGGTTGGCTGGTTGGGCCGCCAGCCTCCCAGATCCTCAGGTGATGTTGGTTGGTTGGTTGGTAGGGCCTCCAGCCTCCCAGATCCTCAGGTGATGTTGGTTGGTTGGTTGGTTGGGCCTCCAGCCTCCCAGATCCTCAAGTGATGTTGGTTGGTTGGTTGGTAGGGCCTCCAGCCTCCCAGATCCTCAGGTGATGTTGGTTGGTTGGTTGGTTGGGCCACCAGCCTCCCAGATCCTCAGGTGATGTTGGTTGGTTGGTTGGGCCGCCAGCCTCCCAGATCCTCAGGTGATGTTGGTTGGTTGGTTGGTTGGGCCGCCAGCCTCCCAGATCCTCAGGTGATGTTGGTTGGTTGGTTGGTAGGGCCTCCAGCCTCCCAGATCCTCAGGTGATGTTGTTTGGTTGGTTGGTTGGGCCGCCAGCCTCCCAGATCCTCAGGTGATGTTGGTTGGTTGGTTGGGCCGCCAGCCTCCCAGATCCTCAGGTGATGTTGGTTGGTTGGGTTGCCAGCCTCCCAGATCCTCAGGTGATGTTGGTTGGTTGGTTGGTTGGTTGGGCCGCCAGCCTCCCAGATCCTCAGGTGATGTTGGTTGGTTGGTAGGGCCTCCAGCCTCCCAGATCCTCAGGTGATGTTGGTTGGTTGGTTGGTGATCCTCAAGTGATGTTGGTTGGTTGGTTGGTAGGGCCTCCAGCCTCCCAGATCCTCAGGTGATGTTGGTTGGTTGGTTGGTTGGGCCTCCAGCCTCCCAGATCCTCAAGTGATGTTGGTTGGTTGGTTGGTAGGGCCTCCAGCCTCCCAGATCCTCAGGTGATGTTGGTTGGTTGGTTGGTTGGGCCACCAGCCTCCCAGATCCTCAGGTGATGTTGGTTGGTTGGTTGGGCCGCCAGCCTCCCAGATCCTCAGGTGATGTTGGTTGGTTGGTTGGTTGGGCCGCCAGCCTCCCAGATCCTCAGGTGATGTTGGTTGGTTGGTTGGTAGGGCCTCCAGCCTCCCAGATCCTCAGGTGATGTTGTTTGGTTGGTTGGTTGGGCCGCCAGCCTCCCAGATCCTCAGGTGATGTTGGTTGGTTGGTTGGGCCGCCAGCCTCCCAGATCCTCAGGTGATGTTGGTTGGTTGGGTTGCCAGCCTCCCAGATCCTCAGGTGATGTTGGTTGGTTGGTTGGTTGGTTGGGCCGCCAGCCTCCCAGATCCTCAGGTGATGTTGGTTGGTTGGTAGGGCCTCCAGCCTCCCAGATCCTCAGGTGATGTTGGTTGGTTGGTTGGTGATCCTCAAGTGATGTTGGTTGGTTGGTTGGTAGGGCCTCCAGCCTCCCAGATCCTCAGGTGATGTTGGTTGGTTGGTTGGGCCGCCAGCCTCCCAGATCCTCAGGTGATGTTGGTTGGTTGGTTGGTTGGGCCGCCAGCCTCCCAGATCCTCAGGTGATGTTGGTTGGCTGGTTGGTAGGGCCGCCAGCCTCCCAGATCCTCAGGTGATGTTGGTTGGTTGGTTGGGCCTCCAGCCTCCCAGATCCTCAAGTGATGTTGGTTGGCTGGTTGGGCCGCCAGCCTCCCAGATCCTCAGGTGATGTTGGTTGGTTGGTTGGTTGGGCCTCCAGCCTCCCAGATCCTCAGGTAATGTTGGTTGGTTGGTTGGTTGGGCCGCCAGCCTCCCAGATCCTCAGGTGATGTTGGTTGGTTGGTTGGTTGGGCCGCCAGCCTCCCAGATCCTCAGGTGATGTTGGTTGGTTGGTTGGGCCGCCAGCCTCCCAGATCCTCAGGTGATGTTGGTTGGTTGGTTGGTTGGGCCGCCAGCCTCCCAGATCCTCAAGTGATGTTGGTTGGTTGGTTGGTTTGGCCTCCAGCCTCCCAGATCCTCAGGTGATGTTGGTTGGTTGGTTGGTAGGGCCTCCAGCCTCCCAGATCCTCAGGTGATGTTGGTTGGTTGGTTGGTTGGGCCGCCAGCCTCCCAGATCCTCAGGTGATGTTGGTTGGTTGGTTGGTTGGGCCGCCAGCCTCCCAGATCCTCAGGTGATGTTGGTTGGTTGGTTGGTTGGGCCGCCAGCCTCCCAGATCCTCAGGTGATGTTGGTTGGCTGGTTGGTAGGGCCGCCAGCCTCCCAGATCCTCAGGTGATGTTGGTTGGTTGGTTGGGCCGCCAGCCTCCCAGATCCTCAGGTGATGTTGGTTGGCTGGTTGGGCCGCCAGCCTCCCAGATCCTCAGGTGATGTTGGTTGGTTGGTTGGTTGGGCCGCCAGCCTCCCAGATCCTCAAGTGATGTTGGTTGGTTGGTTGGTTGGGCCTCCAGCCTCCCAGATCCTCAGGTGATGTTGGTTGGTTGGTTTGTTGGGCCGCCAACCTCCCAGATCCTCAGGTGATGTTGGTTGGCTGGTTGGTAGGGCCACCAGCCTCCCAGATCCTCAGGTGATGTTGGTTGGCTGGTTGGGCCGCCAGCCTCCCAGATCCTCAAGTGATGTTGGTTGGTTGGTTGGTAGGGCCTCCAGCCTCCCAGATCCTCAGGTGATGTTGGTTGGTTGGTTGGTTGGGCCGCCAGCCTCCCAGATCCTCAGGTGATGTTGGTTGGTTGGTTGGTTGGGCCGCCAGCCTCCCAGATCCTCAGGTGATGTTGGTTGGCTGGTTGGTAGGGCCGCCAGCCTCCCAGATCCTCAGGTGATGTTGGTTGGCTGGTTGGGCCGCCAGCCTCCCAGATCCTCAGGTGATGTTGGTTGGTTGGTTGGTAGGGCCGCCAACCTCCCAGATCCTCAGGTGATGTTGGTTGGTTGGTTGGGCCTCCAGCCTCCCAGATCCTCAAGTGATGTTGGTTGGCTGGTTGGGCCGCCAGCCTCCCAGATCCTCAGGTGATGTTGGTTGGTTGGTTGGTTGGGCCTCCAGCCTCCCAGATCCTCAGGTGATGTTGGTTGGTTGGTTGGGCCGCCAGCCTCCCAGATCCTCAGGTGATGTTGGTTGGCTGGTTGGGCCGCCAGCCTCCCAGATCCTCAGGTGATGTTGGTTGGTTGGTTGGGCCGCCAGCCTCCCAGATCCTCAGGTGATGTTGGTTGGTTGGTTGGTTGGTTGGGCCGCCAGCCTCCCAGATCCTCAAGTGATGTTGGTTGGTTGGTTGGTTTGGCCTCCAGCCTCCCAGATCCTCAGGTGATGTTGGTTGGTTGGTTGGTAGGGCCTCCAGCCTCCCAGATCCTCAGGTGATGTTGGTTGGTTGGTTGGTTGGGCCGCCAGCCTCCCAGATCCTCAGGTGATGTTGGTTGGTTGGTTGGTTGGGCCGCCAGCCTCCCAGATCCTCAGGTGATGTTGGTTGGTTGGTTGGTTGGGCCGCCAGCCTCCCAGATCCTCAGGTGATGTTGGTTGGCTGGTTGGTAGGGCCGCCAGCCTCCCAGATCCTCAGGTGATGTTGGTTGGTTGGTTGGGCCGCCAGCCTCCCAGATCCTCAGGTGATGTTGGTTGGCTGGTTGGGCCGCCAGCCTCCCAGATCCTCAGGTGATGTTGGTTGGTTGGTTGGTTGGGTCGCCAGCCTCCCAGATCCTCAAGTGATGTTGGTTGGTTGGTTGGTTGGGCCTCCAGCCTCCCAGATCCTCAGGTGATGTTTGTTGGTTGGTTTGTTGGGCCGCCAACCTCCCAGATCCTCAGGTGATGTTGGTTGGCTGGTTGGTAGGGCCACCAGCCTCCCAGATCCTCAGGTGATGTTGGTTGGCTGGTTGGGCCGCCAGCCTCCCAGATCCTCAAGTGATGTTGGTTGGTTGGTTGGTAGGGCCTCCAGCCTCCCAGATCCTCAGGTGATGTTGGTTGGTTGGTTGGTTGGGCCGCCAGCCTCCCAGATCCTCAGGTGATGTTGGTTGGTTGGTTGGTTGGGCCGCCAGCCTCCCAGATCCTCAGGTGATGTTGGTTGGCTGGTTGGTAGGGCCGCCAGCCTCCCAGATCCTCAGGTGATGTTGGTTGGCTGGTTGGGCCGCCAGCCTCCCAGATCCTCAGGTGATGTTGGTTGGTTGGTAGGGCCTCCAGCCTCCCAGATCCTCAGGTGATGTTGGTTGGTTGGTTGGTTGGGCCTCCAGCCTCCCAGATCCTCAGGTGATGTTGTTTGGTTGGGCCGCCAGCCTCCCAGATCCTCAGGTGATGTTGGTTGGCTGGTTGGTAGGGCCGCCAGCCTCCCAGATCCTCAGGTGATGTTGGTTGGCTGGTTGGGCCGCCAGCCTCCCAGATCCTCAGGTGATGTTGGTTGGTTGGTTGGTTGGGCCGCCAGCCTCCCAGATCCTCAGGTGATGTTGGTTGGTTGGTTGGTAGGGCCTCCAGCCTCCCAGATCCTCAGGTGATGTTGGTTGGCTGGTTGGTAGGGCCGCCAGCCTCCCTAATCCTCTACTTGTATGACGACTTTCAAACCATTTGACCTCTAAGTGGCTAAAGCGTCAAATGCGAGTGTATTTGACTTTGATTACGCAAAAGCAAACGAATATTAGCCTGGAGAATAGATAAACATGGGTCATTGTCCAGAATGGGCCTACCTAATCTCAATAATGCTGTCCAAGAGGCCAAAGGGTCACTTAATCTGACGGCAGTAACTTTTCTCGGTGCGTGCGAGCCAAAATTCACTTTCTCTACTTTGAGACAAGAGGCGTACAGTATCTTATCTCTGTCGTCTAGAAGAACGACCTCAACCGCAGCTCGCGTTCAGCCTAAAGCATTCGAAGCTTCTAAGAAAAAATAATTTTCTAGATCTATATAATTGCCTTCCACTGTAACGCTTTTGCTACACTACACTTCTATTCTATTACCCTATACATCCATCTCTTTTCCCCTTTCTCTCCGTTCCTGTCTCCTACCATCTGCATATTTTATCTCCCCAAAGACAATTCAGTAGCATCTCGGTAACTACATTCTCCCCGAATTTATGAATCACATGTTTAGTTCTGTCAAAGGTGTCCTTATACATGTAGACCGCCAGTGAAACACCATGTAAAGTATGTATTGATGCGTATACAGTACGTATGCGTGTTAGAAACTTGAAGTCCTTCGGTTAGTCATTTACACTGCTATCTTAGTCGACAATCTTGCCTTATGCTTATTTTGCTACATGTACATGTACAGCGGGATAAGGAGCAGTTAGCTCGTACACGTAACAAGTGTTTTATCGAATTATGTTAAAGGCAAAAAGAAAGATGCCAATACTGTTCATGTAACATACTGGCGATATTTTCTGATTTTCTTGGTACACGTGTTTATAGCTTATACTTGTATTTTAATAAATTTTTACTCTCTTTCCTCTGCGTCAGGCGATCGCAAAAGACTGCACGTGTCCAAAAACATTTCGCATAAACATGCAGTAGAAGTACAGCTTTACCGTTTGGTATAGTTGGTAATTCGGTAAGTAAATAAACCGTTAAACTGCAATTTGTAATTGGAACATGTTAAACTTTGTCCAAACAGCTAACTGTACACACACATGCAAAAATATAAATTAAAATGCCAACATCATTCCTGTAGTTCAGCATCAATGCTACCTGGTGGACTCGCGGCACCCGTCTGCAGTTTATCCGCCTCGCCCAGATACCTGTCCGGCATGTAGACAATCAGCCTCTTGCCAATGCGGGCTGTTGCTCTACAAGACACGGCAATCATGAGGCCGACAATGGCCATCAGCATGCCGGCACAAGCTGACAGCAGACTGTGCCTAATCAGCATCAGCGATTGTATTCCGATGGGGCAGGCCACCAGTATCATGATGGCGGCGAATACGTTCATGATGAAGTAGACGACATGCTGTAGCAGGTTTAGTCGCATGTTTATAATCAGAATTTGGAATGGGCTGTTAATTTTTAATGAATGGGTATTTTTAGCAAGGATCACTAGGCGTTGATTGATGTCGTTTTGCTCATGATGTTCTTTGTTTCATCCTATATTGGCCGTCAATTGCCATAGACAAAAAATTCCCTGATGCCTCCACAATTTCCACAATTTTAATTTAGCTATGCAATTGCTGGCGCTCTAAACCCCTTCAGCTGAAATAATAGCAAATAAATCAAACTGTCGCAGAAAGGTGCTTATACGGATACTCAAATCGAACCAGTTGTTCAGTAGCCTATGCATGCAGTAAATACTCTGCATACCTATAAATGCATGATACATTAAATCTCTTCTGGCACATGAATTTACATGTACTCGTACATCTATTTACATAAAAATTCATAAATCATTACATAAGTTCAAATGCTGGAAGCATGATCAAGCTGGACCACTAAAAGTTACGCTCTATAGAAGACGTTCTTAAGCTACTCATAGAAGGTCACAAACTAGGAATGTAGACCCGGCGACGTGATAACGCAGCAGTTTGCGCGGCGCCACTCCCGAGATTGAGATGTGCCAGCTTCCTTGAGTAGCGTTCCGACCGCGCGCGTTCCGCCTATCCCTGCTTGCAGCCCACGAAAATCGCAGGCCTAGCGGGTGGCTCACTGAATGTGGTGTTTTCCTGCCTCTCCAAGGGAGTAATTGCTTCTACGTTCTCCACCTACATGTGCGCTGAGAGCTGCTAGAAGAATAACTGCTTCATCATTCTGTTCTGACGGGTGGCTGCGGGTGCGTACGGGCAGAACAGGCAACCGTTCCAGCCGCGAAGCCTGAAAATCGAACCTGAAGAAGTCTGCAGCATCGTCGGTCCTATGAGCGCTTTAAAACAAATAAATCCTTCAAGTCCTCGTTTATTTTGTTCGCTAAGCTTGTTTTTTAGCTCCTGCAGTACGATGACATCGCAGCTAAGGTCTGTACGCTCGTACCCAGTGCACCCACTGCTTTCCCGGACTCTATGTCTGTTCCCCCTTGGGCCCATGACTCTATGAGCGTGGCCCATGGATGAAGGAATATTCCTTCATTCATGCTTAGGCCCCAACCAAAGAGGACTCTCTGAAGGAATCTGTGCGCTAGGAAATTCAAGCATGACATACTTAGTCGCATACGGACGAGGATAAAAAAGAACTTTGAGTGCCTAGCTAGCAGAACTGCGTCTGTTTTCGCCTTAGATTATTTGTCATTCAGAGAATAAGCAGGAAGTTAGAAAGTTGCGAACGTTATTATACTGCAAAGCTCTCAATCGTTTATTTGTTGCGTATACGCATTGTAATCAAGGACATCTTAAGTACTTAAGATGTCCCTTGATTGTAATTTGAAAAAAAATCCGAAGCGGTCTCATTAAGGGGCCACGTTTTTCTCTCCGCGCTGAGTGCTAGCGTAAATATTTGATTAATGCTTATAGCTAAGGGGCACCACCAGTTCGCGGTCCATAATTGCAACTTTAAAGGTACCAATCATTACTGTTACATAAAAAACTGTTCGGATAGAGTGCGGGAAAAAATTTTTGTGTACGAAGAATATGTAGCACAAAAAATCTCAAAATTGGCAAAAATCAATCTTAAAAAATATTGGCAATGATCTCCGGACTACTATTATAATATCGATTTGACCTTCATTTGCTACCATTTAAATAATGATGATTTATATTTTGATAAAATAATAATGATAAGGTTTTTTCCGTGTAGATCCCCATAAAATGGACCTTTTCATTTTAAATTAATTTTTTGACTCGCAGATAAAGGCAACACTTCGTTTGTTTTTTGTATAATGGTGCTATTTTTCAATTTTTCGCTTTCTTAGAACTTATAATTTTTGCGTCTCCTAAGCTACTTGTCCTACTTTACTTTTTCGTGCATAGTTTTAGCCTTAGTTATCTTATTTTATGACTTTGTGTTGCAAATTATTACGTCGCAATCGAAATTGTAAAATATATTTAAAATAATACGTTTACCTAACCCTTTATCTTCTCAATCATTCAACTGTTCCGGCAATGGCTCGGCCAGCTAAAAAAGAAATCCCGAATTCCATTAAGTTTTTTTTTGGAGGAACTGCTGGGTAAGCAATGATTTTTGGTAATTTATCACTTTCTAACTGCAGACTCCTAAGCGTAAAAGCACATGCTAGATTTTCGATAATGAGTAATAGTACAAGCTAGCAGTAGCTTGTATCATTACCTTGGCCTACCATTACCATTAAGGCTACCTTATTGGCCTACCTTGAGACTATGGTTAACTATTTTTGTATAAAAGGTATATTTTTATAAATGTAATTTGTAAAATCCAGTATAAGTTGAAATTCTTAGCTCTTGATTATAAAGGAAATGTTTGATAAATTAATAATAATATTAGCTCCCCATTTATTTATATTGCTAGGTTAAAGCACCAATAAGAAAGGGCTGCTAGTCACTTAGTCAATTGCCATTTTGTCAGCTGGTTGACAAAGTGACCATGGTAAACAGGTACTCTGATTTCAAGGTGACAAAGTAACCAGATTTTAAAAGGCAAATTATCATTATCAAAGCCAAAGGTAGATAGGCCCTAATCTAAACTGAGGTAAAAAGGTTTTAAGATATAACATAACATTTTTTGAATCTTGACTTTTGAATCTAGTATATATCTATGATCTTTTGAAATTTGGTCCTTAAATAATTGAGTAATGGGTAAATATAGAAAAGTATTATTTTATCTAATTATTTTAGTATCATAAAACCAAACAAAGCAAGTTCTAACTAAGTAGAGCTATTTTATGCTTTGATTCTTTCAGTAACTTATTCTAAACTATAAGCTGATTATTTAGTTTATTTTTGACATCCTAAACTTATAGGTATTAGTTAATTTTTCTAATATCTAAAAATATAGCTAAAATTAGACACAGTACTAAAATCTAATAAAAATCACTACTCTTTTAAAATTTTATGAATAATAACATACGTACGCAACAGTTGGCCGAGTTGGCAAATTCAGCCAACTGATTTGGTGGATGACCATGGTAAGTCGCAAAATTGTCAATATAAGTCACAAAATCGTTGATAAAAGTTGAAAAATTGGTAATGCAAGTTGCAAAATCGGTAAAAATGAGGGGGTAAGTCACTAAAATGAGGGGGCAAGTTGCAAAAACAAGGGGGTAAGTCACAAAATGGAGAGAAATTGGTAAGATTCAGGCAAAAGTGGTTTGCGGGACTTTTTTTATTTTGGTCCTTTGAGTTTCGACCCAAACTAAGTCACAAATTTTTTTTAACTAAGTTGCACCAGCCAACCAAATTTTTCAAGTTGTGCACCTATGAATAATAAACAACAAAAATGCTATTATTGCAAAGCATATTATGTTTAATTTTATGGTAAAAAAATTAAATGGGCTAATTTAAAGTCCTATCCTATTAGCTAATCAAATAGAGATGATATATCCCTCTTCAGTTTTTGGATTCCTTGTTTAGTTGATAATGCTTTATTCCCTTTAGTTTAGAGAATAGACATGTATTGTATAATTAAAAAGACCTGTGGAAACTATTAGTCTTATAAAATCTTTGATCTATAATATTTAAAACAAAAATAATATAACTTTATTCATCAGTTTTACCTGGGCTTAGCTTGGATTTTTATTTGGGAATATCACTTTTTGTTATTTCTAGAAATCATAATTCAATGGCTATATAGTAAAAGTATATACATTGCAGATAGAGAAGTTAAATGTAGGTACTACAAACTTATCCCGATCTTGTCTCTTAGTTACTTGTTATACATAAATGCTCATTTAATAAATTGAAAAAAACAACACAGAAAAATGGACTTTATTTTTTGATAATATCTATTATAAATTAACCCCTAGTAATAGCAAAGACTTTTTTTAAACAAAAATTTAAAACTTCTAAGGATACAAATATAGTTGTAGCCATACATGCGCAACTTTTGGAATCACCCGGCCATTTCCAATAGTTACACACACAGGTAAGTCGCTATTGGACAAAATGGCTATCACGTGACAGCAATGAACCAATAGCAACATACATGTGTGTGTTGCCAATGGAAATGGCCGGGTGATTCCTAAGGTCGCGCCCATACATGGTTGTAGCCCTGAATAAAAAGTAATTATTGGATTAAGATTATTATTTCTGAACTAATTTTGAAAAACCAAACCTAGGCCTTCAGAAGAAAATGAGTTAGAAGATCTTATTATCTGAAAACTAAAAGACTAAGAAAAAATAGTCTACAATTAGGTCAAATGTCTAGAAAACTGTATGTGATCCACATGGCTAAACTAGGTAAATAATGGCACTAAAAGTACACTTTCTGCAAACACAAAAACAGCATGGCAGCAACGCTATTTGTCCAGCCATTGGATCTAGTAAAAAATCGCATGCAAATGAGCGGCGTGGGCGGCTCCCAGCGGCTCTACAACAGTTCGTTTCACGCTTTGACATCGATACTTCGAGCTGAAGGCATCACGGGCATTTATTCAGGTCTCTCGGCTGGTCTGCTCAGGCAGGCGACCTACACCACCACAAGGCTGGGTGTCTACACCGCCCTGTTCGATGCCGCAGCGGCCAGGAATGAAAACAAGCCGCCAAATTTTCTTGCCAAAGCCGTCATCGGCTTGACAGCCGGCGCGATCGGCGCCTTCGTTGGCACCCCGGCCGAGGTGGCGCTGATTCGCATGACCTCTGACGGCCGCTTGCCGGCTGATCAGCGGCGCGGCTATACTAGCGTGTTCAATGCGTTGGCTAGGATTATCAAGGAGGAGGGCGTCCTGACGCTCTGGCGCGGCTGCGTGCCGACTGTGGCCAGGGCTATGGTGGTGAATGCCGCCCAGTTGGCTACGTATTCACAGGCTAAACAGGCTATTATTGGTTCCGGATTGGTTCAGGTCAGTCTGTGCGTTTTGTTTGACGTGTCTTTGTTTTATTGACCCTTTGTGGCGCTCTCTTAGCGTGTCTTTGTTTGTTGACTCTTTGTATGTTCTATTAATGTTTTTTTATTGTCCTTACTATATGTTCGTTTTCTTAAGGTGTCTTTATTCCTTTGACTCTTTGTGCGCTGTCCTAGTGTATCTTTGTTCTACTGGGTTTTTTTGTGCGCTCTCCTTGAGTGTCTGTGTGTTCTTTAGGTGTGTCTGTCTTTGTTATCTTGACTATTTGTGCGCTGTCTGTGTTCTATTTCGAGGGGTGTCTTTTTTGTTGACTCTTTGTATGCTCTCCAAAAGTTTCTGTATGTTCTACATTCGTGTGTCTTTGTTAACCTTATTCTCCGTACGTTTTTTGTTAAGTTGTCTTTGTTTTCTATACTTTTTGTGCGCTCTCTTTAAGTGCCAGCATTTTCTTGGTTTTTCTTTATTCTCCTGAATCTCCTCGTATGTCTTAGTGCTGTTATCAAGTGTCTTTGTTCACTTGAATCTGTGTTTTCTCTTGATGTTTCCTGGGATAGCTAGTGTCTGTCTCTTCTGTTTCAGTGTCTTTGTTCTCTTTGTGTACCCTCTCCTCGATTGTCAAACCAACCGCTCGCAACCAACCGAAACTGCAGGACGGCATTCTGTGCCACTTTGGCGCCAGCATGATCAGCGGCCTGGTTACCACAGCCGCCTCTATGCCAGTCGACATAGTGAAAACTCGAATTCAAAATATGAAAATGATTGACGGCAAACCCGAATTCAAAGGCGTTACGGTGAGTAGCGATATAAAGTCCTGTGGATTACATTTCTAGTTGTTTGAAAATTGTTACATCCTTTCATTAATGAGAAAATTAACATTTCCAGGACGTTTTGACAAAAGCGATCCGACAAGAAGGCGTTCTGAGCCTGTGGAAAGGCTTCACGCCTTATTACTTTCGACTCGGTCCGCACACGGTACTCACTTTCATCTTTCTCGAACAAATGAACCGATTCTATAAAGTCTACGTGCTGAAGGACTCCGGCAGCGCTTCGTCTTCGTTGTAGGGTTGTAGGATTTGTAGATTTGAAAATGTTGAAACCAGGAACTGCTTAGTGTGTCTGTCTGTCCGCTTGTTCATCCTGCTATCTCATTATTGCTGGCTTCTATCTTAAAAATCCCTTCCTCAACCTATCGTTTTCTTGTGTTTGTGTTGGGTTCTCTTTTTTTCTCTAGAGAATAATTAGAAATGATATAAAAGTGCTTTCTATTGTGAGAGACTCATTTAGTTACTATTATCATTAGTAGCTTGTGGTTGTTACGTAGATTAGGCCATATTTTCCCCCTAAAATTATTTATTAATTACCATTAACCATTGCGAAATGATGCAGTTCACCTTGTGTTTTGACCAGCCTCACACTTGTAGCCAATATTTAGTAAAAATTGTAATCATACCTGATTAGCATTATTACCTGACTCAACCTACTGATTGCTGGGCACACTAAACTGACTGCGTGTGTCCGTGTAGAGCAGCTTTTAGTTATCTTTAATAGCCCAGTGTTGCTTGATTATTTGTTGCTATGGGAATATTGTGTGTGTGGACAAGACTGGCTTGATTTTTTAAAAATATTTTCCTTCTTTGAAGCTCTATTTTAAGTGTAAATTTTAGTAATTTTAAGTATAAAAAATATACCAATAATATGGTCAAGTATTGTCATAATTTTTTCAAGTTAGTAAAATTAAAACGCAATATAAAAGGAAATTCTTGAAAGTGCTTTTTAATAATAATCTTTCATTTTCTATTTATAGCAAAAATTAGGAAACGCAATGCGTGTAGCTTTTTGTAATTAAAAATGTTTATTGAACAATTTGTCTAATTTAGGTACTTAAAGAAAGTAAAAAAACATTGGGAAGAGGGTATTTTCAGCATATTTGTGACATTTGTAAGTCTGGATTAGTTTTAGGCATCTAAAGTTTAGATTAATTGTGCATTTATTTCTGGACCTGGGATAAGTTCAACATAACAAAGTTTAAGAGAGGTTTAGCTCTCTTGTCTTCTTGCGTCTACATGTGCAAGTAAAGAAACGCCTACTTAAAGTAGCACACGTGCTTCTATAAACTAAAAAAAATCGATGTCCGCGTCGCGATGCCGCTGCGGCCTTGTTCGACACGGACGTTCAACTCTTTGTTCAGCCGAGATGTTCGTCGACGAGTGAACCTCGGTTGAATCAAATGTCCAAGATTGTTCCTCTGCGGAAGCGAACAGCAAGTAGACGGTCCCGGCTACTAGTTGGGTGGCGGCTGCGCTGCTCAGGGCTATTTGCCATTCTAGTTTCACCTTGTCGGTGTCACCGTTGCTGCGTACGATGAGTGCGGCTATGACTGTGGACATCATGCCTGCGCGTGCGAGGGATTTTCGGAGACTCAGTTGTGTAATCTAACTATAAACTAAAACTAAATCTGCAGGAGGGCTGCAGGCACTTTGACGCTTAAAGCGACATCGTCCCACAACTAGCGACGGGGCATGACTGTCTATTGCGCTGACTGCTGAAGCGTTTTCAGTCACACTAAGTACGGTATAGAGGCATAGACACACACATTGTGTACACATAAGGGTGTACAAGCGGCGGTTCCAGGAGTGTACACTCTCTATGCATTAGGGAGTTGGTTGCTCGTGGGCGTAAATTGCACAACTGGCCCATAGCCCAACCAATTCGTGCACAAGGCCCCAAATTAATGTGACTCTGCACACGAAACCGTGCGCTAGGGAAAATAGCCAACCTACAACGGGGGTCGAACCTGGACCAGTGGCACACAAGGCAGACGCGCTTGACCGCCGAGCCACTAGCCCCCTTGCTGCAGTTGTCATTCATTTGTTTCCCAAAAACAATTGATACTTAAAAAAGCAATTGAAGCGTGCATGTAATCAAAGATCGCATTCTTCGGAAACTGGGCAGATCACCTTACTCAGTCAATATTGAGGGCTAAATGTGTCGGTAATTGAAACTTGAATGAATCTATGCCTGTCATTAAGGAATTCAGGCCGAAGTAATGGCTTAGACTTGTTATGGCAAGATAAAGCTTCAAATTAGCCACCACGTGCACTTAAAAACTGCTAATTGATCGGGAGGGGAGGCGCATTTCAAAAAGAGCTGCGGCAACACTCACGATCGTATTATCAAGCAAATTCTTAACTTAATCAACTGGTAAAAAGGTCGATTCAATGAATCGGATAATTAGCTCACCTGTAAAAGTGCTAATGCTATTAGCGAATCCCATCACTAGGCCGGAGAAATTCGGGGCCAAGTCGATGACATTCACTGCGTAGCCCGCCACTGCCAGGCCTGAGAAGCCTGCAATTTTTAAACGCAACGTTTTTGTTTTACAGTAAGAATGCCATCAACGTCAAGGTCATCAACGTAAAGATAGCATCATCAACTTCAAGACAGCATCATCAATGTCAAGACAGCATCATCAACTTCAAGACAGCATCATCAATGTCAAGTCAGCATCATCAACGTCAAGTCAGCATCATCAACGTCAAGTCAGCATCATCAACGTCAAGACAGCATCATCAACTTCAAGACAGCATCATCAATGTCAAGACAGCATCATCAACTTCAAGACAGCATCATCAATGTCAAGTCAGCATCATCAACGTCAAGTCAGCATCATCAACGTCAAGTCAGCATCATCAACGTCAAGTCAGCATCATCAACGTCAAGACAGCATCATCAACGTCAAGACAGCATCATCAAAGTCAAGACAGCATCATCAACGTCAAGACAGCATCATCAACGTCAAGACAGCATCATCAAAGTCAAGACAGCATCATCAAAGTCAAGACAGCATCATCAACGTCAAGACAGCATCATCAACGTCAAGACAGCATCATCAACGTCAAGACAGCATCATCAAAGTCAAGACAGCATCATCAAAGTCAAGACAGCATCATCAACGTCAAGACAGCATCATCAACGTCAAGTCAGCATCATCAAAGTCAAGACAGCATCATCAAAGTCAAGACAGCATCATCAAAGTCAAGACAGCATCATCAACGTCAAGACAGCATCATCAACGTCAAGTCAGCATCATCAAAGTCAAGACAGCATCATCAAAGTCAAGACAGCATCATCAACGTCAAGACAGCATCATCAACGTCAAGACAGCATCATCAACGTCAAGACAGCATCATCAAAGTCAAGACAGCATCATCAAAGTCAAGACAGCATCATCAACGTCAAGACAGCATCATCAACGTCAAGACAGCATCATCAACGTCAAGACAGCATCATCAAAGTCAAGACAGCATCATCAAAGTCAAGACAGCATCATCAACGTCAAGACAGCATCATCAACGTCAAGACAGCATCATCAACGTCAAGACAGCATCATCAAAGTCAAGACAGCATCATCAAAGTCAAGACAGCATCATCAACGTCAAGACAGCATCATCAACGTCAAGTCAGCATCATCAAAGTCAAGACAGCATCATCAAAGTCAAGACAGCATCATCAAAGTCAAGACAGCATCATCAAAGTCAAGACAGCATCATCAAAGTCAAGACAGCATCATCAAAGTCAAGACAGCATCATCAAAGTCAAGACAGCATCATCAAAGTCAAGACAGCATCATCAACTTCCAGACAACATCAACAGCGTCAAGACAGCATCATCAACATCAAGACAGCATCATCAACTTCAAGACAGCATCATTGGGGTCATGACAAGAGAAATAATAAAAAACTGCATGGTAAGCAAAAGAAAGATGGATTTGGTATGGTATTAAAAGTGTCAATTTACGCATCTAAAGCCAAAAACTTCACACTGCTAGTATTTTTAGCCTCTATTTTCACACAGTCATTTCTGCTTTAGTCACCTTCTCCCTGTCAACATTGTTTGTAAAGTACTAAAGGTGTCTAGTTTACAGCTCAAAAAAGTATTCAATGATCGAGCTGTCTGAAGAATTTTTCACGGTTTTTTCGTTGCCATGAAAAAAATCAATATCACCTGGTTAAAAAAAAACATTTCATTTTTTTATTTAAATATTTGCATCAAGTCTAGGTGATAATATATTTTTCTTGGGTATCAAGAAAAATAGATCAATCGAAAAATAGGCACTGCTCTCACTCTTTACATCGGATCCTCATCTAGCGATATGGTCAAAAAACAGCGGCGTTGCCCTAGTAGGGGGATTATTATACGGATAGATAGCTCGGGGGGGGGGGCTGGTTCAGTGGAGATAATTTGATTGACTAAAGCCCATCGAGGAGGACATGACTCAGAATAAAAAGGAGGAGTAAAAAAATCGGAAGACGACAGTGAGCGATGATGAGAGACTGTTGAGCCGGAGTGAAAAAGGGCACAGGAAACATGATTAACGAAGCAGCAACGGGAAGTCAAAGCCATGGAGGCAAGAAACGGTGGACCCCGAGGGCTAGCCGATAGTTCTAACCTTCCCTTAAGATCGCCACTTCCCCTTCCTGCCCCGCCTCGGCAATATCCTACCATTGCAAATTCTGCGAAGGAAGGGGGGAGAAAGAATGCATGCGAAGTGAAAATACCCCCTATAGCTATTTTTCAATGGTTAATGCGTCCTGCGGAAGAAGATCGAATGTTGCTTCAGTATAGAGGCGGCAGTGGCTTAAAATATACTTTGACTGCTCCAACTCGTTGAGAGTATGGATGGGCTAATTACCCCTCAATCTATTTCCCACGGATACCCCGCTCAAGGCTAGACGGTTGAAATTACTGTCTGATCCCACCATTTGAAATAGCTTGCGAACGCCTTTAGATTAGGCGGAAAACTTCAAAGCCAGATCCGATCGTATTTTCTCGCGCTAATTATGCTTGCTTGGGTTTGTATTGGATATCAGGGATCGACCAAAGAGATCGTACGAGTTGGATAGAAATGTCTGCGACTGCTTTTCACTGACATTCTAAAGGCGTTTAGTTAGTTAGATAGATAGATAGATAGATAGATAGATAGATAGATAGATAGATAGATAGATAGATAGATAGATAGATAGATAGATAGATAGATAGATAGATAGATAGATAGATAGATAGATAGATAGATAGATAGATAGGTAGATAGATAGATAGATAGATAGTTAGATAGATAGATAGATAGATAGATAGATAGATAGATAGATAGATAGATAGATAGATAGATAGATAGATAGATAGATAGATAGATATATACATACATACATAGATAGCAGCCTCACCCAACGCTCCGGACAGCAGGATGGTGGCCCACACGGCGTCGTTGGCGAAGCCCAGCGCCACAAAGAAGATGGCCTTTAACCCGAAGCCCAGGCCTGCCAGCAGCTTGCGAATAGTTGTCCACTGCAAGCTGGTGCGCAGCTTCAGAAAATCTGCCAAGCAGCCACCTGAGAAAGTTAATTTTTTAAGGCAATTTGTTACGTGGATGAACTTTAAATGAGTCGTTTCTTAAAGTCAACAACCGCCTTGCTCTCGAGCAACTGCAAAAAAGTTTCTGCCTAAAAAGCGCCGAGCCCAAACCTGATTCGTGCGTGCATATTTGGTGGATGAAGCAATAGAAGGTGCCTACTACTCAAGCTTTGATGCTTCGCAGTTTCGCATCTCATGAATTATTCATTTACCACTTTTTGCTGCTACAGTAGCAGTCGGGGTTTTTTGCCTCAGTATGCGCTGTGCATGTTGGTTCTTCTATTCTAGACTGAGTTGAATTCACCATATGCTTACTATATTGATATTGTTTTTTATCAGGCAGAGAGTGACACTTCTAGACACGGAGAAATTAAAAATTTATAATAAACAACCTAAAGGAAAAAGAAGCAAAACATGTTCCAAAAGAAAGCTTGCAATTTTCCGCTGTGTTCTTGCATACTTAGATCGTTGTGACTGACAAAATTACTAAAGAAGTTTGTTTGTTCGTCATACAACGTATTGTAGCTAATTAACAATTAATTTCCTGACTCATTTGAAGCTTTAGAGACACATTTTGTCACAGCAGACAGGCATTTTTTATCTTGAAGATTCAAAAAAATTTGTTATACTTTTCGTCTATATAAATTTGACATTTAAATTGTGAAAGCCCTCTTATAAAAGTAGTTAAAACACGAAAGTCAAATTAGCCACCTGGAGTAGTAGCCAAAAATATTTTACCTTCGCCTATTTTTTATCGTTTTCTTCCAAAAAGATCATTTTAATAAATTTTCAATAACTCATTTAACGTGATTAATTGCTCAGAGGGAGCAGTTTTGCTGTCAACGAGTTCACCAACCATGATTTAAAGCGATGGATGTAGAAAGTACACCAGTAGAAAAGCACTGCGATATTTAAGGTTATATTTGATAGAAATTTATCGGTCGGGCTCCACTAAACTGATTTATTGTGCTCAGGATTGGCTTAAGTACATTTTTTAACAAAGCTGGGAAGTTTTATCACTAATATTATGGCAAAGACTTGTAAACTTGCTTAATTGCCTCCTTAAGTTGCCAGTTTTCCAGCAGCCATAAACAAAATCACTCACCAATTGGCACAAACAATGATCTCGCCAAGAATGGAAATGACAATAGGAAAATTGTGTGACCAACGTCGGTTTTGTACATCTGGTGATAGTAGCTCTGCATGCACACCGAACTAATCTGGAAGGTCCAATCGTCTGCGGCGTACGTGAAAAATATCGCGTACACTTGACGGGATTTGAAAATCTCCTTCCATGGCACTCGGAGGCGTCGGTGAGCGTACAGGACCTTCTTAGTCACGGTGACCTCTAGGTACTGCCGCTCCTGTTTACCTAGATTTTTATCCTTCAACGGCTTCTCATCGATCAGTCTCCACCAGAAGATGCACCAGATGAGGCCAATATTGGCGTAGATGTAGAATACAACCGCCCATCCCCAGTGGTTCTCAATCTCCTGGCACACTGGCAAACCGATTAGCGGGCCCAAGGAAACGCCGATGACGGCAAAGCAGAGGAGCGACGACCGCTCGCCTTCCGGACCCCAGAAGCGCATAACGCCGAATACCGCTGGTATGAGACAGCCTTCAGCCAGACCCTGCATCAGGCGCAATACCACAATCACGGCTATTGATGCTGAGATATCTGCCGCAATCTGTGTCACTAGTGGAAGGAACAGGTTCAGCCCGCAGGTTAGGGCTACAGAACAGCCGAGAAGCAGCGAGCTGTCGTGATGCACAGTCAGGTATCCACCGACAGGACTGGCTACTAGATAGCCAATAAACACGGAGTTTTCGATCAGATCGTTTGCCGTATTCTGCCAGGGCATTTGCCGATGCGCATTCGGCTGAAAAATCCCGCCGCTGCCACCACTTGCGCCAGAACGAGTCAGCGTGGCCGAAACATTCGATTGCTTGTTTAAATAATCCATGATGGCGACCATCTCGGCGCGCATGCCAATCACTACTGTGAGCCCGATGCAGCACAGCAGGGCTATCAAATATCTTTTCCGGCCGGGACCGCAGCAGCAGAATACTGGCCGAGAAACGGCCGCTGTCGCTGTTGGAATCTCAGCTTCGGTTATGTCGGTGCAGTTTCTGTTAGCGTGGCCGTCGCTGTGATTGCAATTGTTCTCGGCGCCCCACATTTTCGGTTTGAGTGCTAGCTGCCTTGTGGTCTAGTCAGTACCAGTGGACTAAATAATTAGAATTTTTTGCCGCTTGTATCGAAAGAAAAAGCATATTTAATGGAAGTGAGGCGTCCGCTCCAACAGAAAAACTCCTCATTCATTCTCGTCCCAAAAGTTTGAGGATTTGACTAATCCAGTCTCAGCCAATAGTCGAAGACCAATGAATAAACAGCTTTTACTACTCGTACCAGACTTCACCTTCGCCTTGTGGACACTGCCGGCGGTATCCTGGTCGCCTCTCTCGCTTTAACTCCCGTTTCTCTTTACGCCCGTCCACTTTCTCGCGCAGCCCACACGCACAAACACAAGGAGATAGGAAAGCCCAATGCAAACTCGCGTGGTGACTTATCGAAGCGGGCCACCAAAGCCTGACACTGACTTTCGGAGCGTTGTATAGCGCCCGGCTAAGCGTGACAATGAGCTTCCGGCTGGCTCTCTGCGTTTCCCTTTCTGCCCTTTTTCTGTTTCTATATGGCGCATATTCCTATAGGCTTAGGCCTATAAATTAGTTTAGTCTTAAAATTTGCTCTAAACGAGGGCAGAAAAATGACTGCCACGGTGTGCAGGCTGGGACAGTTGGGAATTCTCGACAAATTTTCCTGACAATTTTTATAATATTTTGCTGGGCGTTATATATTATAAGTTTAATCCATTTAGGGGCTGTATGAATGGCTGAATTTTAGTAAAAAAATTCCCCAAGATTAGCTTACAGTGAAGATACTTGGAGTCCAAGCTACTAATTTGATGTTGAATGCTCTAATTTGTAGTTTTTACCTTTAGCCATAAGAAAATGTCACAAGCACTGGTCAAGAAACTCTCAGCAAATCTAACTGACAAAGAAGATTAGAGTTTAGCCTAAAAAATCTTTATTCTCACGCGAGTAGACTTAAGAGTATTTTTGGGAATAATTCATCCCTATGCGTGTAAGCTCGTAATTCCTCGAAACACAAAAAGCCCACGGCTACTTTGCAAGAATTGTTAACTCACTTCAAGCATATAATGGACGGACAAGGGGGGATATAATAATCCGGATTAGAGTCGAAAGAGACAGCAATTATTTACTGCAGATTGACGGCGTCTCATACAGGTACAAATCTGCGTCTTAGGAAGGGATTTTCAAAGAGGAAGGAGTAAATGCAGATCCTAGTCATTGTTAATTAAGTCCCAACAGCTAGCGCGATCCAACATTGCCTTCCCAAGAATAAATGACGCATCCTGGAAAAGTACTTCGAAATAAGCTTCTCTATATTAGGAATAGTTGGGAATAAAAGAAACACGTGAATGAAACTGTCATACTGAATGAATATCTGTTATAATAATAGATAGCATCGCAAAGGTTTCTGATGGGATTTTTTTCTATCCTTGCTACATTATATGAATATAAATAGTCATTTTTCTACGCTGTATCCTGACATCTTAGGAAATAGCTGAATTCCAAATTCTGTGTAGTTTGAATAATTTCGTGAAAATTCTAAGCTTTATTCCTGTGCTCCATAGGAATATCTCTGCTAGCTCAATAGGGGGCTGTTCACCTGCTGTCGAGAGTGGATTGCTTTAATTGTACTGCTTAATGGGATTCTTTCCTTACTTGCTTAGCTGCTCTATTAACTGTTTTTCTAGGCTAGTAATAAGGGGGAAATCAAAATTTTGCTTAACGACTGTTTTATCCCAGCGATTTAGCAAGAAACTAATAGGTAAATTTGATAAATGGTTGACTAGCAGGATAGATAAAAGCAAGACGGCTGTTTTTTATTTGCAATAAATGGTCAGTTAAGTTACGCACAAAATGATAATGTCAGAAAAACTGGTTCTGCTATAAGAGTAGTTAATGGATGGACAGGGGTAGGTGAGCAGGACACTGTACAATCAGCTACATTTCCGCTAATGCCTTCTCCCGTGCCCTCTCTTTGCAGTCAAAGCATGAACTCAACGCATGCACGTGACACTGTCCACCCCCTTCTCACTTCTCTCTCTCCCCATTACTTTAGTTTAGAGTATTTTACTTTAATTTTCGTCTCTCTGGAAGCCGCCTCACCTACCTGCTCTCTCGCCCCGCGACAGTCGTCGGTTCTGTCGCTCCACCGTGAGAGCATTGTAACAATGTACATTCATTTCATTCTCGTTCTTCTCCGATCGCTTCTCTCTCTCTATCTCGCTGTCACTCCGCCTCAGCTCTCTCCGCATTCAGTTTTCTCTCCAAAATGCGTCGGCAACCAACAAAGTACGCTGGTTTTTCAATATGTATGTATGTGTGTGTGTGCTGGTACGTGTGTGGCATTTTATTTTCGTAAAACGTAACACCAAACCTATTCCTTTCTATAAAATTGCCGTTTTAGCCAGCCAAATTGCGAATCAAATTTGGTATTCGTTTTGCAGCTCGCTGTTGCATTATAATTGCGTTTGGCATATTTTTCTATTCATACTTTTAGAGTTGCTTGTCATTTTTTTCTGATTGTAATTGTTGACTATTTCGATGAAATTTGATTCGAAAGTATCGATAGTTTGTCGCCATCTTTAAAGATTTGAGCATGCCAAAGTTTTCACAAATATCAGGTAAGTTCTTTTTAAATATTAATTGTTCAAGGTACATTAACGCAAACATGATTCTATTGTGGATTATCAATTATTGGTTCTATCGAAAATTAAAAGTAATGGTGTCAAGTAACGTGCCTTTGATTGCGTCACAACATGACATCACAATCAATGTCATAGGCCCACGAGATAACACTGCCAATAAGGCTCAAGAAGATGACAACGCAGCTCAGTCTGAGTCTGTAGGAGAAGACTCAGTCAAGAAGAAAAGAGGTAAACCTAACAGCATAGAATTAACTTAATTAGGCCTCCTGATGCATGTCATGCACTGTTCGGACAAGAGAATTATTATTAATATGCAAAAATACGCATCACAAAAGTCGCTATATAGTTTTAGCGTGAAGGATATCTAACAATTGTCAAAATGAAAGGAATAAAAAATTAATGACGAGTTCACAATAAGTATTCTATTGCATACCATAGAATGTTTCTTTACTCATTACTATAATTATTCTTTAGCTTTTTACTTGTCTACTTAGCTAATACGAGCTAAGAAGAATTGCATGTTGAAGTCAGTTAAAAATTTAGCGCTGTTGTTTTGTTAAACTGCGGAGTGATTCGAGTCGGAAGTGAGTTAACTCGAAAGCAGTTTGAGCATTTGTTAATTACAACTGCCGCCGGACGTGCAACAGACATTATTTAACACGTTTCGTGACGTTTGATGGCATGCTCACAGCAGTTGACCATGTGTAATCAGTTAATAAGTTTTACAAATATTTAGCTCGTATTTACTGCGGTTGATGAGTTTAATGTTAATTTTTGTGATTTTGCATCCGCTATTACAGAGCGCTTTCAAAGGCTCAAGGCGTATTGGGAGGATCTTGGCTCGACATCCGCGAGCAGAAGTGGTGGAGCTGACAGCTCAACTGGATTGTAAGTTTGTTATGCTTTTCTGTGTATTGAATAATGAAACTTCAATTCAGTATCTACATGAAAACCTTCTAAATAAGTTGTACAAATGTTACATTTTTTAAGTAGGAAGACTGCATTATGAAAGGAATATCTCCTCCTGATTGGGAAAAGTGTTGTATCTATTACAAATAGTTCGCATACAAAATCAATCAGTTTTTCCAATCTTTAAATGCTTCAAATCCATTAGTTAGATTTGTACTAACGCTCTTGTAATCTTTAAAGTACATTGAAAAGACTCCACAAAATTGCTAATCACTATGAGATTGGATGCAAAGATGTACTTTCCAAGAATACTCAGTTTGACAACAATTAGAGTTGCGTGCAATACATTTCTAGCGCTAATGGTGAGAAAAAAATTTAAGAAGCACGCGCGCATCCGGGTACATTTCAGCGGTTCGACTCACCGCCTGGCGCCTGCTGGTGGCAGCCTGAGAAAGTTCTCAAATCCGGCAGCCAGCTCCCCAAACGATCAGTCGAGACCACACGAAATGGTAGCTTCCACGGGTGAGTACTTTATATGTTCGTGCAGATATTGCAGATTTTCTGTTGGATTGGCTTCAAAGATTTGCTTTCCACAGTAATTTGCTTGTTACACAGGGCAGAAATTTCTTGCTATGAAATGGAATTAACTAAAGAAGAGGATGCGGTTTCCATCGGCTTCTAGATTTTGATAGAGTGCAGCAGTGCACACTATTTTACAGTCAGCTTCCTTGATGGATTAGTTCAGATAGCATAGAATTTTATTTTGAGGATTGTAGAACACTTCACTACTGTAGCTGTTAGAGTCAGCTGCACATGCATTTGGCAGTAAATATTCAAAGATGGGAAAATCAGCAGCAGTTCATTAGCGAAAATCGACTGATTCAACTTTATAGCGTGTTTGTGACGTAACCAGTTACTTATTTAGCAGGTTGAATATGTATTTTTTTCATTTATCTCAAGCTATCATTCATTTGCTTGCTCAATTGAAGGCTGAGGTGCTTGTGTCTTTGGTACTCGTGTGTTCGCTAAGCAGCTTAGTAATTAGTCAATTTTCTGAGACTGCTCTAATCCCCGTAGCCATTCCCGCCTTCTTAAGATGCAAAACAAACAGCTCTGAAGAATCGAGTCACAAACTCAATTAGGGTAATTAGTAAATTTGCCATTAGCTGTTAAGTCAAAGCTCTTGTTTTCTTTAAGACACCTGAGATAATGAAGAAGGAAGCGACCTCGTTAGTTCTCCCCTCGACGCCAAAATAAACAAGAAACAGATTTTTCATTTAAGTGCAAATCAATAATTTTACGCAGGGTGCGACTGATAAAAAATGAACTCGTCTGTAAAAAGACAAGATTTCTAGTCGCTTTGAGATTTTAAATCGCAGTAGGGCCTGGATTTTTCTAATCCAACTATCTAAAAAATGCGAACCCACAATGTTCTGTTTTTTTCTAATCTTCGATAAATTATTGTTTTGAACGACTTTACCATAAAAAACGCAAAAGCTGCAATGTCGCTTATTTACGGTTGGGTGCATGGTTTCAGTGGCAAGATTTATGGCATAGTCCTGTTACAGTTTTAGTAATGTTTATTTCGCCTCTTTCTGACTTTCTACTCGACAAAATTAGTGGTAATGCTTTAATTTCGTGAACCTGATATTGCAATTTGTGTTATTCGTCCAGACGACGAACTATAGGCACACTTGCTGCTTTCATGACCATTATTTATTCAATGTAGTAGTAAGTGTAAAAAGATTTATTTTAGCAATCCAAAAAGTACAAAGAGATTAATATATTTGATCAATATTGACATTCTGCGTCGGGTTCAGTTTGAAAAAACAGCGGCAGTGCACACAATAATCACGTGACGATTTTTTTCAATACTCATGATTCTGAATCATTTGTTAAATCTTCACCATTTCGATCCGTACATTCTCCTTGTCGTGTATTGCACATTCTCTCAAAGCACAAAAACGCTATGTTAATTTCAATGCCAGATCGGGGTCAATAAATGGTTAGCCAGGGATCGGAAGTATTGCACACGAGTGTTGAGCCTGTTGCTTACTAAGCCGAAATTTTTTGTTTAATTTCTCTCCACAAATTCGACTTGATAATAAATGATGCGCGTTGAGTGCAGACTAAGTGGAGGATGGGTGTCTCCACTCAAGTCGAGTCGCAATATCGCATTTACGAGCTACGAGTATCGGGGGAACTAGCGATTGCGCTTAACTGTAATCTGTCAACCATTTATCTCGAATTCCACTATAAAAGCGGCCCCAAAATATTACAACAGACTGTTTGAGCGGGCAGTACGGCAACTCGGATCTGGGTCGCGCTCTGGGCCCGAGCAAAGCAATCCGAGCGAGTGGTCGGGGTACCGTCAAACAGGGTATTCGCAAGCGATTCGAAGGTGAGTCATAGCTACAGAAGCTGCGGTGTTTTTTTGAAGCATCTGTTCACAATTGAGACGATCTCAAAAGAGACCCCCTGTGTCTTCAGTCTAGTCCTAGTGTGTCTTCAGTCAAGTACTTTTGTGTCTGCAGTTTAGTGCGAGTGTGTCTTCAGTCTAGTCCTAGTGTGTCTTCATTCTAGTCCTAATTTTGTCTTCAGTCTTGTCCTAGTGTGTCTTCAGTTTAGTACTTTTGTGTCTGCAGTTTAGTGCGAGTGTGTCTGCAGTTTAGTGCGAGTGTGTCTTCAGTCTAGTCCTAGTGTGTCTTCAGTCTAGTCCGAGTGTGTCTTCAGTCTTGTCCTAGTGTGTCTTCAGTCTTGTACTTTTGTGTCTGCAGTTTAGTGCGAGTGTGTCTTCATTCTAGTCCTAGTGTGTCTTCAGTCAAGTACTTTTGTGTCTGCAGTTTAGTGCAAGTGTGTCTTCAGTCTAGTCGTAGTGTGTCTTCATTCTAGTCCTAATTTTGTCTTCAGTCTTGTCCTAGTGTGTCTTCAGTCTTGTCCTAGTGTGTCTTCAGTCTAGTCCGAGTGTGTCTTCAGTCTTGTCCTAGTGTGTCTTTAGTCTAGTCCTAGTGTGTCTTCAGTCTAGTCCGAGTGTGTCTTCAGTCTAGTCCGAGTGTGTCTTCAGTCTAGTCCGAGTGTGTCTTCAGTCTAGTCCTAGTGTGTCTTCAGTCTAGTCCGAGTGTGTCTTCAGTCTTGTCCTAGTGTGTCTTCAGTCTTGTCCTAGTGTGTCTTCAGTCTTGTACTTTTGTGTCTGCAGTTTAGTGCGAGTGTGTCTTCAGTCTAGTCCTAGTGTGTCTTCAGTCTAGTCCGAGTGTGTCTTCAGTCTAGTCCGAGTGTGTCTTCAGTCTTGTCCTAGTGTGTCTTCAGTCTTGTCCTAGTGTGTCTTCAGTCTTGTCCTAGTGTGTCTTCAGTCTTGTCCTAGTGTGTCTTCAGTCTAGTCCGAGTGTGTCTTCAGTCTAGTCCGAGTGTGTCTTCAGTCTTGTCCTAGTGTGTCTTCAGTCTTGTCCTAGTGTGTCTTCAGTCTAGTCCTAGTGTGTCTTCAGTCTTGTCCTAGTGTGTCTTCAGTCTTGTCCTAGTGTGTCTTCAGTCTTGTCCTAGTGTGTCTTCAGTCTAGTCCGAGTGTGTCTTCAGTCTAGTCCTAGTGTGTCTTCAGTCTAGTCCGAGTGTGGTCTTCAGTCTAGTCCTAGTGTGTCTTCAGTCTAGTCCGAGTGTGTCTTCAGTCTTGTCCTAGTGTGTCTTCAGTCTTGTCCTAGTGTGTCTTCAGTCTTGTCCTAGTGTGTCTTCAGTCTTGTCCTAGTGTGTCTTCAGTCTTGTCCTAGTGTGTCTTCAGTCTTGTCCTAGTGTGTCTTCAGTCTAGTCCGAGTGTGTCTTCAGTCTAGTCCTAGTGTGTCTTCAGTCTAGTCCGAGTGTGTTCTTCAGTCTAGTCCTAGTGTGTCTTCAGTCTAGTCCGAGTGTGTCTTCAGTCTTGTCCTAGTGTGTCTTCAGTCTTGTCCTAGTGTGTCTTCAGTCTAGTCCTAGTGTGTCTTCAGTCTTGTCCTAGTGTGTCTTCAGTCTTTGTCCTAGTGTGTCTTCAGTCTTGTCCTAGTGTGTCTTCAGTCTTGTCCTAGTGTGTCTTCAGTCTTGTCCTAGTGTGTCTTCAGTCTAGTCCGAGTGTGTCTTCAGTCTAGTCCTAGTGTGTCTTCAGTCTAGTCCGAGTGTGTCTTCAGTCTAGTCCGAGTGTGTCTTCAGTCTAGTCCGAGTGTGTCTTCAGTCTAGTCCTAGTGTGTCTTCAGTCTAGTCCGAGTGTGTCTTCAGTCTTGTCCTAGTGTGTCTTCAGTCTTGTCCTAGTGTGTCTTCAGTCTTGTACTTTTGTGTCTGCAGTTTAGTGCGAGTGTGTCTTCAGTCTAGTCCGAGTGTGTCTTCAGTCTAGTCCGAGTGTGTCTTCAGTCTTGTCCTAGTGTGTCTTCAGTCTTGTCCTAGTGTGTCTTCAGTCTAGTCCGTAGTGTGTCTTCAGTCTAGTCCGAGTGTGTCTTCAGTCTAGTCCGAGTGTGTCTTCAGTCTAGTCCGAGTGTGTCTTCAGTCTAGTCCGAGTGTGTCTTCAGTCTAGTCCGAGTGTGTCTTCAGTCTAGTCCGAGTGTGTCTTCAGTCTAGTCCGAGTGTGTCTTCAGTCTAGTCCTAGTGTGTCTTCAGTCTAGTCCGAGTGTGTCTTCAGTCTAGTCCTAGTGTGTCTTCAGTCTTGTCCTAGTGTGTCTTCAGTCTTGTCCTAGTGTGTCTTCAGTCTAGTCCTAGTGTGTCTTCAGTCTTGTCCTAGTGTGTCTTCAGTCTTGTCCGAGTGTGTCTTCAGTCTTGTCCTAGTGTGTCTTCAGTCTAGTCCGAGTGTGTCTTCAGTCTAGTCCGAGTGTGTCTTCAGTCTTGTCCTAGTGTGTCTTCAGTCTAGTCCGAGTGTGTCTTCAGTCTAGTCCGAGTGTGTCTTCAGTCTAGTCCGAGTGTGTCTTCAGTCTAGTCCGAGTGTGTCTTCAGTCTAGTCCGAGTGTGTCTTCAGTCTAGTCCGAGTGTGTCTTCAGTCTAGTCCTAGTGTGTCTTCAGTCTAGTCCGAGTGTGTCTTCAGTCTAGTCCTAGTGTGTCTTCAGTCTTGTCCTAGTGTGTCTTCAGTCTTGTCCTAGTGTGTCTTCAGTCTAGTCCTAGTGTGTCTTCAGTCTTGTCCTAGTGTGTCTTCAGTCTTGTCCTAGTGTGTCTTCAGTCTAGTCCGAGTGTGTCTTCAGTCTTGTCCTAGTGTGTCTTCAGTCTTGTCCTAGTGTGTCTTCAGTCTAGTCCGAGTGTGTCTTCAGTCTAGTCCTAGTGTGTCTAGTCGTGTGTTTAATCGGTTTTTTCTTCAGCTTTCATATTGTGCTTTCCTAATTGTTTTCAATTATTTCCGAAATTATCCCTAATCCTAAATTGTTTTCCCCCGATTTAATTTTTCATTTCAGTATTCGAGGAAATGTCTAACGGAAGGTGAGCCTCATGGATAAAATTTCCATTCCTTTTTTGCCCAAAAAATTTAGTTCAAGTTGCTAATATTTTATATTATTTAAAAAATTACTTGTATCTGTAGTTCATCATACATTTTATTGTAAAATTTGACTAACCATGCATATTTTAGTCTTGGGAGTCGTCAAGGCAGCTTTTCAGACGAGACTAAGGCTGAAAGAGCGGAGATTTTTCTCAGGGTAAGTTTCTTAGAAAGCAGACCCTTCTTGACCTGTCTTCAATATCGTGCGTTTAGTAAAAGCTGAACATCACATCAAACAATCCCATTGAAGTATCAAGCTGAAAAGCTGCAAGATCGGAACAAGTACAAGTCAGTGTTTTCCGACAGAGTTGGGCCAGAGTTTGAGGATCCCACAACTAGATTTGGTAAGTATAGGAGACTGCATGAGATTGTGGATGGTAGAAATTTGGTAATCTTGATTCTATAATCTTGCGGCTCTTTTTGATTAACAAAAAAACTTCACCTCAACGAATGAAAATCCCCCAGGTGCCATGCAAGCATCAGATAGCGACAGTGAGCATCAAGACGAACAGACTGAGACAGCTTCCGTCTCGTCGGCTGCCTCGCCAACTAGCGATCGGAACAATAAAATTTCGACTCCAAAATCAACTTCGCCGATAAAACTGGTTCAGCGACAGCAGCAACAACAGCAACAACAAGAGCTGATGAAAGAGCAGCGAGGTGGTGAACTTGCCGGTAGGCTGACCAACACGGGTCCCAGCCGAACCCTTTGGCGTAACATGACCGAAGTCATTGATGCGGGGCTGTTGGAATCGCTGTCTAAGGATGAGATCAAGCTGAAGGAGGTGAGTTAGCTATGATGCTGTATATTGGACTAATTTGACAGTTGACAGGTTGGTATGTTAATGATGTAGTGTTGTAAGAAATAATTAAGTTGTGCGTCAAAATGATGAGTGCGAATAAAATGCGATGAACAATTAAATGAATGGCTAGTTTTACTGATGAAGTGACAACGATTTTTTTCACGAAATTTTCAGAAAAAAACCTTGGTTAGCACTTTTATTTTAACTTTCCGACGTGACATGTTTCCATGGAAAAGAGAAAAAAATAGATGGTAAAAAACTGAAAATATTTCATCAGCACTGCAGCTCCATCAAAATCATTTACCTCATTGAATAAAAACTAAAATGGGGATTTTCTATCTACCTAGTTCAGTTTTTATCGTGAAAATCGGCTTTTCGCTTTTTTTCACTAAGACTAAAAAGTAAATTCATTTTCTTTTAGTATCTTTTCAATTTTAAATAGTTTTCAGCTGAACGCATACTTTCGCATTTATTCTAGGCCCAATTCGAGGTAATCACTTCCGAGGCCTCCTATCACAAAAACCTGCTAGTTCTGGTGGACGTTTTCTACAACAGCTCGTTGTTTGATCACACTAGACCGAACTCGCTGGTGAAAGCGTTAGACAAGCACCATTTGTTCTCCAATATTGTTGACATCATTGAATGCTCAACTTCGTGAGTTTGCTGATTATTAAACAGTGTTAATTGGATTCTAATAGTATATAAAACTCACCCACAAGCAGAGGGAAAACCACTAAAACACAGGGACATGAAATACCAAAATTCCGTTCTATCTAGTCGAATTTTATCAAATTTCAAGGACAGAAACTTTTGCGACAAAATAAATGTTTCACGCAAAAGGCGCATACTGGATTTCAAGTTGACAAGAAACAGGCTCTCCCTAGCTTGGCATGCAAGCTATTTCAACCGAGTTGTTTCAACCAGACTCGCGTTCGACTTTTTTCCCAAAAGTCAACTACTGAATTTTCTAGTTTCGCAGGCTCGACAAGGGTATTGCTTTTCTACAGCTTGTTGCTCCCTGCCGTTTTTTGTAACTCGAGCTCCTTTAGATTGCCTCTTTGATAGGAATAATGAAAATTATTTTCTCTCGCCTTAGTCTGTTATGTAGGCAGAGGTTGAAACTAACATCAGAACATCTAACATCAAAATGCTTTATAGCGACAAGATGGAAAATGTCAGATCGACAATTCCCCAACCATTTTTCTGAGCATAGAAATGTCTTATTTTAACGCGAAGCGAGTTTTTAAGTCTAAGATCCTGTTGAAGATTACTGGGATGGAGCTTGTGGCGACCCTCGGGATTACATCGTATTGAATATTTTCCGACAGAAAATAGATTTCGCTAGTAGGTAATGTGCCAGGGTATATTAGCGTGGATGAATATTTACCACAATTAAAACTTACAATATATTTTAGTTGTCCTGAATTAAAAATGCAACAAAATATTTTCCTGCAGATTTTTAAAAGCCTTGGAAGAAGAGTGGAAAAAGTGTCCGAAAATGGATTGGATTAGCGAAGTCATTCTAAACAGTATCGACAGCTTGAAAGTCTACAAAGACTACTGTCGCAATTTCTACTATCAAACAAAGACTCTTCATAAATTATGCGAGAATGCCGAATTTGTTACTCAACTGGCGGAGCTGGAACAAAGACCAGACTGTCGGCACATCACACTGCAGAGCTACCTGGAGATGCCCATGAAGCGGGTGATGAGTCTCCAGCTGCTGATGGACGCTGTGCTTCGTCGTATGCAGCAGAGCTCGCCAAATTACGGATCGAGCATGCTGGCGCTGGGTCAGCTGCTCACTCTGGCCAGGGAGTGCGACCAAGAGTCTCGGATGATGTCAGAGAAGGAGCAAATGCTGAAGCTACAGAATCAGCTCATATTTAACAAAGTCAAGGTTGGTAACTTTGTATTTTGTCGTCTTTCCTATCTTAAAAAAAACAGCGGCTATAGAATGACCTTCTCGCTGACTCTCGTTTACTCAAAAATTTCTTATTATCTACAGCAGGTAATAATTGATTGACTTAATTGTAGTCCAAGAAAAGCTCTCAACTCATTGCTTTTTGAATTGATTTGATTATATAGTCGTATTCGGAAGCAAACATCTAGAAACGGCATTATGAGATTATAAAAATCATTGGATCTATCATCTAACCCTGAAAAATATGGCCCTGAACATTCAACAGAAAGTTGGTTGCTGGGGTGGCGGCCGGCACTTAATCCGCGAGGCGCAAGTTCGAGTGATTAGCGCCACGCCAAACACTCAGGGCTTTGTTGCCAAGATGTTTCTGCGAAAGAGCTACCTACAGTTGCATGCGTTCCCGACTTGCTGATTGTGTCAAAACCGAAAAAGTGAGTTGCAATATAGTTCGATACATCACTGAATGCCAATGGTTTTCATTTATTTTACTATACGCAACCATTGCAGCGAGCAAGGCTACCAGGTGCTGAAACATTGTCCTCGAGCGTACGTGGACGTGGAACACCTGTCCAACACTACTTCCTACTCAACCTCGGTGGACGAGTCCGCGGCTATTGGCGGCGCTGTGACGCCTCAGAAGCAGACTCTGAGATTCCGACTCGTAGACACCTCGGACGGCACTCCGCCAGTTACGCTAGTGCTGGAGATGCCCAGCAAAGAAGAGGCCGAACGCTGGCTGGTGATCTTCAGTCCCAGAGACGAGCTCGGCGATCCCATCTACGAGCCGGACGACTGTCCTCAGGCGGAGGTGATTCGGCCCTACACAGCTCAGCAGAAGGACGATTTGGAATTGCGACGAGGCGATATTGTCAACATCTACAAGAAGACAGAGGATGGTAAGTTGCGATCCTCTTCCATAGTGAAGTCCACAGAACTCTCTGAAGCAATCTAACAACGATTATTGTGAATTACATCAAAACAGGTTGGTTTCTAGGCAGCCGACTAACGCAATTAGGCCTACGCGGCTGGTTTCCGGGCAGTCACGTGCGCGAAATTGAGAATGAGCACTACAAGGCCAAGCTCAAGAAGGTTTCATTTCGACGGAAGAGCGCAGTAGCAGCGTACGCCAGGCACAAGCCCTAATTAATTAGCTATACAGGTGCTTTTTAACAGTATTTGCTTGCCTGTATTGCCAGCAAACTTAACTAGTCTTTCAATTTGGTGTTTCCTGTGTGCTTTGGGCGTGTTTTTTACGTTAGGAGCTCATGACTTTACTTGTATTTTACTTGTACCAGACGTATATAGCCTTTAAATTTGTGTCAAAAAAAGAGTTTCAGGATTCCATCAGCATCAGTTAGTTACTATTTTTCAATGCTCTAAACGAACTCAACCAAGCATACTCTTATGTAGGTAACGAATAAAAACTAACAAACGCAATTCGCAACAAATTTTAAATGTATTTTTTGTGCTATTCATTCAATTTTGTAAGTACATTACTTGAAGCTTCACTGAAGCATGCCATGTGATTTTTATTTGTAAATACTTTGATATCATTTGATCCTGTGATATGTTTGCGGCTTTTTTCACGGAATCATTGTTTTACTTTAAAGTATAAAGTATGGAATTCGTCTAAAGACTCCTGAATTTGAATTAATTACGCTTAGAATTATTAAAACTTTTTCAAAGAAAAATACTGAATTAATTTACAACGGTGCCTTTCGTTGAGCAGTTCATTCCAAGCGTATAATTTGGCCTAATTTTTTAAAACTTGTTTTAACCCTTACGCATGCAAATATAATTTTTGCAATGTTTAACAAAAAAATTATTTAAATACACGCGACCCGATCAACGGTGAGTGCAAAGACTAATAATTGACCAGCTGCTAAATGGCAGTGTACTTACATTAGCCATGTTTTTAGCGAAATTCTCTGTTTCAAAGTATTTGACACACTCCGACATATCCTGTTCAGGTTGCGCTGCTTTACCGGGCATGAGTCATCGATGACTCATCGCGCTCCGCTTACATCCACCTCCCTCCGGCTCTATTTTTCGGAAGCGCTGCAACCTGTTTGACAGTTTGACAGTTATCGAAGGAATTTATCTTTGGGTTTTCAATTCATGTATTTCGATCTCTGCTTCACTCACCTTTCTAATGCATGCACTTATATTGACCTATAATTTGGGGAAATTTGTTCTCTGAAGACTGCGAACCGCTAAATCAGAGGCATAATAGGCAGATTACCGCTATTATACAATATACAAAAAAGAAGCATACAGTACTGGGCTTCACTAACAAAACGCCCAGAAGCAATCATCACTAAATTAATCAACGATCCAACATATGCCGATGTTGGGCTAGCGGCCAAATCTAACAGTGAAACAATGCGGGACTATAAAAGGATAAGCATTGCAAAGGCTATTAAAATGCACAAAGTTAGTTTTGAATCTCAGTTTTCGAGACATTGGAGGCAGAAGGTGGAGAACTCAGTCAAGTTAAATCACTTTCTTTATCAATTTAAGAGAAGCAGCGACCCAGAAAAAGACATACAAGTCACAACAAACCCTGAGTATAGGCGAACGTTGGCAGCATTTAGACTAGGAAATCATGACCTAGCATGCGAGACACTTCGAAAAGTGAGACCTAGAATACCCTATGAAAATAGATTGTGTCCAAAAATGTAAAATAGAGGTTGAAAATGAAGTCCACCTTCTATTTACGAGACGAGGGACACCAGGGACACTTACGATTTATTCTCGTAAGTGTCCCTGGAACGAATACAGAGCTCATAGGGAAAATTTTATCAATGAGATATCCAAAGAAGTACCTAACTTTAACTTGCTGACAGAGGAGGATAAATGTCTTTTTTTATGGCACAAGAAAATGTTGAACTAATTAACAAATTAGCCAAATACATACAGGAGATCCGAAAAATCAGAATGCGGCTGCTCTGAGGTTTCTAAAAAAAATATTTTGTTTTATTTTAAATTCCCACGCGAGTTACAAATTTTAAAATGTGTTGACAATTCTTATTACCAAATTTCGTAAAGTCGATATTTCTTCGCATACGCAAGTATTTTTTGTTTATGTTTCGTGAGTATAATATTTTAAATAAACAAAAAAAATCAGCACCTGTATGGCGTGCGCAAATTATAATAATAATAATAATAAAATAAATCAAACGTACTTTTAGAACCAGCATCCCGCATCCTGTTTATTTTAAATCCATTTATAATAAGATCCTGGTAAAGAAGCTGGTTTACTAGTGCAATCTTAGCAGGCCCTGCACTTGTGGAATCTATCTTAGACCTTTCGAACTCTACTCAAAGTAGTTTGCGCCCTCGTCCGCTGAAATTATTTCCCCTATGCAAAATTTTTCGACTCAGCCATTGACTAGACTCCCCCCCGTGTGCCTTGCTAATATTCCCTTATTTTCTTGAAGCTTTATGTCAGTGATTGGTCTAAAACGAAAGTACCGAAAGTTTCGAAAGTACCAGTTCCCCTCTGATGTGTACTTTTACATGGGCGACTTGGTGGTGATCTGCTACCAATTGTAATCAGGTGCGGGAGATCGCTCTAGGAGTCAGTAAATTTTCAGCTTGGTTTTGTACTAAATTTGTACTTTTACAAACATTTTACCTGGCTACTATATATATACGGTTACAACGACTACAGCTTCAGTATTCTCGGGATTCAGTATTCAGTATTCAGTATTCTTCAGGGACCTCGGCATGGCGGCATAAATCTTGAGCCCTATGCGATCAAGTACATCAAGTAGTCCAAACAAGTAGTTTTTCATGGTCGACAGAAAGACTAATTAACGATCTTATTACTGGCAATTTTTTTCGTTTTGACGTGATCTTACGATTCAATCATGACTGTCCAATTTGGTCCAATTGTCCTTTTTTGCATTATGAAGTGCCTTTAGGGACCAATAGAAGTTAATTATCGGTTTATCAGAACGTAACACTCGTAAAGATCGTAAACGTCTAGTGGTCCTTGGGCGCCTTAATAAAGGCGGATTGGGCCACAGCTAAAAAAAGTAAATAACTTAAGCCTGATTATAGTAAAATGGTGAATATTTGCGTAGAAATTTATTTGTTTTCAAGAAAATTAGGATATTCCTATCGGTGATAAAGATTTGGTTTAAAGATGACAAAAGAGAAAATTTTCTAAGTCTTCAGAAGAGTTTCGTTAATATTCTTTGTAATAAAACATTGAACCAGTTGAAACAGTATTAAAAAAGGTCGATTTCCTCGGAAAGGTTGGTGCATACAGTCTCAGCTGTTTGGAGTCAATATCGGTGAAAGACAAAGCATAAAAAAATCGATTTGTGAAATCTGTGAGCAAAGCAAGAAATTTTTGGTGAAAAAAAATTGTAAGCAAAAATCAGTACATAATGACACTAATTGATAAATTATAGTACCAGATTTTTCAATTATGAATACTTTTTTGACAAGTAACATTATGTGTAAGTGGCGTTATTGAGAAAAACGTTATTTTGAAGACATTAGGAAATAATAATTAATCAAGTAGTAGAAAAAACTAATGGTACATGTTTGTAGTGTACAACTGAGACTCAAAATACTGAAGCTGTAGTCGTTGTAACCGTATATATATAGTAGCCAGGTAAAATGTTTGTAAAAGTACAAATTTAGTACAAACCAAGCTGAAAATTTACTGCAAAATAAGTTAAAAAATTCAGTGTAACAAGCTGTGAATAACGACAGGATATATATACTGTAATTTGATTGGCAAAGTGAAGCAAAGTTTTTTTTGGTAAAGAGAAATGCTACACGCATATGGCAATCTTTGCTTTCTCAATCGGATTTTGTCTTCAGTTTCTATCAGTAACCGTTACGAATGGGAAATAACAAACATTTACAGGAATACCATGTTACATGTACTTTAACCAGACCAGCTGTGAGTCATTTCACTTGCTGCTGCTGTTGAATTAGCTGTTGCTGTTGCTGTCGCTGCAGCAGCTGCCTCTTCCACGGCGGCAGCTTAGCTAAACGGTCTTCAGCCTCTTTGAATTTGGCAGCTTCGCGGCCGCTTCAAGGGACGCTCTTTCGTTTGCCTTTCGAGCGCGCAGCTCACGAAGCCACTGCGGCGTTTGAGGCTTTTCGTCCACCGGCTTTTGTTGTTGCTGCTGCTGAAGCTGCTGATGATGCGATCGAGAAGCTGGAATACCGGGTGTCGGTGTTGTGGGCTGCTGCTGCTGCTGCTGCTGCTCTAATCCGTCTGTGCTGTCGAAGGGCTGCGACTTAGGCCGGACCTGCTTGCTACCAGCGCCCAGCCGCTGCGTCTTCTTCAAATTTGACGTGCTGAACTTTTTCAATTCTTCAATGAGATTGTCGTGCGGATCCGAGGGCTTGCGGAACTGGTTGCGAATCGCCTGGAGAACCCCGCCGCCGCCGCCGCCGCCGCCTAACTGATCAGCTTGATGAGCGTTCGGCTGGTACTGCCGCGGCAGGGGGAAACGCGGCGCCTCCGGGGGCGGCGGCGGCGGCGGCGGCGCTGCAGGTGGCGGAGGTGGCGGTGGCGGAGGCGGCGGAGCTGGAGGCGTGGGAGCTGCACGCGGACTGTACTGATGCGGCTGCGACTGTCGCTGTTGTTCGTGGGGATAAAAGTGCGGCTGATTTATCACCGGCTGACTGTTGCTAGCGGCGTCCGTGATGTCAAATCCATTGGTTCCGTTGGATACGAAGAAGGCATTCTCGTCCTGTGGAAGATAAAAATTTAGTGTATGATAAGTGATGCTTAATAAAGCTAATTTCGTACACGAGGCTTAAAAGATTATTCTTCGAAGATGTGTCTAATGCTCAATTGATGCTGTTTCAATTGATCCGTAATACTGACTTTGAGTAGTGCATTTAAGTTAACTAATAGTAAATACCAATCGTATACTTTTGTCTTATAGTGTACACATTTGGAAATACTTCTAACGAAATTACCCGATTACCCAGGAAGTCATGAAGAAAAGTTTTTCATTCGAGTAAGAGATTTTAATTCCGTTAAATTTCCTGCTTGCCCTTATAGTTAACGTCAAGTCTAAGAAAGCGAAAAACTTTGCTGCTCTTACACAGGAAGAAGGCATTTCTCTTCACAAACTCGCCCTTTAACTTGCTAAGTTAAGATTTAAGAAAATGAATGTTGTTTTTTTAAACGCACGACTAGATAGAGTGGTTGAAAATAGTTCATGGAAGTTTCCTGCCCTGTTTTCATTGTATATCTCAGCCTCTTGGCCCACACTTACAATGAAGAACTAAAGGATTTGCTATTGCAATTTGTGGTTGAAAAGATGGCCATTGAGCCATAAATTTCTAATAGGAGTAGCTTTCATGTGCGGCTTGAATCGTGGAGTGCTGTTGTAAGTTAGCATCTGGGAACTGAAAGCATCAAATTAAACTGTTTTTAAAGAGCAGTTTTCTTTCCAAGTACGATACGGGTGGATATCCACGACTAGACAGTGCAGAGACTGCAGAGAAAAGAAAATAGTAAAAAAGGCATTTCGTAGGTTTGAATTCATCGAGCAACTCATTGTGAAAAGGCTGGGTAAGAGAAACTAGATGTGCAAGAGTTGGTTTTGTAGCTACAATATACTATATCCTTCGAATTTTTCTATCTGCCTCTCTATACTTCACCGGATGGGTGGGAACTGACTCCGATGCATTTTCGCACACAATACGAGCTAGCGCGGCCTAAAGTCGTATGGTAACTCTATACTCTGTGTACTGCCTAGCAACTCGTGTAGGTACAGCAAGGGGCGTAGATGGTTGTACGATGTACGA
This sequence comes from Macrostomum cliftonense, assembly GCA_950096795.1. Taxonomy (NCBI): domain Eukaryota; kingdom Metazoa; phylum Platyhelminthes; family Macrostomidae; genus Macrostomum; species Macrostomum cliftonense. Next base: position 231,819 of record CATNEM010000159.1, read on the forward strand.
GAAGCGAACATTACGTACACATATGGGGAGGGAACGCGGAGACACGTGGGAAAGGGAGTGAGATAAATGGGAAATAAAAATTGAGGCAACTGAGGCGATACGAAACATGAGACGATCAGAACATTAGAGGTAAAACGATTTGGTGCTAAGAGAAGGTATGGTGTCACATGGATGTCACACATCAAACTTCGGCTAAAAAGTCTTCCTCATCAATGCGAATCAGAGAGAAACGACTGAGAGCGGGAAAATTGAGGCCAACTAACAAAAGTACAATATTGAAACTGCTTTTAGCCACGCCCATATTTTCTTGATAGCTATGTCCATATCATATTCCTTTCTCACCCGAAACATCATCAATACGGCATGATAAACATCAGCAATCGCCGATCCTATACTAATACAAAAGCGCATATTTACTAAAAATGATGTACGAGTAGCTATAATTCAGTCTTTGACGTTTTACTAAAAATAGAAACAAAACTGAACTTAGATAGATGTGCACGGTGGTAACAAATATTCTATTGTGAGTCATCCTGTTGTATGCTCGTATGCTCTTTGGTTAACCGCTAAGTAAATTTAATAAATTATGTATTAATGTAGTTGAATCCACAAAACAATGCCCAGAATTAGTTGTCTTACGGAATCTAAGGCGGTTCCCTCACTTCATGCTGAAATTGGGCATTGCAAAGAGCCTATTTTTTCAGACTTTGAGGACAGGGTAAGAATGATTCTGGAAAAACTAGAAACCTACCGATCCTCGAACGGCATTGAATTCCAATGGCGATGGGATAATCTGTTTGCGGTGCTGCTGCGGCTGTTGCGGCTGCGGCTGCGGCTGCGGCTTGCTGCTGTATGGGTGGCGAAGGCTGGAGCAGTTGCTGCTGCAGAAAAATTCGGCGGCAGAGCGGGCGAGAACGGTGCCAGAGCGGCCACAGTGTCCAGGTGTCCCGCCAGAAGCGGCATAGTGTATCGGCAACGCCCCGGAACTGTCGGTCTCCCTCGCCAGGTCCGGCCGACGCTCCAGCAGCCATCTGGCGACGCCAAGATGACCGCCTGGGCGGCGGCGTGCAGGGCAGGTCAGTCCGCGGCTTGTTCGAGCGCCGATGTCGGCTCGGAACTCGTCGACGAGGCACTCCGCGACGAGACGGTGGCCCTCTTGACACGCCAGGTACAGAGGAGTGGCAGCCGTTCAGCATTCGACAGTCGGGGGTCGAGAGAGCGTAGCGACCAGGACAGCAGGGAGTGCATCACTGCAGGTGCGGAAAGGTATTTGCGAGATTTCTTCTTGTGATGTCTGTTCGTTCAGAATTTTTTAAGTGGTTTTTAATGGATTTCAAAGTTTTGTTAAGCTTTTTTAGCATAGTGGCTAGGGGGATCTGCCTTATGACCTGAAAGGTTCAAACCCCTGCGCTGGGAAACAATTTTCGCCCAAAGTACTTCCACTCCAGCCCGTCAGGACTGAGCAGCTGTACGCAAGGTCAGGTTTCTAATTTTTTTTCAATAGATAGAAATGACCACTGAGGTGGTATTTCCTATTTCACCGAATATTTTTCAGTTTGAATTTTATGTTAATGGTATTTAATTTTTTTGTGACGTATTTTGCCTGTAACCAGTGGATTACAAATCAAATGAGGTTCACATTGATTCGGAATTGTAATATATTAGCTGGAGAAGTTAATTAAAGTATTGCCGCCGCGTTAATCCGACGTGGGGAAACAACCTAGCTTGTGACCCCCCTATGCTGTTGCCAAGGCTTGAGGCGTCCAATCTGATTAATTTATGTCGCTTTGAGTCCAGTATTGCCTAGGTAATTTTAGTTCCCCAACTGTTGACAGCCGACGTATTACATCAATTTTGCCTTCATGGCGCTAAAGTGCAACGGGGTTGCGCCGTTCCGGGCCCTGTCATCGCGCAGCACGCGGTGTTGGTCAGCAGCCAGTCCGTCAGATCGCGCTGACCAGTGTAAGCTGCCAGATGAAGGAGGTTCAGGCCTTCTCTGTTAAAGTAGCAGGGGTAAAGGATTAAAAAAAATTATTTTCTGAGAGAGCGTGACATTTTCAATATTGATTGGGATTTTTCAACAGATCCCAATCTGGGATAGACGATCACGAAATAAATGGACCAAATTTCACGCCGTTTCCACCACAACTTCACCTGTCAGTCGCTAGCGGGTCGGCGCCCGCCTCAGCCACCAGCCAGATGACGTTCTCCGGATGGCTGGACACCACGGCGTCCGTTGCGCCGGCGTGTTGCCGAACTCGGCGCTACCCGGACCGACAGGCCGAATTGGCTGCTGGCCAGGTACTGCAGCGGCGGCAGGTGCGGCGATCTGGCGGCGTAGTGAATGAGGCCGGCGCCGAATTCGTCGCAGATTTGGGCCAATTTTTTCAGACTGGCGCCGCCGTAGCGATGGCGGAGCAGGTCGACACCGGCGCGCAGAGCGTCGACGTCGCCAAGAAGGCAAGGTAGAGCAAGCTGGCTTCTTCCTGCTTGTGCATGACGTCCTCCCAAAGGTTGTAGTTTTAGATGCCTATGGACGAGTTTGAAAGATTTATTACGTGATATTTAAAATACAAGAATTGACTTGGGCTGCTGAAAATGCTTTTCATAGAAAATTTGTCTATTAAAATTATTTTTTAAAATTATTTAGACAGTATCTGATACATTTTCCACTATTGTTTTTCAATTTAACCCTCAGAAAAAATTATTACTATTTTATTAGTAAAAAATTTCGACTTATTTTTAAATGATCATTTTTATAGGGGGCTAAAATAAATAACTTAATTCTTGAAAAAAATGCAAGCAAAACAATTTGCAGTTAAAAATGTGACTAAGTTACTTTTAACTACTATTAATTAAGATATTTTAATAGGACGCAAATTAGACAACAATTGATAATAAAAAAATAATTTTTTTGCTTTGCTAATTATTGAAAACTGAATAAAGGACGTAAAAACGGTTTTTTATGTAAAGGCAGAGGGCCAAAAAAATTGAAAGGAAAATAGCATAAAGCAGATGGTAATTGCATATTGCAGCTAGTTAATTTTTTTACTTACACTAGCTAGCAGTTATTTGGAAGTTATTAAATCACATTTTGTGGCTCATAACCAAAGCGTAAAAAATCTTTCTTCTCTTAAAAATGTTGACACCCTTCAGCCAACATAAGCTTTTTAGACCGCTGTAACATTTGTTGAAAAAATTACAAATCTTGTTTTAGATTAGTTTCTGAGCATTTAAACAATATTTTACTTATTTTAGAGCCATTAAAGCGCCAAATATTTTTTGAGTTTTTATACTGAAAAAACAAATTATAAAGATGAAAAAGACATGCCATTGCATTTTTTATTTACTCTGATTCCACCCTACTCTTACGTGTGGATTAAGGAATTTCCGCTGATTTATTAATTAGGAAGCGAACCATTTTATATAGATCCCATGATTCCCATTTAGTATTGATCTAAGTAGTGAAATTTCGCTAAAAATTAAAAAACATACTCGGGAAGGCCATTATTTTACTTCACTGACTACATGCAGTATGAGAAAAACGCCTCCGTATGCACACAAGTTTACATCCCAACATAATAGCTCAATTTCTTGACAAGGACTGTATTTTTTGGCCCAGATCGGTACTGTATATCAAATTACACGTAGTGCCAATTTACTGTATTTAGTAGCAATAATACGTACTTACAGATGCAGCTTTACAAGCAGACGTGAGTACTGAATTTCATCCAATTGGTGTGAACCAGTGGATTTTTCTCGCCATCTGTGCAAATATAATGCTAGGAGAATCGATTCAACTGCAGAGCATGTATTTTTTAACAAAATGTTTTTTAAATATAACAGTTTTGTTTAAGAATTTTTACCTACCATGAGATTTACCTACCATGAGACATCTGCTCGTCATCAATTGACAAGCTAATCTTAGCTCTAGCGAGCATTGAGTACTGTATCTAAAGAAGGGTCTTGAGTACCCTGACTTCCTCCCACAGCTTTGCTACCCATTTCACTGACCTCCTGAAGTGTAAGCAGGCACTATATACACACATGTACTGTACATATGCATGTGCATGTACTATTAACAGATAAAACACGCTTCTAGCGAAAAAAATAAATACGAATTTGTGGGTCAGTGCTCTAGGCCCTCCCATGAATTTGCAACTCTAGAGTAGCTTTACTGTTCTATCAAATTCCCCAGCGTTTTCCTTTATTCCAGGTGATTTTGAAATCTTCCACTAACGATTTTCTAACAGGTTGAGCGCTACTCAACGCTTTTTCTCAAGGAGTTTTTTATCATGGGTAGCGAACCCAGGATTTGCCACCGAGCCACCTGTGGAAACAGACTCCTATGGATGTAAAACGGCTTCCTAACGAAACAGGGCTCCCAGGGGCGATAGTTCGCCAACTGATTAAGTATGTCAATCATAATGCTTTTTTATCAGTCGATATGCATTTAAAAAGTCTTTGTTACAAGTGGTCTATCAAGAAAAAAAATTGTGTTTATCATTTTTCTGAACTGGATCAGATTTTATCTAGAATAGGAGGTCCTAAGCTTTGATCTTCCATGTTTTGATGAGGTTGCTGAGCAGTCTCAGTATGCATGTACAGTAGGTGTCCATACGATTTCAGGGAAATTTTTTCGAGTATTCATACTCATTCACTTAGACATACAAGTATACTTCTAAAATTGCCTACATGGGTACACGTTTCCTGGATGGCCATTATAAAACCTTTAAATAGGAACTGCTGAAAATCTCGACACGACTCGAATCGCACTTGACTTTTGATGTTACGTGACCTGACTTCTCAGTGACTTACAGCCGCGCTTCAATGAATATGATTAATTAGTAAATTGTGTAGTAAAAGGTACAAATTACTAATTTTATTATTTATTTTATTAACAAAAGCGAATCCTGAAACCTGATGAATCCGGGTGAAAAGTAAGCCCTATATCATAAACACACTCTCAGTTAGCTACTATTTTGAGACTTGAGACTTTGAGACCTACAAAGAAGATTGTAGGTACTACTGAATTGCATTCTGCTTCAACTCTGCTTCAACTCAAGCAGGCATTGTCTATACTGTCAGTCAACACTGGCACATGCTTTTCGCAACGTGTAAGATGAGATGCTTCGTCGATTTTTCCCACCAAAAGCCGTTTTGTTTGTCTAGAGCTGTATAAACCTACCGCTTGAGAAGCAAATGGAAAATAAGCAAAAATTTGTAGCATTGCTTTCGCAGAAAAGCAATCAGGAAATGTGTGTCCAAGTTGTGCAATTGGGGCTGATCGTCTGCGTTATCTTGTCGTGCGCCGAGGCATTCGGTACCAAGCAAGTCCAGATCAGCTACATTGGCTGCTTCAATGACAATGTCCACGGTATCCGTGACATGCCCGGTATGAGATTCTATGGCCTGACCAGGATTCAGGACGTGAACTTGACTAATCACATGGACTCCGTCACCAGCCGTCAGTTGACGCACAAAGTTGCGCCGGTGTCCTGCGCCATGGTCGGCTTCCGTTATTTTGGCGTCCAAGCCACCGAATGGTGCTTCTGCAACAACATCTACGGGACGCAGGGTGAAGCACCGGAATCCAATTGCAGCCATCCTTGCACCGGCAATGCGTCCCAGACTTGCGAGGGCCCTACAGAAATTCTGTGTTCGAGCTGACTTACTTAAGTGCGTTCAGTACGTTAGTATAGGGCTAAAGGCGATATGGATTAGCGATAAAGCCCGCATTTTTTAATTATTCAAATAATTGCAGACAGTCACGTGTTCTACAAAAGGAAGCCGGACTCTTGTAGCTATGAACACCCAACTTCTCCGCCATACAAAAACTATTACATCTGCGAGGAGTTTGATGGAGTGCTCTTACCAGTGCGAACTGCCCAGCTGTCAGGCTGTTGTCTTCTCGAAGCAGCAAGGCCGATGCCATCTGCTGGAGTTCCCCGCTCTGCCATTGAGCCTTTGCCGCTGAGTCCTGCCGGAGACTTTTTCGTTCGTGGCTGAATTGAACCTTATGAAAGAGGGTGTATGAAATAAATATTTTTATTTCGAACACCTTGTCTTGCACTGAACAAGAGAAACTTACTAGTGAAAAATAAATATGTATTGGTACCTTGATGTCTGACAAAGTTGTACTTTAGGTATGATGATTTAATGCAGGATTGACTTCGGACGTAATATCCAGAAAAAAATCCCCCCACTTATAATAGTGGGCGCGAAATCAAAACTGGAAAATTTTAGGCAAAAATTGATAAAAATTCTCCGTCTCGCTTTTACGATTTCATCTGGGTTGCACAGAATTTCTTGAAAACGAGTGTTTACTACTGCTCAAGTAGGCAGGTAGGTGAGGGGCCTTTTTGGTAGATCGGCGTTTCGGAGACAAAATGACGGAGTAAAATAATCCTAATTTGTTGAAGAATTAAATGAGTTTAGGCTGGTACTGATCTACAAGGATGGTTTGTCCATTGCGGTCTTTCGCTTGCATTATTATTATTTTATTTTTTTAGTCTAAATAATGTTTTACAAGACACAGTTTTACACAAAGAACTTTGACAATACTAAAAACTTAAAAAGAGCTCAAGTTATTTGAGCTATTCTAAGTTTAGACGTGAAGGAAAAAATCTGGTGGGATAACTGCTGGTTCTCCATCTGCATGGTACATGCAAAATGCCGACAGGCAAGTGTATATGTAGAGGCTAGTTGAGGCCTCAATCAAGTGTCATAGGCCTCATCATAAAATAGTTAACATCGTATGATTTCATGGACGTGCTATTACAATTCTTGCATGCTTAGAAACGACGAAAAAAAATCTGAGAATCAGCTCAATATCTTTCAACATAGATCTCATTAAATAAACAATTTTAAATGCAATGATTGTGGAAATACATTTATTAATCTGTAAAAATGATTCTACTATGAAAATTTTTTAGATGCACAAAGGACTCAGAAATAATTGAGTTTTCTCTTTTTTAAATAATTTCCAATACCAATAGTATGGATCAATCTCATATACAGTTTTCTTGGTCTCACCTGATCTTTGATTCAGCAAAATGGGACCTAATATGGATGCTTGCCGAGCTTTGATCTCAAGTTTAAAACTGAAGGTTGAAAAGTTGATCAAATTGAGACTTAATCCATTACCTTAAGAATTGACTGCAGTACGCAGAGCAGAAAAAAATAAGAAATTCCAACTTCATATCGAACATAAAAGTATTAATTAAACTGTATTCTTAATTTTCTAGTTTTGTTTTCCCTCCAGCCCTAGGCAAACGGAGAAACGCACTCGCAGAGCCTGGACAGGGTTACGTTCTCATTTATGTCGTTAATGCCACCAACACACTTATTGAGGTCTTGTGCTCCGCATTGTTACCATTGTTTGGTTCCCCTTCACGCCACAGAGCTCCGTTTGCGGTGCC
>CATNEM010000160.1:0-182500 GCA_950096795.1 Macrostomum cliftonense
TCCTAAGCTACTTGCCTACTTTACTTTTTCGTGCATAGTTTTAGCCTTAGTTATCTTATTTTATGACTTTGTGTTGCAAATTATTACGTCGCAATCGAAATTGTAAAATATATTTAAAATAATACGTTTACCTAACCCTTTATCTTCTCAATCATTCAACTGTTCCGGCAATGGCTCGGCCAGCTAAAAAAGAAATCCCGAATTCCATTAAGTTTTTTTTTGGAGGAACTGCTGGGTAAGCAATGATTTTTGGTAATTTATCACTTTCTAACTGCAGACTCCTAAGCGTAAAAGCACATGCTAGATTTTCGATAATGAGTAATAGTACAAGCTAGCAGTAGCTTGTATCATTACCTTGGCCTACCATTACCATTAAGGCTACCTTATTGGCCTACCTTGAGACTATGGTTAACTATTTTTGTATAAAAGGTATATTTTTATAAATGTAATTTGTAAAATCCAGTATAAGTTGAAATTCTTAGCTCTTGATTATAAAGGAAATGTTTGATAAATTAATAATAATATTAGCTCCCCATTTATTTATATTGCTAGGTTAAAGCACCAATAAGAAAGGGCTGCTAGTCACTTAGTCAATTGCCATTTTGTCAGCTGGTTGACAAAGTGACCATGGTAAACAGGTACTCTGATTTCAAGGTGACAAAGTAACCAGATTTTAAAAGGCAAATTATCATTATCAAAGCCAAAGGTAGATAGGCCCTAATCTAAACTGAGGTAAAAAGGTTTTAAGATATAACATAACATTTTTGAATCTTGACTTTTGAATCTAGTATATATCTATGATCTTTTGAAATTTGGTCCTTAAATAATTGAGTAATGGGTAAATATAGAAAAGTATTATTTTATCTAATTATTTTAGTCATAAAACCAAACAAAGCAAGTTCTAACTAAGTAGAGCTATTTATGCTTTGATTCTTTCAGTAACTTATTCTAAAACTATAAGCTGATTATTTAGTTATTTTTGACATCCTACACTTATAGGTATTAGTTAATTTTTCTAATATCTAAAAATATAGCTAACATTAGACACAGTACTAAAATCTAATAAAAATCACTACTCTTTTAAAATTTTTATGAATATAACATACGTACGCAACAGTTGGCCGAGTTGGCAAATTCAGCCAACTGATTTGGTGGATGACCATGGTAAGTCGCAAAATTGTCAATATAAGTCACAAAATCGTTGATAAAAGTTGAAAAATTTGTAATGCAAGTTGCAAAATCGGTAAAATGAGGGGGTAAGTCACTAAAATGAGGGGCAAGTTGCAAAAACAAGGGGGTAAGTCACAAAATGGAGAGAAATTGGTAAGATTCAGGCAAAAGTGGTTTGCGGGACTTTTTTTATTTTGGTCCTTTGAGTTTCGACCCAAACTAAGTCACAAATTTTTTTTAACTAAGTTGCACCAGCCAACCAAATTTTTCAAGTTGTGCACCTATGAATAATAAACAACAAAAATGCTATTATTGCAAAGCATATTATGTTTAATTTTATGGTAAAAAAATTAAATGGGCTAATTTAAAGTCCTATCCTATTAGCTAATCAAATAGAGATGATATATCCCTCTTCAGTTTTTGGATTCCTTGTTTAGTTGATAATGCTTTATTCCCTTTAGTTTAGAGAATAGACATGTATTGTATAATTAAAAAGACCTGTAGAAACTATTAGTCTTATAAAATCTTTGATCTATAATATTTAAAACAAAAATAATATAACTTTATTCATCAGTTTTACCTGGCTTAGCTTGGATTTTTATTTGGGAATATCACTTTTTGTTATTTCTAGAAATCATAATTCAATGGCTATATAGTAAAAGTATATACATTGCAGATAGAGAAGTTAATGTAGGTACTACAAACTTATCCCGATCTTGTCTCTTAGTTACTTGTTATACATAAATGCTCATTTAATAAATTGAAAAAAACAACACAGAAAAATGGACTTTATTTTTGATAATATCTATTATAAATTAACCCCTAGTAATAGCAAAGACTTTTTTTAAACAAAAATTTAAAACTTCTAAGGATACAAATATAGTTGTAGCCATACATGCGCAACTTTTGAATCACCCGGCCATTTCCAATAGTTACACACACAGGTAAGTCGCTATTGGACAAAATGGCTATCACGTGACAGCAATGAACCAATAGCAACATACATGTGTGTGTTGCCAATGGAAATGGCCGGGTGATTCCTAAGGTCGCGCCCATACATGGTTGTAGCCCTGAATAAAAAGTAATTATTGGATTAAGATTATTATTTCTGAACTAATTTGAAAAACCAAACCTAGGCCTTCAGAAGAAAATGAGTTAGAAGATCTTATTATCTGAAAACTAAAAGACTAAGAAAAAATAGTCTACAATTAGGTCAAATGTCTAGAAAACTGTATGTGATCCACATGGCTAAACTAGGTAAATAATGGCACTAAAAGTACACTTTCTGCAAACACAAAAACAGCATGGCAGCAACGCTATTTGTCCAGCCATTGGATCTAGTAAAAATCGCATGCAAATGAGCGGCGTGGGCGGCTCCAGCGGCTCTACAACAGTTCGTTTCACGCTTTGACATCGATACTTCGAGCTGAAGGCATCACGGGCATTTATTCAGGTCTCTCGGCTGGTCTGCTCAGGCAGGCGACCTACACCACCACAAGGCTGGGTGTCTACACCGCCCTGTTCGATGCCGCAGCGGCCAGGAATGAAAACAAGCCGCCAAATTTTCTTGCCAAAGCCGTCATCGGCTTGACAGCCGGCGCGATCGGCGCCTTCGTTGGCACCCGGCCGAGGTGGCGCTGATTCGCATGACCTCTGACGGCCGCTTGCCGGCTGATCAGCGGCGCGGCTATACTAGCGTGTTCAATGCGTTGGCTAGGATTATCAAGGAGGAGGCGTCCTGACGCTCTGGCGCCGGCTGCGTGCCGACTGTGGCCAGGGCTATGGTGGTGAATGCCGCCCAGTTGGCTACGTATTCACAGGCTAAACAGGCTATTATTGGTTCCGGATTGGTTCAGGTCAGTCTGTGCGTTTTGTTTTGACGTGTCTTTGTTTTATTGACCCTTTGTGGCGCTCTCTTAGCGTGTCTTTGTTTGTTGACTCTTTGTATGTTCTATTAATGTTTTTTATTGTCCTTACTATATGTTCGTTTTCTTAAGGTGTCTTTATTCCCTTTGACTCTTTGTGCGCTGTCCTAGTGTATCTTTGTTCTACTGGGTTTTTTTTGTGCGCTCTCCTTGAGTGTCTGTGTGTTCTTTAGGTGTGTCTGTCTTTGTTATCTTGACTATTTGTGCGCTGTCTGTGTTTCTATTTCGAGGGGTGTCTTTTTTGTTGACTCTTTGTATGCTCTCCAAAAGTTTCTGTATGTTCTACATTCGTGTGTCTTTGTTAACCTTATTCTCCGTACGTTTTTGTTAAGTTGTCTTTGTTTTCTATACTTTTTGTGCGCTCTCTTTAAGTGCCAGCATTTTCTTGGTTTTTCTTTATTCTCCTGAATCTCCTCGTATGTCTTAGTGCTGTTATCAAGTGTCTTTGTTCACTTGAATCTGTGTTTTCTCTTGATGTTTCCTGGGATAGCTAGTGTCTGTCTCTTCTGTTTCAGTGTCTTTGTTCTCTTTGTGTACCCTCTCCTCGATTGTCAAACCAACCGCTCGCAACCAACCGAAACTGCAGGACGGCATTCTGTGCCACTTTGGCGCCAGCATGATCAGCGGCCTGGTTACCACAGCCGCCTCTATGCCAGTCGACATAGTGAAAACTCGAATTCAAAATATGAAAATGATTGACGGCAAACCCGAATTCAAAGGCGTTACGGTGAGTAGCGATATAAAGTCCTGTGGATTACATTTCTAGTTGTTTGAAAATTGTTACATCCTTTCATTAATGAGAAAATTAACATTTCCAGGACGTTTTGACAAAAGCGATCCGACAAGAAGGCGTTCTGAGCCTGTGGAAAGGCTTCACGCCTTATTACTTTCGACTCGGTCCGCACACGGTACTCACTTTCATCTTTCTCGAACAAATGAACCGATTCTATAAAGTCTACGTGCTGAAGGACTCCGGCAGCGCTTCGTCTTCGTTGTAGGGTTGTAGGATTTGTAGATTTGAAATGTTGAAACCAGGAACTGCTTAGTGTGTCTGTCTGTCCGCTTGTTCATCCTGCTATCTCATTATTGCTGGCTTCTATCTTAAAAATCCCTTCCTCAACCTATCGTTTTCTTGTGTTTGTGTTGGGTTCTCTTTTTTTCTCTAGAGAATAATTAGAAATGATATAAAAGTGCTTTCTATTGTGAGAGACTCATTTAGTTACTATTATCATTAGTAGCTTGTGGTTGTTACGTAGATTAGGCCATATTTTCCCCCTAAAATTATTTATTAATTACCATTAAACCATTGCGAAATGATGCAGTTCACCTTGTGTTTTGACCAGCCTCACACTTGTAGCCAATATTTAGTAAAAATTGTAATCATACCTGATTAGCATTATTACCTGACTCAACCTACTGATTGCTGGGCACACTAAACTGACTGCGTGTGTCCGTGTAGAGCAGCTTTTAGTTATCTTAATAGCCCAGTGTTGCTTGATTATTTGTTGCTATGGGAATATTGTGTGTGTGGACAGACTGGCTTGATTTTTTAAAAATATTTTCCTTCTTTGAAGCTCTATTTTAAGTGTAAATTTTAGTAATTTTAAGTATAAAAAATATACCAATAATATGGTCAAGTATTGTCATAATTTTTTCAAGTTAGTAAAATTAAAACGCAATATAAAAGGAAATTCTTGAAAGTGCTTTTTAATAATAATCTTTCATTTTCTATTTATAGCAAAAATTAGGAAACGCAATGCGTGTAGCTTTTTGTAATTAAAAATGTTTATTGAACAATTTGTCTAATTTAGGTACTTAAAGAAAGTAAAAAAACATTGGGAAGAGGGTATTTTCAGCATATTTGTGACATTTGTAAGTCTGGATTAGTTTTAGGCATCTAAAGTTTAGATTAATTGTGCATTTATTTCTGGACCTGGGATAAGTTCAACATAACAAAGTTTAAGAGAGGTTTAGCTCTCTTGTCTTCTTGCGTCTACATGTGCAAGTAAAGAAACGCCTACTTAAAGTAGCACACGTGCTTCTATAAACTAAAAAAATCGATGTCCGCGTCGCGATGCCGCTGCGGCCTTGTTCGACACGGACGTTCAACTCTTTGTTCAGCCGAGATGTTCGTCGACGAGTGAACCTCGGTTGAATCAAATGTCCAAGATTGTTCCTCTGCGGAAGCGAACAGCAAGTAGACGGTCCCGGCTACTAGTTGGGTGGCGGCTGCGCTGCTCAGGGCTATTTGCCATTCTAGTTTCACCTTGTCGGTGTCACCGTTGCTGCGTACGATGAGTGCGGCTATGACTGTGGACATCATGCCTGCGCGTGCGAGGGATTTTCGGAGACTCAGTTGTGTAATCTAACTATAAACTAAAACTAAATCTGCAGGAGGGCTGCAGGCACTTTGACGCTTAAAGCGACATCGTCCCACAACTAGCGACGGGGCATGACTGTCTATTGCGCTGACTGCTGAAGCGTTTTCAGTCACACTAAGTACGGTAATAGAGGCATAGACACACACATTGTGTACACATAAGGGTGTACAAGCGGCGGTTCCAGGAGTGTACACTCTCTATGCATTAGGGAGTTGGTTGCTCGTGGGCGTAAATTGCACAACTGGCCCATAGCCCAACCAATTCGTGCACAAGGCCCCAAATTAATGTGACTCTGCACACGAAACCGTGCGCTAGGGAAAATAGCCAACCTACAACGGGGGTCGAACCTGGACCAGTGGCACACAAGGCAGACGCGCTTGACCGCCGAGCCACTAGCCCCCTTGCTGCAGTTGTCATTCATTTGTTTCCCAAAACAATTGATACTTAAAAAAGCAATTGAAGCGTGCATGTAATCAAAGATCGCATTCTTCGGAAACTGGGCAGATCACCTTACTCAGTCAATATTGAGGGCTAAATGTGTCGGTAATTGAAACTTGAATGAATCTATGCCTGTCATTAAGGAATTCAGGCCGAAGTAATGGCTTAGACTTGTTATGGCAAGATAAAGCTTCAAATTAGCCACCACGTGCACTTAAAAACTGCTAATTGATCGGGAGGGGAGGCGCATTTCAAAAAGAGCTGCGGCAACACTCACGATCGTATTATCAAGCAAATTCTTAACTTAATCAACTGGTAAAAAGGTCGATTCAATGAATCGGATAATTAGCTCACCTGTAAAAGTGCTAATGCTATTAGCGAATCCCATCACTAGGCCGGAGAAATTCGGGGCCAAGTCGATGACATTCACTGCGTAGCCCGCCACTGCCAGGCCTGAGAAGCCTGCAATTTTTAAACGCAACGTTTTTGTTTTACAGTAAGAATGCCATCAACGTCAAGGTCATCAACGTAAAGATAGCATCATCAACTTCAAGACAGCATCATCAATGTCAAGACAGCATCATCAACTTCAAGACAGCATCATCAATGTCAAGTCAGCATCATCAACGTCAAGTCAGCATCATCAACGTCAAGTCAGCATCATCAACGTCAAGACAGCATCATCAACTTCAAGACAGCATCATCAATGTCAAGACAGCATCATCAACTTCAAGACAGCATCATCAATGTCAAGTCAGCATCATCAACGTCAAGTCAGCATCATCAACGTCAAGTCAGCATCATCAACGTCAAGTCAGCATCATCAACGTCAAGACAGCATCATCAACGTCAAGACAGCATCATCAAAGTCAAGACAGCATCATCAACGTCAAGACAGCATCATCAACGTCAAGACAGCATCATCAAAGTCAAGACAGCATCATCAAAGTCAAGACAGCATCATCAACGTCAAGACAGCATCATCAACGTCAAGACAGCATCATCAACGTCAAGACAGCATCATCAAAGTCAAGACAGCATCATCAAAGTCAAGACAGCATCATCAACGTCAAGACAGCATCATCAACGTCAAGTCAGCATCATCAAAGTCAAGACAGCATCATCAAAGTCAAGACAGCATCATCAAAGTCAAGACAGCATCATCAACGTCAAGACAGCATCATCAACGTCAAGTCAGCATCATCAAAGTCAAGACAGCATCATCAAAGTCAAGACAGCATCATCAACGTCAAGACAGCATCATCAACGTCAAGACAGCATCATCAACGTCAAGACAGCATCATCAAAGTCAAGACAGCATCATCAAAGTCAAGACAGCATCATCAACGTCAAGACAGCATCATCAACGTCAAGACAGCATCATCAACGTCAAGACAGCATCATCAAAGTCAAGACAGCATCATCAAAGTCAAGACAGCATCATCAACGTCAAGACAGCATCATCAACGTCAAGACAGCATCATCAACGTCAAGACAGCATCATCAAAGTCAAGACAGCATCATCAAAGTCAAGACAGCATCATCAACGTCAAGACAGCATCATCAACGTCAAGTCAGCATCATCAAAGTCAAGACAGCATCATCAAAGTCAAGACAGCATCATCAAGTCAAGACAGCATCATCAAAGTCAAGACAGCATCATCAAAGTCAAGACAGCATCATCAAAGTCAAGACAGCATCATCAAAGTCAAGACAGCATCATCAAAGTCAAGACAGCATCATCAACTTCCAGACAACATCAACAGCGTCAAGACAGCATCATCAACATCAAGACAGCATCATCAACTTCAAGACAGCATCATTGGGGTCATGACAAGAGAAATAATAAAAAACTGCATGGTAAGCAAAAGAAAGATGGATTTGGTATGGTATTAAAAGTGTCAATTTACGCATCTAAAGCCAAAAACTTCACACTGCTAGTATTTTTAGCCTCTATTTTCACACAGTCATTTCTGCTTTAGTCACCTTCTCCCTGTCAACATTGTTTGTAAAGTACTAAAGGTGTCTAGTTTACAGCTCAAAAAAGTATTCAATGATCGAGCTGTCTGAAGAATTTTTCACGGTTTTTTCGTTGCCATGAAAAAAATCAATATCACCTGGTTAAAAAAAACATTTCATTTTTTTATTTAAATATTTGCATCAAGTCTAGGTGATAATATATTTTTCTTGGGTATCAAGAAAAATAGATCAATCGAAAAATAGGCACTGCTCTCACTCTTTACATCGGATCCTCATCTAGCGATATGGTCAAAAAACAGCGGCGTTGCCCTAGTAGGGGGATTATTATACGGATAGATAGCTCGGGGGGGGGGGCTGGTTCAGTGGAGATAATTTGATTGACTAAAGCCCATCGAGGAGGACATGACTCAGAATAAAAAGGAGGAGTAAAAAAATCGGAAGACGACAGTGAGCGATGATGAGAGACTGTTGAGCCGGAGTGAAAAAGGGCACAGGAAACATGATTAACGAAGCAGCAACGGGAAGTCAAAGCCATGGAGGCAAGAAACGGTGGACCCCGAGGGCTAGCCGATAGTTCTAACCTTCCCTTAAGATCGCCACTTCCCCTTCCTGCCCCGCCTCGGCAATATCCTACCATTGCAAATTCTGCGAAGGAAGGGGGGAGAAAGAATGCATGCGAAGTGAAAATACCCCCTATAGCTATTTTTCAATGGTTAATGCGTCCTGCGGAAGAAGATCGAATGTTGCTTCAGTATAGAGGCGGCAGTGGCTTAAAATATACTTTGACTGCTCCAACTCGTTGAGAGTATGGATGGGCTAATTACCCCTCAATCTATTTCCCACGGATACCCCGCTCAAGGCTAGACGGTTGAAATTACTGTCTGATCCCACCATTTGAAATAGCTTGCGAACGCCTTTAGATTAGGCGGAAAACTTCAAAGCCAGATCCGATCGTATTTTCTCGCGCTAATTATGCTTGCTTGGGTTTGTATTGGATATCAGGGATCGACCAAAGAGATCGTACGAGTTGGATAGAAATGTCTGCGACTGCTTTTCACTGACATTCTAAAGGCGTTTAGTTAGTTAGATAGATAGATAGATAGATAGATAGATAGATAGATAGATAGATAGATAGATAGATAGATAGATAGATAGATAGATAGATAGATAGATAGATAGATAGATAGATAGATAGATAGATAGATAGATAGATAGATAGATAGGTAGATAGATAGATAGATAGATAGTTAGATAGATAGATAGATAGATAGATAGATAGATAGATAGATAGATAGATAGATAGATAGATAGATAGATAGATAGATAGATAGATATATACATACATACATAGATAGCAGCCTCACCCAACGCTCCGGACAGCAGGATGGTGGCCCACACGGCGTCGTTGGCGAAGCCCAGCGCCACAAAGAAGATGGCCTTTAACCCGAAGCCCAGGCCTGCCAGCAGCTTGCGAATAGTTGTCCACTGCAAGCTGGTGCGCAGCTTCAGAAAATCTGCCAAGCAGCCACCTGAGAAAGTTAATTTTTTAAGGCAATTTGTTACGTGGATGAACTTTAAATGAGTCGTTTCTTAAAGTCAACAACCGCCTTGCTCTCGAGCAACTGCAAAAAAGTTTCTGCCTAAAAAGCGCCGAGCCCAAACCTGATTCGTGCGTGCATATTTGGTGGATGAAGCAATAGAAGGTGCCTACTACTCAAGCTTTGATGCTTCGCAGTTTCGCATCTCATGAATTATTCATTTACCACTTTTTGCTGCTACAGTAGCAGTCGGGGTTTTTTGCCTCAGTATGCGCTGTGCATGTTGGTTCTTCTATTCTAGACTGAGTTGAATTCACCATATGCTTACTATATTGATATTGTTTTTTTATCAGGCAGAGAGTGACACTTCTAGACACGGAGAAATTAAAAATTTATAATAAACAACCTAAAGGAAAAAGAAGCAAAACATGTTCCAAAAGAAAGCTTGCAATTTTCCGCTGTGTTCTTGCATACTTAGATCGTTGTGACTGACAAAATTACTAAAGAAGTTTGTTTGTTCGTCATACAACGTATTGTAGCTAATTAACAATTAATTTCCTGACTCATTTGAAGCTTTAGAGACACATTTTGTCACAGCAGACAGGCATTTTTTATCTTGAAGATTCAAAAAATTTGTTATACTTTTCGTCTATATAAATTTGACATTTAAATTGTGAAAGCCCTCTTATAAAAGTAGTTAAAACACGAAAGTCAAATTAGCCACCTGGAGTAGTAGCCAAAAATATTTTACCTTCGCCTATTTTTTATCGTTTTCTTCCAAAAGATCATTTTAATAAATTTTCAATAACTCATTTAACGTGATTAATTGCTCAGAGGGAGCAGTTTTGCTGTCAACGAGTTCACCAACCATGATTTAAAGCGATGGATGTAGAAAGTACACCAGTAGAAAAGCACTGCGATATTTAAGGTTATATTTGATAGAAATTTATCGGTCGGGCTCCACTAAACTGATTTATTGTGCTCAGGATTGGCTTAAGTACATTTTTTAACAAAGCTGGGAAGTTTTATCACTAATATTATGGCAAAGACTTGTAAACTTGCTTAATTGCCTCCTTAAGTTGCCAGTTTTCCAGCAGCCATAAACAAAATCACTCACCAATTGGCACAAACAATGATCTCGCCAAGAATGGAAATGACAATAGGAAAATTGTGTGACCAACGTCGGTTTTGTACATCTGGTGATAGTAGCTCTGCATGCACACCGAACTAATCTGGAAGGTCCAATCGTCTGCGGCGTACGTGAAAAATATCGCGTACACTTGACGGGATTTGAAAATCTCCTTCCATGGCACTCGGAGGCGTCGGTGAGCGTACAGGACCTTCTTAGTCACGGTGACCTCTAGGTACTGCCGCTCCTGTTTACCTAGATTTTTATCCTTCAACGGCTTCTCATCGATCAGTCTCCACCAGAAGATGCACCAGATGAGGCCAATATTGGCGTAGATGTAGAATACAACCGCCCATCCCCAGTGGTTCTCAATCTCCTGGCACACTGGCAAACCGATTAGCGGGCCCAAGGAAACGCCGATGACGGCAAAGCAGAGGAGCGACGACCGCTCGCCTTCCGGACCCCAGAAGCGCATAACGCCGAATACCGCTGGTATGAGACAGCCTTCAGCCAGACCCTGCATCAGGCGCAATACCACAATCACGGCTATTGATGCTGAGATATCTGCCGCAATCTGTGTCACTAGTGGAAGGAACAGGTTCAGCCCGCAGGTTAGGGCTACAGAACAGCCGAGAAGCAGCGAGCTGTCGTGATGCACAGTCAGGTATCCACCGACAGGACTGGCTACTAGATAGCCAATAAACACGGAGTTTTCGATCAGATCGTTTGCCGTATTCTGCCAGGGCATTTGCCGATGCGCATTCGGCTGAAAAATCCCGCCGCTGCCACCACTTGCGCCAGAACGAGTCAGCGTGGCCGAAACATTCGATTGCTTGTTTAAATAATCCATGATGGCGACCATCTCGGCGCGCATGCCAATCACTACTGTGAGCCCGATGCAGCACAGCAGGGCTATCAAATATCTTTTCCGGCCGGGACCGCAGCAGCAGAATACTGGCCGAGAAACGGCCGCTGTCGCTGTTGGAATCTCAGCTTCGGTTATGTCGGTGCAGTTTCTGTTAGCGTGGCCGTCGCTGTGATTGCAATTGTTCTCGGCGCCCCACATTTTCGGTTTGAGTGCTAGCTGCCTTGTGGTCTAGTCAGTACCAGTGGACTAAATAATTAGAATTTTTTGCCGCTTGTATCGAAAGAAAAAGCATATTTAATGGAAGTGAGGCGTCCGCTCCAACAGAAAAACTCCTCATTCATTCTCGTCCCAAAAGTTTGAGGATTTGACTAATCCAGTCTCAGCCAATAGTCGAAGACCAATGAATAAACAGCTTTTACTACTCGTACCAGACTTCACCTTCGCCTTGTGGACACTGCCGGCGGTATCCTGGTCGCCTCTCTCGCTTTAACTCCCGTTTCTCTTTACGCCCGTCCACTTTCTCGCGCAGCCCACACGCACAAACACAAGGAGATAGGAAAGCCCAATGCAAACTCGCGTGGTGACTTATCGAAGCGGGCCACCAAAGCCTGACACTGACTTTCGGAGCGTTGTATAGCGCCCGGCTAAGCGTGACAATGAGCTTCCGGCTGGCTCTCTGCGTTTCCCTTTCTGCCCTTTTTCTGTTTCTATATGGCGCATATTCCTATAGGCTTAGGCCTATAAATTAGTTTAGTCTTAAAATTTGCTCTAAACGAGGGCAGAAAAATGACTGCCACGGTGTGCAGGCTGGGACAGTTGGAATTCTCGACAAATTTTCCTGACAATTTTTATAATATTTTGCTGGGCGTTATATATTATAAGTTTAATCCATTTAGGGGCTGTATGAATGGCTGAATTTTAGTAAAAAAATTCCCCAAGATTAGCTTACAGTGAAGATACTTGGAGTCCAAGCTACTAATTTGATGTTGAATGCTCTAATTTGTAGTTTTTACCTTTAGCCATAAGAAAATGTCACAAGCACTGGTCAAGAAACTCTCAGCAAATCTAACTGACAAAGAAGATTAGAGTTTAGCCTAAAAAATCTTTATTCTCACGCGAGTAGACTTAAGAGTATTTTTGGGAATAATTCATCCCTATGCGTGTAAGCTCGTAATTCCTCGAAACACAAAAAGCCCACGGCTACTTTGCAAGAATTGTTAACTCACTTCAAGCATATAATGGACGGACAAGGGGGGATATAATAATCCGGATTAGAGTCGAAAGAGACAGCAATTATTTACTGCAGATTGACGGCGTCTCATACAGGTACAAATCTGCGTCTTAGGAAGGGATTTTCAAAGAGGAAGGAGTAAATGCAGATCCTAGTCATTGTTAATTAAGTCCCAACAGCTAGCGCGATCCAACATTGCCTTCCCAAGAATAAATGACGCATCCTGGAAAAGTACTTCGAAATAAGCTTCTCTATATTAGGAATAGTTGGGAATAAAAGAAACACGTGAATGAAACTGTCATACTGAATGAATATCTGTTATAATAATAGATAGCATCGCAAAGGTTTCTGATGGGATTTTTTTCTATCCTTGCTACATTATATGAATATAAATAGTCATTTTTCTACGCTGTATCCTGACATCTTAGGAAATAGCTGAATTCCAAATTCTGTGTAGTTTGAATAATTTCGTGAAAATTCTAAGCTTTATTCCTGTGCTCCATAGGAATATCTCTGCTAGCTCAATAGGGGGCTGTTCACCTGCTGTCGAGAGTGGATTGCTTTAATTGTACTGCTTAATGGGATTCTTTCCTTACTTGCTTAGCTGCTCTATTAACTGTTTTTCTAGGCTAGTAATAAGGGGGAAATCAAAATTTTGCTTAACGACTGTTTTATCCCAGCGATTTAGCAAGAAACTAATAGGTAAATTTGATAAATGGTTGACTAGCAGGATAGATAAAAGCAAGACGGCTGTTTTTTATTTGCAATAAATGGTCAGTTAAGTTACGCACAAAATGATAATGTCAGAAAAACTGGTTCTGCTATAAGAGTAGTTAATGGATGGACAGGGGTAGGTGAGCAGGACACTGTACAATCAGCTACATTTCCGCTAATGCCTTCTCCCGTGCCCTCTCTTTGCAGTCAAAGCATGAACTCAACGCATGCACGTGACACTGTCCACCCCCTTCTCACTTCTCTCTCTCCCCATTACTTTAGTTTAGAGTATTTTACTTTAATTTTCGTCTCTCTGGAAGCCGCCTCACCTACCTGCTCTCTCGCCCCGCGACAGTCGTCGGTTCTGTCGCTCCACCGTGAGAGCATTGTAACAATGTACATTCATTTCATTCTCGTTCTTCTCCGATCGCTTCTCTCTCTCTATCTCGCTGTCACTCCGCCTCAGCTCTCTCCGCATTCAGTTTTCTCTCCAAAATGCGTCGGCAACCAACAAAGTACGCTGGTTTTTCAATATGTATGTATGTGTGTGTGTGCTGGTACGTGTGTGGCATTTTATTTTCGTAAAACGTAACACCAAACCTATTCCTTTCTATAAAATTGCCGTTTTAGCCAGCCAAATTGCGAATCAAATTTGGTATTCGTTTTGCAGCTCGCTGTTGCATTATAATTGCGTTTGGCATATTTTTCTATTCATACTTTTAGAGTTGCTTGTCATTTTTTTCTGATTGTAATTGTTGACTATTTCGATGAAATTTGATTCGAAAGTATCGATAGTTTGTCGCCATCTTTAAAGATTTGAGCATGCCAAAGTTTTCACAAATATCAGGTAAGTTCTTTTTAAATATTAATTGTTCAAGGTACATTAACGCAAACATGATTCTATTGTGGATTATCAATTATTGGTTCTATCGAAAATTAAAAGTAATGGTGTCAAGTAACGTGCCTTTGATTGCGTCACAACATGACATCACAATCAATGTCATAGGCCCACGAGATAACACTGCCAATAAGGCTCAAGAAGATGACAACGCAGCTCAGTCTGAGTCTGTAGGAGAAGACTCAGTCAAGAAGAAAAGAGGTAAACCTAACAGCATAGAATTAACTTAATTAGGCCTCCTGATGCATGTCATGCACTGTTCGGACAAGAGAATTATTATTAATATGCAAAAATACGCATCACAAAAGTCGCTATATAGTTTTAGCGTGAAGGATATCTAACAATTGTCAAAATGAAAGGAATAAAAAATTAATGACGAGTTCACAATAAGTATTCTATTGCATACCATAGAATGTTTCTTTACTCATTACTATAATTATTCTTTAGCTTTTTACTTGTCTACTTAGCTAATACGAGCTAAGAAGAATTGCATGTTGAAGTCAGTTAAAAATTTAGCGCTGTTGTTTTGTTAAACTGCGGAGTGATTCGAGTCGGAAGTGAGTTAACTCGAAAGCAGTTTGAGCATTTGTTAATTACAACTGCCGCCGGACGTGCAACAGACATTATTTAACACGTTTCGTGACGTTTGATGGCATGCTCACAGCAGTTGACCATGTGTAATCAGTTAATAAGTTTTACAAATATTTAGCTCGTATTTACTGCGGTTGATGAGTTTAATGTTAATTTTTGTGATTTTGCATCCGCTATTACAGAGCGCTTTCAAAGGCTCAAGGCGTATTGGGAGGATCTTGGCTCGACATCCGCGAGCAGAAGTGGTGGAGCTGACAGCTCAACTGGATTGTAAGTTTGTTATGCTTTTCTGTGTATTGAATAATGAAACTTCAATTCAGTATCTACATGAAAACCTTCTAAATAAGTTGTACAAATGTTACATTTTTTAAGTAGGAAGACTGCATTATGAAAGGAATATCTCCTCCTGATTGGGAAAAGTGTTGTATCTATTACAAATAGTTCGCATACAAAATCAATCAGTTTTTCCAATCTTTAAATGCTTCAAATCCATTAGTTAGATTTGTACTAACGCTCTTGTAATCTTTAAAGTACATTGAAAAGACTCCACAAAATTGCTAATCACTATGAGATTGGATGCAAAGATGTACTTTCCAAGAATACTCAGTTTGACAACAATTAGAGTTGCGTGCAATACATTTCTAGCGCTAATGGTGAGAAAAAAATTTAAGAAGCACGCGCGCATCCGGGTACATTTCAGCGGTTCGACTCACCGCCTGGCGCCTGCTGGTGGCAGCCTGAGAAAGTTCTCAAATCCGGCAGCCAGCTCCCCAAACGATCAGTCGAGACCACACGAAATGGTAGCTTCCACGGGTGAGTACTTTATATGTTCGTGCAGATATTGCAGATTTTCTGTTGGATTGGCTTCAAAGATTTGCTTTCCACAGTAATTTGCTTGTTACACAGGGCAGAAATTTCTTGCTATGAAATGGAATTAACTAAAGAAGAGGATGCGGTTTCCATCGGCTTCTAGATTTTGATAGAGTGCAGCAGTGCACACTATTTTACAGTCAGCTTCCTTGATGGATTAGTTCAGATAGCATAGAATTTTATTTTGAGGATTGTAGAACACTTCACTACTGTAGCTGTTAGAGTCAGCTGCACATGCATTTGGCAGTAAATATTCAAAGATGGGAAAATCAGCAGCAGTTCATTAGCGAAAATCGACTGATTCAACTTTATAGCGTGTTTGTGACGTAACCAGTTACTTATTTAGCAGGTTGAATATGTATTTTTTTCATTTATCTCAAGCTATCATTCATTTGCTTGCTCAATTGAAGGCTGAGGTGCTTGTGTCTTTGGTACTCGTGTGTTCGCTAAGCAGCTTAGTAATTAGTCAATTTTCTGAGACTGCTCTAATCCCCGTAGCCATTCCCGCCTTCTTAAGATGCAAAACAAACAGCTCTGAAGAATCGAGTCACAAACTCAATTAGGGTAATTAGTAAATTTGCCATTAGCTGTTAAGTCAAAGCTCTTGTTTTCTTTAAGACACCTGAGATAATGAAGAAGGAAGCGACCTCGTTAGTTCTCCCCTCGACGCCAAAATAAACAAGAAACAGATTTTTCATTTAAGTGCAAATCAATAATTTTACGCAGGGTGCGACTGATAAAAAATGAACTCGTCTGTAAAAAGACAAGATTTCTAGTCGCTTTGAGATTTTAAATCGCAGTAGGGCCTGGATTTTTCTAATCCAACTATCTAAAAAATGCGAACCCACAATGTTCTGTTTTTTTCTAATCTTCGATAAATTATTGTTTTGAACGACTTTACCATAAAAAACGCAAAAGCTGCAATGTCGCTTATTTACGGTTGGGTGCATGGTTTCAGTGGCAAGATTTATGGCATAGTCCTGTTACAGTTTTAGTAATGTTTATTTCGCCTCTTTCTGACTTTCTACTCGACAAAATTAGTGGTAATGCTTTAATTTCGTGAACCTGATATTGCAATTTGTGTTATTCGTCCAGACGACGAACTATAGGCACACTTGCTGCTTTCATGACCATTATTTATTCAATGTAGTAGTAAGTGTAAAAAGATTTATTTTAGCAATCCAAAAAGTACAAAGAGATTAATATATTTGATCAATATTGACATTCTGCGTCGGGTTCAGTTTGAAAAAACAGCGGCAGTGCACACAATAATCACGTGACGATTTTTTTCAATACTCATGATTCTGAATCATTTGTTAAATCTTCACCATTTCGATCCGTACATTCTCCTTGTCGTGTATTGCACATTCTCTCAAAGCACAAAAACGCTATGTTAATTTCAATGCCAGATCGGGGTCAATAAATGGTTAGCCAGGGATCGGAAGTATTGCACACGAGTGTTGAGCCTGTTGCTTACTAAGCCGAAATTTTTTGTTTAATTTCTCTCCACAAATTCGACTTGATAATAAATGATGCGCGTTGAGTGCAGACTAAGTGGAGGATGGGTGTCTCCACTCAAGTCGAGTCGCAATATCGCATTTACGAGCTACGAGTATCGGGGGAACTAGCGATTGCGCTTAACTGTAATCTGTCAACCATTTATCTCGAATTCCACTATAAAAGCGGCCCCAAAATATTACAACAGACTGTTTGAGCGGGCAGTACGGCAACTCGGATCTGGGTCGCGCTCTGGGCCCGAGCAAAGCAATCCGAGCGAGTGGTCGGGGTACCGTCAAACAGGGTATTCGCAAGCGATTCGAAGGTGAGTCATAGCTTACAGAAGCTGCGGTGTTTTTTTGAAGCATCTGTTCACAATTGAGACGATCTCAAAAGAGACCCCCTGTGTCTTCAGTCTAGTCCTAGTGTGTCTTCAGTCAAGTACTTTTGTGTCTGCAGTTTAGTGCGAGTGTGTCTTCAGTCTAGTCCTAGTGTGTCTTCATTCTAGTCCTAATTTTGTCTTCAGTCTTGTCCTAGTGTGTCTTCAGTTTAGTACTTTTGTGTCTGCAGTTTAGTGCGAGTGTGTCTGCAGTTTAGTGCGAGTGTGTCTTCAGTCTAGTCCTAGTGTGTCTTCAGTCTAGTCCGAGTGTGTCTTCAGTCTTGTCCTAGTGTGTCTTCAGTCTTGTACTTTTGTGTCTGCAGTTTAGTGCGAGTGTGTCTTCATTCTAGTCCTAGTGTGTCTTCAGTCAAGTACTTTTGTGTCTGCAGTTTAGTGCAAGTGTGTCTTCAGTCTAGTCGTAGTGTGTCTTCATTCTAGTCCTAATTTTGTCTTCAGTCTTGTCCTAGTGTGTCTTCAGTCTTGTCCTAGTGTGTCTTCAGTCTAGTCCGAGTGTGTCTTCAGTCTTGTCCTAGTGTGTCTTTAGTCTAGTCCTAGTGTGTCTTCAGTCTAGTCCGAGTGTGTCTTCAGTCTAGTCCGAGTGTGTCTTCAGTCTAGTCCGAGTGTGTCTTCAGTCTAGTCCTAGTGTGTCTTCAGTCTAGTCCGAGTGTGTCTTCAGTCTTGTCCTAGTGTGTCTTCAGTCTTGTCCTAGTGTGTCTTCAGTCTTGTACTTTTGTGTCTGCAGTTTAGTGCGAGTGTGTCTTCAGTCTAGTCCTAGTGTGTCTTCAGTCTAGTCCGAGTGTGTCTTCAGTCTAGTCCGAGTGTGTCTTCAGTCTTGTCCTAGTGTGTCTTCAGTCTTGTCCTAGTGTGTCTTCAGTCTTGTCCTAGTGTGTCTTCAGTCTTGTCCTAGTGTGTCTTCAGTCTAGTCCGAGTGTGTCTTCAGTCTAGTCCGAGTGTGTCTTCAGTCTTGTCCTAGTGTGTCTTCAGTCTTGTCCTAGTGTGTCTTCAGTCTAGTCCTAGTGTGTCTTCAGTCTTGTCCTAGTGTGTCTTCAGTCTTGTCCTAGTGTGTCTTCAGTCTTGTCCTAGTGTGTCTTCAGTCTAGTCCGAGTGTGTCTTCAGTCTAGTCCTAGTGTGTCTTCAGTCTAGTCCGAGTGTGTCTTCAGTCTAGTCCTAGTGTGTCTTCAGTCTAGTCCGAGTGTGTCTTCAGTCTTGTCCTAGTGTGTCTTCAGTCTTGTCCTAGTGTGTCTTCAGTCTTGTCCTAGTGTGTCTTCAGTCTTGTCCTAGTGTGTCTTCAGTCTTGTCCTAGTGTGTCTTCAGTCTTGTCCTAGTGTGTCTTCAGTCTAGTCCGAGTGTGTCTTCAGTCTAGTCCTAGTGTGTCCTTCAGTCTAGTCCGAGTGTGTCTTCAGTCTAGTCCTAGTGTGTCTTCAGTCTAGTCCGAGTGTGTCTTCAGTCTTGTCCTAGTGTGTCTTCAGTCTTGTCCTAGTGTGTCTTCAGTCTAGTCCTAGTGTGTCTTCAGTCTTGTCCTAGTGTGTCTTCAGTCTTGTCCTAGTGTGTCTTCAGTCTTGTCCTAGTGTGTCTTCAGTCTTGTCCTAGTGTGTCTTCAGTCTTGTCCTAGTGTGTCTTCAGTCTAGTCCGAGTGTGTCTTCAGTCTAGTCCTAGTGTGTCTTCAGTCTAGTCCGAGTGTGTCTTCAGTCTAGTCCGAGTGTGTCTTCAGTCTAGTCCGAGTGTGTCTTCAGTCTAGTCCTAGTGTGTCTTCAGTCTAGTCCGAGTGTGTCTTCAGTCTTGTCCTAGTGTGTCTTCAGTCTTGTCCTAGTGTGTCTTCAGTCTTGTACTTTTGTGTCTGCAGTTTAGTGCGAGTGTGTCTTCAGTCTAGTCCGAGTGTGTCTTCAGTCTAGTCCGAGTGTGTCTTCAGTCTTGTCCTAGTGTGTCTTCAGTCTTGTCCTAGTGTGTCTTCAGTCTAGTCCGAGTGTGTCTTCAGTCTAGTCCGAGTGTGTCTTCAGTCTAGTCCGAGTGTGTCTTCAGTCTAGTCCGAGTGTGTCTTCAGTCTAGTCCGAGTGTGTCTTCAGTCTAGTCCGAGTGTGTCTTCAGTCTAGTCCGAGTGTGTCTTCAGTCTAGTCCGAGTGTGTCTTCAGTCTAGTCCTAGTGTGTCTTCAGTCTAGTCCGAGTGTGTCTTCAGTCTAGTCCTAGTGTGTCTTCAGTCTTGTCCTAGTGTGTCTTCAGTCTTGTCCTAGTGTGTCTTCAGTCTAGTCCTAGTGTGTCTTCAGTCTTGTCCTAGTGTGTCTTCAGTCTTGTCCGAGTGTGTCTTCAGTCTTGTCCTAGTGTGTCTTCAGTCTAGTCCGAGTGTGTCTTCAGTCTAGTCCGAGTGTGTCTTCAGTCTTGTCCTAGTGTGTCTTCAGTCTAGTCCGAGTGTGTCTTCAGTCTAGTCCGAGTGTGTCTTCAGTCTAGTCCGAGTGTGTCTTCAGTCTAGTCCGAGTGTGTCTTCAGTCTAGTCCGAGTGTGTCTTCAGTCTAGTCCGAGTGTGTCTTCAGTCTAGTCCTAGTGTGTCTTCAGTCTAGTCCGAGTGTGTCTTCAGTCTAGTCCTAGTGTGTCTTCAGTCTTGTCCTAGTGTGTCTTCAGTCTTGTCCTAGTGTGTCTTCAGTCTAGTCCTAGTGTGTCTTCAGTCTTGTCCTAGTGTGTCTTCAGTCTTGTCCTAGTGTGTCTTCAGTCTAGTCCGAGTGTGTCTTCAGTCTTGTCCTAGTGTGTCTTCAGTCTTGTCCTAGTGTGTCTTCAGTCTAGTCCGAGTGTGTCTTCAGTCTAGTCCTAGTGTGTCTAGTCGTGTGTTTAATCGGTTTTTTCTTCAGCTTTCATATTGTGCTTTCCTAATTGTTTTCAATTATTTCCGAAATTATCCCTAATCCTAAATTGTTTTCCCCCGATTTAATTTTTCATTTCAGTATTCGAGGAAATGTCTAACGGAAGGTGAGCCTCATGGATAAAATTTCCATTCCTTTTTTGCCCAAAAAATTTAGTTCAAGTTGCTAATATTTTATATTATTTAAAAAATTACTTGTATCTGTAGTTCATCATACATTTTATTGTAAAATTTGACTAACCATGCATATTTTAGTCTTGGGAGTCGTCAAGGCAGCTTTTCAGACGAGACTAAGGCTGAAAGAGCGGAGATTTTTCTCAGGGTAAGTTTCTTAGAAAGCAGACCCTTCTTGACCTGTCTTCAATATCGTGCGTTTAGTAAAAGCTGAACATCACATCAAACAATCCCATTGAAGTATCAAGCTGAAAAGCTGCAAGATCGGAACAAGTACAAGTCAGTGTTTTCCGACAGAGTTGGGCCAGAGTTTGAGGATCCCACAACTAGATTTGGTAAGTATAGGAGACTGCATGAGATTGTGGATGGTAGAAATTTGGTAATCTTGATTCTATAATCTTGCGGCTCTTTTTGATTAACAAAAAAACTTCACCTCAACGAATGAAAATCCCCCAGGTGCCATGCAAGCATCAGATAGCGACAGTGAGCATCAAGACGAACAGACTGAGACAGCTTCCGTCTCGTCGGCTGCCTCGCCAACTAGCGATCGGAACAATAAAATTTCGACTCCAAAATCAACTTCGCCGATAAAACTGGTTCAGCGACAGCAGCAACAACAGCAACAACAAGAGCTGATGAAAGAGCAGCGAGGTGGTGAACTTGCCGGTAGGCTGACCAACACGGGTCCCAGCCGAACCCTTTGGCGTAACATGACCGAAGTCATTGATGCGGGGCTGTTGGAATCGCTGTCTAAGGATGAGATCAAGCTGAAGGAGGTGAGTTAGCTATGATGCTGTATATTGGACTAATTTGACAGTTGACAGGTTGGTATGTTAATGATGTAGTGTTGTAAGAAATAATTAAGTTGTGCGTCAAAATGATGAGTGCGAATAAAATGCGATGAACAATTAAATGAATGGCTAGTTTTACTGATGAAGTGACAACGATTTTTTTCACGAAATTTTCAGAAAAAAACCTTGGTTAGCACTTTTATTTTAACTTTCCGACGTGACATGTTTCCATGGAAAAGAGAAAAAAATAGATGGTAAAAAACTGAAAATATTTCATCAGCACTGCAGCTCCATCAAAATCATTTACCTCATTGAATAAAAACTAAAATGGGGATTTTCTATCTACCTAGTTCAGTTTTTATCGTGAAAATCGGCTTTTCGCTTTTTTCACTAAGACTAAAAAGTAAATTCATTTTCTTTTAGTATCTTTTCAATTTTAAATAGTTTCAGCTGAACGCATACTTTCGCATTTATTCTAGGCCCAATTCGAGGTAATCACTTCCGAGGCCTCCTATCACAAAAACCTGCTAGTTCTGGTGGACGTTTTCTACAACAGCTCGTTGTTTGATCACACTAGACCGAACTCGCTGGTGAAAGCGTTAGACAAGCACCATTTGTTCTCCAATATTGTTGACATCATTGAATGCTCAACTTCGTGAGTTTGCTGATTATTAAACAGTGTTAATTGGATTCTAATAGTATATAAAACTCACCCACAAGCAGAGGGAAAACCACTAAAACACAGGGACATGAAATACCAAAATTCCGTTCTATCTAGTCGAATTTTATCAAATTTCAAGGACAGAAACTTTTGCGACAAAATAAATGTTTCACGCAAAAGGCGCATACTGGATTTCAAGTTGACAAGAAACAGGCTCTCCCTAGCTTGGCATGCAAGCTATTTCAACCGAGTTGTTTCAACCAGACTCGCGTTCGACTTTTTTCCCAAAAGTCAACTACTGAATTTTCTAGTTTCGCAGGCTCGACAAGGGTATTGCTTTTCTACAGCTTGTTGCTCCTGCCGTTTTTTTGTAACTCGAGCTCCTTTAGATTGCCTCTTTGATAGGAATAATGAAAATTATTTTCTCTCGCCTTAGTCTGTTATGTAGGCAGAGGTTGAAACTAACATCAGAACATCTAACATCAAAATGCTTTATAGCGACAAGATGGAAAATGTCAGATCGACAATTCCCCAACCATTTTTCTGAGCATAGAAATGTCTTATTTTAACGCGAAGCGAGTTTTTAAGTCTAAGATCCTGTTGAAGATTACTGGGATGGAGCTTGTGGCGACCTCGGGATTACATCGTATTGAATATTTTCCGACAGAAAATAGATTTCGCTAGTAGGTAATGTGCCAGGGTATATTAGCGTGGATGAATATTTACCACAATTAAAACTTACAATATATTTTAGTTGTCCTGAATTAAAAATGCAACAAAATATTTTCCTGCAGATTTTTAAAAGCCTTGGAAGAAGAGTGGAAAAAGTGTCCGAAAATGGATTGGATTAGCGAAGTCATTCTAAACAGTATCGACAGCTTGAAAGTCTACAAAGACTACTGTCGCAATTTCTACTATCAAACAAAGACTCTTCATAAATTATGCGAGAATGCCGAATTTGTTACTCAACTGGCGGAGCTGGAACAAAGACCAGACTGTCGGCACATCACACTGCAGAGCTACCTGGAGATGCCCATGAAGCGGGTGATGAGTCTCCAGCTGCTGATGGACGCTGTGCTTCGTCGTATGCAGCAGAGCTCGCCAAATTACGGATCGAGCATGCTGGCGCTGGGTCAGCTGCTCACTCTGGCCAGGGAGTGCGACCAAGAGTCTCGGATGATGTCAGAGAAGGAGCAAATGCTGAAGCTACAGAATCAGCTCATATTTAACAAAGTCAAGGTTGGTAACTTTGTATTTTGTCGTCTTTCCTATCTTAAAAAAAACAGCGGCTATAGAATGACCTTCTCGCTGACTCTCGTTTACTCAAAAATTTCTTATTATCTACAGCAGGTAATAATTGATTGACTTAATTGTAGTCCAAGAAAAGCTCTCAACTCATTGCTTTTTGAATTGATTTGATTATATAGTCGTATTCGGAAGCAAACATCTAGAAACGGCATTATGAGATTATAAAAATCATTGGATCTATCATCTAACCCTGAAAAATATGGCCCTGAACATTCAACAGAAAGTTGGTTGCTGGGGTGGCGGCCGGCACTTAATCCGCGAGGCGCAAGTTCGAGTGATTAGCGCCACGCCAAACACTCAGGGCTTTGTTGCCAAGATGTTTCTGCGAAAGAGCTACCTACAGTTGCATGCGTTCTCCGACTTGCTGATTGTGTCAAAACCGAAAAAGTGAGTTGCAATATAGTTCGATACATCACTGAATGCCAATGGTTTCATTTATTTTACTATACGCAACCATTGCAGCGAGCAAGGCTACCAGGTGCTGAAACATTGTCCTCGAGCGTACGTGGACGTGGAACACCTGTCCAACACTACTTCCTACTCAACCTCGGTGGACGAGTCCGCGGCTATTGGCGGCGCTGTGACGCCTCAGAAGCAGACTCTGAGATTCCGACTCGTAGACACCTCGGACGGCACTCCGCCAGTTACGCTAGTGCTGGAGATGCCCAGCAAAGAAGAGGCCGAACGCTGGCTGGTGATCTTCAGTCCCAGAGACGAGCTCGGCGATCCCATCTACGAGCCGGACGACTGTCCTCAGGCGGAGGTGATTCGGCCCTACACAGCTCAGCAGAAGGACGATTTGGAATTGCGACGAGGCGATATTGTCAACATCTACAAGAAGACAGAGGATGGTAAGTTGCGATCCTCTTCCATAGTGAAGTCCACAGAACTCTCTGAAGCAATCTAACAACGATTATTGTGAATTACATCAAAACAGGTTGGTTTCTAGGCAGCCGACTAACGCAATTAGGCCTACGCGGCTGGTTTCCGGGCAGTCACGTGCGCGAAATTGAGAATGAGCACTACAAGGCCAAGCTCAAGAAGGTTTCATTTCGACGGAAGAGCGCAGTAGCAGCGTACGCCAGGCACAAGCCCTAATTAATTAGCTATACAGGTGCTTTTTAACAGTATTTGCTTGCCTGTATTGCCAGCAAACTTAACTAGTCTTTCAATTTGGTGTTTCCTGTGTGCTTTGGGCGTGTTTTTACGTTAGGAGCTCATGACTTTACTTGTATTTTACTTGTACCAGACGTATATAGCCTTTAAATTTGTGTCAAAAAAAGAGTTTCAGGATTCCATCAGCATCAGTTAGTTACTATTTTTCAATGCTCTAAACGAACTCAACCAAGCATACTCTTATGTAGGTAACGAATAAAAACTAACAAACGCAATTCGCAACAAATTTTAAATGTATTTTTTGTGCTATTCATTCAATTTTGTAAGTACATTACTTGAAGCTTCACTGAAGCATGCCATGTGATTTTTTATTTGTAAATACTTTGATATCATTTGATCCTGTGATATGTTTGCGGCTTTTTTCACGGAATCATTGTTTTACTTTAAAGTATAAAGTATGGAATTCGTCTAAAGACTCCTGAATTTGAATTAATTACGCTTAGAATTATTAAAACTTTTTCAAAGAAAATACTGAATTAATTTACAACGGTGCCTTTCGTTGAGCAGTTCATTCCAAGCGTATAATTTGGCCTAATTTTTTAAAACTTGTTTTAACCCTTACGCATGCAAATATAATTTTTGCAATGTTTAACAAAAAAATTATTTAAATACACGCGACCCGATCAACGGTGAGTGCAAAGACTAATAATTGACCAGCTGCTAAATGGCAGTGTACTTACATTAGCCATGTTTTTAGCGAAATTCTCTGTTTCAAAGTATTTGACACACTCCGACATATCCTGTTCAGGTTGCGCTGCTTTACCGGGCATGAGTCATCGATGACTCATCGCGCTCCGCTTACATCCACCTCCCTCCGGCTCTATTTTTCGGAAGCGCTGCAACCTGTTTGACAGTTTGACAGTTATCGAAGGAATTTATCTTTGGGTTTTCAATTCATGTATTTCGATCTCTGCTTCACTCACCTTTCTAATGCATGCACTTATATTGACCTATAATTTGGGGAAATTTGTTCTCTGAAGACTGCGAACCGCTAAATCAGAGGCATAATAGGCAGATTACCGCTATTATACAATATACAAAAAAGAAGCATACAGTACTGGGCTTCACTAACAAAACGCCCAGAAGCAATCATCACTAAATTAATCAACGATCCAACATATGCCGATGTTGGGCTAGCGGCCAAATCTAACAGTGAAACAATGCGGGACTATAAAAGGATAAGCATTGCAAAGGCTATTAAAATGCACAAAGTTAGTTTTGAATCTCAGTTTTCGAGACATTGGAGGCAGAAGGTGGAGAACTCAGTCAAGTTAAATCACTTTCTTTATCAATTTAAGAGAAGCAGCGACCCAGAAAAAGACATACAAGTCACAACAAACCCTGAGTATAGGCGAACGTTGGCAGCATTTAGACTAGGAAATCATGACCTAGCATGCGAGACACTTCGAAAAGTGAGACCTAGAATACCCTATGAAAATAGATTGTGTCCAAAATGTAAAATAGAGGTTGAAAATGAAGTCCACCTTCTATTTACGAGACGAGGGACACCAGGGACACTTACGATTTATTCTCGTAAGTGTCCCTGGAACGAATACAGAGCTCATAGGGAAAATTTTATCAATGAGATATCCAAAGAAGTACCTAACTTTAACTTGCTGACAGAGGAGGATAAATGTCTTTTTTTTATGGCACAAGAAAATGTTGAACTAATTAACAAATTAGCCAAATACATACAGGAGATCCGAAAAATCAGAATGCGGCTGCTCTGAGGTTTCTAAAAAAAATATTTTGTTTTATTTTAAATTCCCACGCGAGTTACAAATTTTAAAATGTGTTGACAATTCTTATTACCAAATTTCGTAAAGTCGATATTTCTTCGCATACGCAAGTATTTTTTGTTTATGTTTCGTGAGTATAATATTTTAAATAAACAAAAAAATCAGCACCTGTATGGCGTGCGCAAATTATAATAATAATAATAATAAAATAAATCAAACGTACTTTTAGAACCAGCATCCCGCATCCTGTTTATTTTAAATCCATTTATAATAAGATCCTGGTAAAGAAGCTGGTTTACTAGTGCAATCTTAGCAGGCCCTGCACTTGTGGAATCTATCTTAGACCT
The DNA here is from genome assembly GCA_950096795.1 of Macrostomum cliftonense. Taxonomy (NCBI): domain Eukaryota; kingdom Metazoa; phylum Platyhelminthes; family Macrostomidae; genus Macrostomum; species Macrostomum cliftonense. Next base: position 26,654 of record CATNEM010000160.1, read on the forward strand.
TTCGAACTCTACTCAAAGTAGTTGCGCCCTCTCCGCTGAAATTATTTCCCCTATGCAAAATTTTTCGACTCAGCCATTGACTAGACTCCCCCCCGTGTGCCTTGCTAATATTCCCTTATTTTCTTGAAGCTTTATGTCAGTGATTGGTCTAAAACGAAAGTACCGAAAGTTTCGAAAGTACCAGTTCCCCTCTGATGTGTACTTTTACATGGGCGACTTGGTGGTGATCTGCTACCAATTGTAATCAGGTGCGGGAGATCGCTCTAGGAGTCAGTAAATTTTCAGCTTGGTTTTGTACTAAATTTGTACTTTTACAAACATTTTACCTGGCTACTATATATATACGGTTACAACGACTACAGCTTCAGTATTCTCGGGATTCAGTATTCAGTATTCAGTATTCTTCAGGGACCTCGGCATGGCGGCATAAATCTTGAGCCCTATGCGATCAAGTACATCAAGTAGTCCAAACAAGTAGTTTTTCATGGTCGACAGAAAGACTAATTAACGATCTTATTACTGGCAATTTTTTTCGTTTTGACGTGATCTTACGATTCAATCATGACTGTCCAATTTGGTCCAATTGTCCTTTTTTGCATTATGAAGTGCCTTTAGGGACCAATAGAAGTTAATTATCGGTTTATCAGAACGTAACACTCGTAAAGATCGTAAACGTCTAGTGGTCCTTGGGCGCCTTAATAAAGGCGGATTGGGCCACAGCTAAAAAAGTAAATAACTTAAGCCTGATTATAGTAAAATGGTGAATATTTGCGTAGAAATTTATTTGTTTTCAAGAAAATTAGGATATTCCTATCGGTGATAAAGATTTGGTTTAAAGATGACAAAAGAGAAAATTTTCTAAGTCTTCAGAAGAGTTTCGTTAATATTCTTTGTAATAAAACATTGAACCAGTTGAAACAGTATTAAAAAAAGGTCGATTTCCTCGGAAAGGTTGGTGCATACAGTCTCAGCTGTTTGGAGTCAATATCGGTGAAAGACAAAGCATAAAAAATCGATTTGTGAAATCTGTGAGCAAAGCAAGAAATTTTTGGTGAAAAAAATTGTAAGCAAAAATCAGTACATAATGACACTAATTGATAAATTATAGTACCAGATTTTTCAATTATGAATACTTTTTTGACAAGTAACATTATGTGTAAGTGGCGTTATTGAGAAAAACGTTATTTTGAAGACATTAGGAAATAATAATTAATCAAGTAGTAGAAAAACTAATGGTACATGTTTGTAGTGTACAACTGAGACTCAAAATACTGAAGCTGTAGTCGTTGTAACCGTATATATATAGTAGCCAGGTAAAATGTTTGTAAAAGTACAAATTTAGTACAAAACCAAGCTGAAAATTTACTGCAAAATAAGTTAAAAAATTCAGTGTAACAAGCTGTGAATAACGACAGGATATATATACTGTAATTTGATTGGCAAAGTGAAGCAAGTTTTTTTTGGTAAAGAGAAATGCTACACGCATATGGCAATCTTTGCTTTCTCAATCGGATTTTGTCTTCAGTTTCTATCAGTAACCGTTACGAATGGGAAATAACAAACATTTACAGGAATACCATGTTACATGTACTTTAACCAGACCAGCTGTGAGTCATTTCACTTGCTGCTGCTGTTGAATTAGCTGTTGCTGTTGCTGTCGCTGCAGCAGCTGCCTCTTCCACGGCGGCAGCTTAGCTAAACGGTCTTCAGCCTCTTTGAATTTGGCAGCTTCGGCCGCTTCAAGGGACGCTCTTTCGTTTGCCTTTCGAGCGCGCAGCTCACGAAGCCACTGCGGCGTTTGAGGCTTTTCGTCCACCGGCTTTTGTTGTTGCTGCTGCTGAAGCTGCTGATGATGCGATCGAGAAGCTGGAATACCGGGTGTCGGTGTTGTGGGCTGCTGCTGCTGCTGCTGCTGCTCTAATCCGTCTGTGCTGTCGAAGGGCTGCGACTTAGGCCGGACCTGCTTGCTACCAGCGCCCAGCCGCTGCGTCTTCTTCAAATTTGACGTGCTGAACTTTTTCAATTCTTCAATGAGATTGTCGTGCGGATCCGAGGGCTTGCGGAACTGGTTGCGAATCGCCTGGAGAACCCCGCCGCCGCCGCCGCCGCCGCCTAACTGATCAGCTTGATGAGCGTTCGGCTGGTACTGCCGCGGCAGGGGGAAACGCGGCGCCTCCGGGGGCGGCGGCGGCGGCGGCGGCGCTGCAGGTGGCGGAGGTGGCGGTGGCGGAGGCGGCGGAGCTGGAGGCGTGGGAGCTGCACGCGGACTGTACTGATGCGGCTGCGACTGTCGCTGTTGTTCGTGGGGATAAAAGTGCGGCTGATTTATCACCGGCTGACTGTTGCTAGCGGCGTCCGTGATGTCAAATCCATTGGTTCCGTTGGATACGAAGAAGGCATTCTCGTCCTGTGGAAGATAAAAATTTAGTGTATGATAAGTGATGCTTAATAAAGCTAATTTCGTACACGAGGCTTAAAAGATTATTCTTCGAAGATGTGTCTAATGCTCAATTGATGCTGTTTCAATTGATCCGTAATACTGACTTTGAGTAGTGCATTTAAGTTAACTAATAGTAAATACCAATCGTATACTTTTGTCTTATAGTGTACACATTTGGAAATACTTCTAACGAAATTACCCGATTACCCAGGAAGTCATGAAGAAAAGTTTTTCATTCGAGTAAGAGATTTTAATTCCGTTAAATTTCCTGCTTGCCCTTATAGTTAACGTCAAGTCTAAGAAAGCGAAAAACTTTGCTGCTCTTACACAGGAAGAAGGCATTTCTCTTCACAAACTCGCCCTTTAACTTGCTAAGTTAAGATTTAAGAAAATGAATGTTGTTTTTTTAAACGCACGACTAGATAGAGTGGTTGAAAATAGTTCATGGAAGTTTCCTGCCCTGTTTTCATTGTATATCTCAGCCTCTTGGCCCACACTTACAATGAAGAACTAAAGGAATTTGCTATTGCAATTTGTGGTTGAAAAGATGGCCATTGAGCCATAAATTTCTAATAGGAGTAGCTTTCATGTGCGGCTTGAATCGTGGAGTGCTGTTGTAAGTTAGCATCTGGAACTGAAAGCATCAAATTAAACTGTTTTTAAAGAGCAGTTTTCTTTCCAAGTACGATACGGGTGGATATCCACGACTAGACAGTGCAGAGACTGCAGAGAAAAGAAAATAGTAAAAAAGGCATTTCGTAGGTTTGATTCATCGAGCAACTCATTGTGAAAAGGCTGGGTAAGAGAAACTAGATGTGCAAGAGTTGGTTTTGTAGCTACAATATACTATATCCTTCGAATTTTTCTATCTGCCTCTCTATACTTCACCGGATGGGTGGGAACTGACTCCGATGCATTTTCGCACACAATACGAGCTAGCGCGGCCTAAAGTCGTATGGTAACTCTATACTCTGTGTACTGCCTAGCAACTCGTGTAGTACAGCAAGGGGCGTAGATGGTTGTACGATGTACGAGAAGCGAACATTACGTACACATATGGGGAGGGAACGCGGAGACACGTGGGAAAGGGAGTGAGATAAATGGGAAATAAAAAATTGAGGCAACTGAGGCGATACGAAACATGAGACGATCAGAACATTAGAGGTAAAACGATTTGGTGCTAAGAGAAGGTATGGTGTCACATGGATGTCACACATCAAACTTCGGCTAAAAAGTCTTCCTCATCAATGCGAATCAGAGAGAAACGACTGAGAGAGGGGAAATTGAGGCCAACTAACAAAAGTACAATATTGAAACTGCTTTTAGCCACGCCCATATTTTCTTGATAGCTATGTCCATATCATATTCCTTTTCACCCGAAACATCATCAATACGGCATGATAAACATCAGCAATCGCCGATCCTATACTAATAAAAAAGCGCATATTTACTAAAAATGATGCACGAGTAGCTATAATTCAGTCTTTGACGTTTTACTAAAAATAGAAACAAAACTGAACTTAGATAGATGTGCACGGTGGTAACAAATATTCTATTGTGAGTCATCCTGTTGTATGCTCGTATGCTCTTTGGTTAACCGCTAAGTAAATTTAATAAATTATGTATTAATGTAGTTGAATCCACAAAACAATGCCCAGAATTAGTTGTCTTACGGAATCTAAGGCGGTTCCCTCACTTCATGCTGAAATTGGGCATTGCAAAGAGCCTATTTTTTCAGACTTTGAGGACAGGGTAAGAATGATTCTGGAAAAACTAGAAACCTACCGATCCTCGAACGGCATTGAATTCCAATGGCGATGGGATAATCTGTTTGCGGTGCTGCTGCGGCTGTTGCGGCTGCGGCTGCGGCTGCGGCTGCTGCTGTATGGGTGGCGAAGGCTGGAGCAGTTGCTGCTGCAGAAAATTCGGCGGCAGAGCGGGCGAGAACGGTGCCAGAGCGGCCACAGTGTCCAGGTGTCCGCCAGAAGCGGCATAGTGTATCGGCAACGCCCCGGAACTGTCGGTCTCCCTCGCCAGGTCCGGCCGACGCTCCAGCAGCCATCTGGCGACGCCAAGATGACCGCCCTGGGCGGCGGCGTGCAGGCAGGTCAGTCCGCGGCTTGTTCGAGCGCCGATGTCGGCTCGGAACTCGTCGACGAGGCACTCCGCGACGAGACGGTGGCCCTCTTGACACGCCAGGTACAGAGGAGTGGCGCCGTTCAGCATTCGACAGTCGGGGTCGAGAGAGCGTAGCGACCAGGACAGCAGGGAGTGCATCACCTGCAGGTGCGGAAAGGTATTTGCGAGATTTCTTCTTGTGATGTCTGTTTCGTTCAGAATTTTTTTAAGTGTTTTTAATGGATTTCAAAGTTTTGTTAAGCTTTTTTTAGCATAGTGGCTAGGGGATCTGCCTTATGACCTGAAAGGTTCAAACCCCTGCGCTGGGAAACAATTTTCGCCCAAAGTACTTCCACCTCCAGCCCGTCAGGACTGAGCAGCTGTACGCAAGGTCAGGTTTCTAATTTTTTTTCAATAGATAGAAATGACCACTGAGGTGGTATTTCCTATTTCACCGAATATTTTTCAGTTTGAATTTTATGTTAATGGTATTTAATTTTTTTGTGACGTATTTTGCCTGTAACCAGTGGATTACAAATCAAATGAGGTTCACATTGATTCGGAATTGTAATATATTAGCTGGAGAAGTTAATTAAAGTATTGCCGCCGCGTTAATCCGACGTGGGGAAACAACCTAGCTTGTGACCCCCTATGCTGTGCCAAGGCTTGAGGCGTCCAATCTGATTAATTTATGTCGCTTTGAGTCCCAGTATTGCCTAGGTAATTTTAGTTCCCCAACTGTTGACAGCCGACGTATTACATCAATTTTGCCCTTCATGGCGCTAAAGTGCAACGGGGTTGCGCCGTTCCGGGCCCTGTCATCGGCGCAGCACGCGGTGTTGGTCAGCAGCCAGTCCGTCAGATCGCGCTGACCAGTGTAAGCTGCCAGATGAAGGAGGTTCAGGCCTTCTCTGTTAAAGTAGCAGGGGTAAAAGGATTAAAAAAAATTATTTTCTGAGAGAGCGTGACATTTCAATATTGATTGGGATTTTTCAACAGATCCCAATCTGGGATAGACGATCACGAAATAAATGGACCAAATTTCACGCCGTTTCCACCACAACTTCACCTGTCAGTCGCTAGCGGGTCGGCGCCCGCCTCAGCCACCAGCCAGATGACGTTCTCCGGATGGCTGGACACCACGGCGTCGTGCGCCGGCGTGTTGCCGAACTCGGCGGCTACCCGGACCGACAGGCCGAATTGGCTGCTGGCCAGGTACTGCAGCGGCGGCAGGTGCGGCGATCTGGCGGCGTAGTGAATGAGGCCGGCGCCGAATTCGTCGCAGATTTGGGCCAATTTTTTCAGACTGGCGCCGCCGTAGCGATGGCGGAGCAGGTCGACACCGGCGCGCAGAGCGTCGACGTCGCCAAGAATGGCAAGGTAGAGCAAGCTGGCTTCTTCCTGCTTGTGCATGACGTCTCCCAAAGGTTGTAGTTTTAGATGCCTATGGACGAGTTGAAAGATTTATTACGTGATATTTAAAATACAAGAATTGACTTGGCTGCTGAAAATGCTTTTCATAGAAAATTTGTCTATTAAAATTATTTTTTAAAAATTATTTAGACAGTATCTGATACATTTTCCACTATTGTTTTTCAATTTAACCCTCAGAAAAAATTATTACTATTTTATTATTAAAAAATTTCGACTTATTTTTTAAATGATCATTTTTATAGGGGGCTAAAATAAATAACTTAATTCTTGAAAAAATGCAAGCAAAAAATTTGCAGTTAAAAATGTGACTAAGTTACTTTTAACTACTATTAATTAAGATATTTTAATAGGACGCAAATTAGACAACAATTGATAATAAAAAATAATTTTTTTGCTTTGCTAATTATTGAAAACTGAATAAAGACGTAAAACGGTTTTTTATTAAAGGCAGAGGGCCAAAAAAATTGAAAGAAAATAGCATAAAGCAGATGGTAATTGCATATTGCAGCTAGTTAATTTTTTACTTACACTAGCTAGCAGTTATTTGGAAGTTATTAAATCACATTTTGTGGCTCATAACCAAAGCGTAAAAAATCTTTCTTCTCTTAAAAATGTTGACACCCTTCAGCCAACATAAGCTTTTTAGACCGCTGTAACATTTGTTGAAAAAATTACAAATCTTGTTTAGATTAGTTTCTGAGCATTTAAACAATATTTTACTTATTTTAGAGCCATTAAAGCGCCAAATATTTTTTTGAGTTTTTATACTGAAAAAACAAATTATAAAGATGAAAAAGACATGCCATTGCATTTTTATTTACTCTGATTCACCCTACTCTTACGTGTGGATTAAGGAATTTCCGCTGATTTATTAATTAGGAAGCGAACCATTTTATATAGATCCCATGATTCCCATTTAGTATTGATCTAAGTAGTGAAATTTCGCTAAAAATTAAAAAACATACTCGGGAAGGCCATTATTTTTACTTCACTGACTACATGCAGTATGAGAAAAACGCCTCCGTATGCACACAAGTTTACATCCCAACATAATAGCTCAATTTCTTGACAAGGACTGTATTTTTTGGCCCAGATCGGTACTGTATATCAAATTACAGTAGTGCCAATTTACTGTATTTAGTAGCAATAATACGTACTTACAGATGCAGCTTTACAAGCAGACGTGAGTACTGAATTTCATCCAATTGTGTGAACCAGTGGATTTTTCTCGCCATCTGTGCAAATATAATGCTAGGAGAATCGATTCAACTGCAGAGCATGTATTTTTTAACAAAATGTTTTTTAAATATAACAGTTTGTTTAAGAATTTTTACCTACCATGAGATTTACCTACCATGAGACATCTGCTCGTCATCAATTGACAAGCTAATCTTAGCTCTAGCGAGCATTGAGTACTGTATCTAAAGAAGGGTCTTGAGTACCCTGACTTCCTCCCACAGCTTTGCTACCCATTTCACTGACTCCTGAAGTGTAAGCAGGCACTATATACACACATGTACTGTACATATGCATGTGCATGTACTATTAACAGATAAACACGCTTCTAGCGAAAAAAATAAATACGAATTTGTGGGTCAGTGCTCTAGGCCCTCCCATGAATTTGCAACTCTAGAGTAGCTTTACTGTTCTATCAAATTCCCCAGCGTTTTCCTTTATTCCAGGTGATTTGAAATCTTCCACTAACGATTTTCTAACAGGTTGAGCGCTACTCAACGCTTTTTCTCAAGGAGTTTTTTATCATGGGTAGCGAACCCAGGATTTGCCACCGAGCCACCTGTGGAAACAGACTCCTATGGATGTAAAACGGCTTCCTAACGAAACAGGGCTCCCAGGGGCGATAGTTCGCCAACTGATTAAGTATGTCAATCATAATGCTTTTTTATCAGTCGATATGCATTTAAAAAGTCTTTGTTACAAGTGGTCTATCAAGAAAAAAAATTGTGTTTATCATTTTTCTGAACTGGATCAGATTTTATCTAGAATAGGAGGTCCTAAGCTTTGATCTTCCATGTTTTGATGAGGTTGCTGAGCAGTCTCAGTATGCATGTACAGTAGGTGTCCATACGATTTCAGGGAAATTTTTTTCGAGTATTCATACTCATTCACTTAGACATACAAGTATACTTCTAAAATTGCCTACATGGGTACACGTTTCCTGGATGGCCATTATAAAACCTTTAATAGGAACTGCTGAAAATCTCGACACGACTCGAATCGCACTTGACTTTTGATGTTACGTGACCTGACTTCTCAGTGACTTACAGCCGCGCTTCAATGAATATGATTAATTAGTAAATTGTGTAGTAAAAGGTACAAATTACTAATTTTATTATTTATTTTATTTAACAAAAGCGAATCCTGAAACCTGATGAATCCGGGTGAAAAGTAAGCCTATATCATAAACACACTCTCAGTTAGCTACTATTTTGAGACTTGAGACTTTGAGACCTACAAAGAAGATTTGTAGGTACTACTGAATTGCATTCTGCTTCAACTCTGCTTCAACTCAAGCAGCATTGTCTATCTGTCAGTCAACACTGGCCATGCTTTTCGCAACGTGTAAGATGAGATGCTTCGTCGATTTTTCCCACCAAAAGCCGTTTTGTTTGTCTAGAGCTGTATAAAACCTACCGCTTGAGAAGCAAATGGAAAATAAGCAAAAATTTGTAGCATTGCTTTCGCAGAAAAGCAATCAGGAAATGTGTGTCCAAGTTGTGCAATTGGGGCTGATCGTCTGCGTTATCTTGTCGTGCGCCGAGGCATTCGGTACCAAGCAAGTCCAGATCAGCTACATTGGCTGCTTCAATGACAATGTCCACGGTATCCGTGACATGCCCGGTATGAGATTCTATGGCCTGACCAGGATTCAGGACGTGAACTTGACTAATCACATGGACTCCGTCACCAGCCGTCAGTTGACGCACAAAGTTTGCGCCGGTGTCTGCGCCATGGTCGGCTTCCGTTATTTTGGCGTCCAAGCCACCGAATGGTGCTTCTGCAACAACATCTACGGGACGCAGGGTGAAGCACCGGAATCCAATTGCAGCCATCCTTGCACCGGCAATGCGTCCCAGACTTGCGGAGGGCCCTACAGAAATTCTGTGTTCGAGCTGACTTACTTAAGTGCGTTCAGTACGTTAGTATAGGGCTAAAGGCGATATGGATTAGCGATAAAGCCCGCATTTTTTAATTATTCAAATAATTGCAGACAGTCACGTGTTCTACAAAGGAAGCCGGACTCTTGTAGCTATGAACAACCCAACTTCTCCGCCATACAAAACTATTACATCTGCGAGGAGTTTGATGGAGTGCTCTTACCAGTGCGAACTGCCCAGCTGTCAGGCTGTTGTCTTCTCGAAGCAGCAAGGCCGATGCCATCTGCTGGAGTTCCCCGCTCTGCCATTGAGCCTTGCCGCTGAGTCTGCCGGAGACTTTTTCGTTCGTGGCTGAATTGAACCTTATGAAAGAGGGTGTATGAAATAAATATTTTTATTTTCGAACACCTTGTCTTGCACTGAACAAGAGAAACTTACTAGTGAAAAATAAATATGTATTGGTACCTTGATGTCTGACAAAGTTGTACTTTAGGTATGATGATTTAATGCAGGATTGACTCGGACGTAATATCCAGAAAAAAATCCCCCCACTTATAATAGTGGCGCGAAATCAAAACTGGAAAATTTTAGGCAAAAATTGATAAAAATTCTCGTCTCGCTTTTACGATTTTCATCTGGGTGCACAGAATTTCTTGAAAACGAGTTTTACTACTGCTCAAGTAGGCAGGTAGGTGATGGGCCTTTTTGGTAGATCGGCGTTTCGGAGACAAAATGACGGAGTAAAATAATCACTAATTTGTTGAAGAATTAAATGAGTTTAGGCTGGTACTGATCTACAAGATGGTTTGTCCATTGCGGTCTTTCGCTTGCATTATTATTATTTTATTTTTTAGTCTAAATAATGTTTTACAAGACACAGTTTTACACAAAGAACTTTGACAATACTAAAAACTTAAAAAGAGCTCAAGTTATTTGAGCTATTCTAAGTTTAGACGTGAAGGAAAAAATCTGGTGGGATAACTGCTGGTTCTCCATCTGCATGGTACATGCAAATGCCGACAGGCAAGTGTATATGTAGAGGCTAGTTGAGGCCTCAATCAAGTGTCATAGGCCTCATCATAAAATAGTTAACATCGTAGGATTTCATGGACGTGCTATTACAATTCTTGCATGCTTAGAAACGACGAAAAAAATCTGAGAATCAGCTCAATATCTTTCAACATAGATCTCATTAAATAAACAATTTTAAATGCAATGATTGTGGAAAATACATTTATTAATCTGTAAAAATGATTCTACTATGAAAATTTTTTAGATGCACAAAGGACTCAGAAATAATTGAGTTTTCTCTTTTTTAAATAATTTCCAATACCAATAGTATGGATCAATCTCATATACAGTTTTCTTGGTCTCACCTGATCTTTGATTCAGCAAAATGGGACCTAATATGGATGCTTGCCGAGCTTTGATCTCAAGTTTAAAACTGAAGGTTGAAAAGTTGATCAAATTGAGACTTAATCCATTACCTTAAGAATTGACTGCAGTACGCAGAGCAGAAAAAAATAAGAAATTCCAACTTCATATCGAACATAAAAGTATTAATTAAACTGTATTCTTAATTTTCTAGTTTTGTTTTCCCTCCAGCCCTAGGCAAACGGAGAAACGCACTCGCAGAGCCTGGACAGGGTTACGTTCTCATTTATGTCGTTAATGCCACCAAACACACTTATTGAGGTCTTGTGCTCCGCATTGTTACCATTGTTTGGTTCCCCTTCACGCCACAGAGCTCCGTTTGCGGTGCCGTTGCAGCCGGCCCAGATCCACCCGCCTGCTGGCTCCGCACTGCCTGGAAGCTGGTAGCCTCCGAGAAAGAATTGCTCACCAGCACTGTAGCTGGAGTAGATCAGGTCAATATGGCTCATCTCCTCAGCGCTCGTCACGTCGGCCATGATGACCAGACCGCTCTCCGTCTCGCACTTCTGTCTGGCTGGCCACCACTGCCTCACGTCAGAGTACAGCCTGTACAGCTCCATGCCGTAGCCAGACGGACACAGCGCGCCCGCCAACAGTCCCGGCCTCTGCTTCACAAACACGCGGCCTCTCCTGGAGCAGCTGCAGTCCCTCACCGACTTGCTGCACTTGTCGAACACGAACAGGCGACACGGACCGTCAGCCAGGGTGAAGGCCTGACAGCGCTGGTTCTTGGTGCACAGAGCGGCGCAGCCCATCTTTTTGAGTACGCTTGAGTAGGTCTCAACGAACTGGCTGTTGATGCAGAGGCTGCCATCGATGAGGCTGTACAGCTGCTGGTTGGCGCAGCTGAATGCAAGGTACCAACATGCCAATGTAAGGAATAATACAATGCATTGAAGGCAGTGGATTTTCTTCATCACTGTTAGGAAATTTCTGCAAATTTGCTAATCTCCCTTTATAGAAAGGCATGGATCAGCTTAATAATTTTAAACTAGTGGAAAAATTTAGGGTCTTTTAGTCTACGTAAATTTTTAACCGTTTACGACTTTATTTTGTTTCCAGGATAATTAGCTTTTGAAACTGCGCGCCCACGTTTATCATAAGCTTCTAAGTTATTTGCACAAGCATAATGAGTGATGGCGGGTCAGACCATGATGGATAACAAACGAAGCCATGGCAACTTTGTACGATAGATCGAGAGTATCCGCTAGGCGGTTAGGATCTCTAGCTAGTACTTCCTGTCTCTGCTACGAGATGAGTATGAGTTTGCTACGTCAATGGGAGTTAAGTTTTTTGAACTATTGGTGCTCCCTCTGTCCAACCTGTTGTCTTCCCTACTGTACTTCAAGTGGGATCACTGCGCCTATTATGAAAACTCCCGCCCCAGCTCCTCACTTTTTTATTTACGATTGCATAAAGTGGACAAAAATCCCTTGGCGTATCAACTCTAAATAAACCCTCCTGCTTATACACTATAGATTTAAAGTATAGATTCATTCATTTGTCGAAAACATTAGCTAATTCCAACATAGCTATGCGAGGCGATATCGAAGTGACTTTGCTGATAGCAATTTTGTGCTTCTGCCGAACAGCATCCGCTTTCGGCACCAGAAAAGTCCAGTTATCCTATATGGGCTGCTTCAAAGAGATGGAGGCCAACCGCGCGACCTGCCTTCGTTGAAGAACTACGGACTGACTAGAATCGAAGGCACAGTACTTGAGGGCTTCACGGACGCTGTGAGGGCTTCGCAGATGACGCTCGAAGTGTGCGCCGCCGTCTGCGCGATGTCTGGCTCTCGCTACTTTGGTGCGCAAGCCACCGAATGGTGCTACTGCGGCAACACCTACGGGTCCTACGGCGCCGTTGACAATTCGGAATGCTCTCAGAGCTGCAGCGGAAATGCGGCTCAAAAGTGCGGCGCACCCTTAAGGAACTCGGAGTATCACATTAACTATCAAAGTGAGAGGCTGCTTGAATAGCCTGCAGATTCTTGCACTTTCCAATGGTACCTTAATAACTATGCAAGCGATTATACGATTTCAGACCCTAACCAGTGCAAGATTGGCAATCGAACTCTGGTCGCTGTGAGCAATTTCAACGCGCTGAATTTCACCACCATTTCGCCCGTACGCAGCCTGATGCAGTGCGTGTACCTGTGCGACATGCCCACCTGTCAGGCGGTTGTGTTTGCCCGCAATCAGCCCGGCCACTGCCATCTGCTGGAGTTTCCCGCCCTGCCAGGCAGTCTGGCTGATGAGTCAGCTGGAGAATATTTTGTGCGAGGATGAGACTCAAAGGCTTGGAAAATACACGTAGTGTTAGTTAAGAGTGGAAATAGTTTTGTAAGCTACATCTAATACGAGTAGACAACAACAAACATTCATTTCTTTGTACCATTTTTCACCCGTGATAAATCCTACAAAATCGACGCTTATTTGTTATATCTAAATCTATTTATAATTTGTGTCGATGTTTATTATTTTAGCAGAAATTTTTTACGCTAGATGTGCGTTTAAAACATTTAACCCTGTCCTAAGCTCTTGTTTCTTACTGGATGGTATTTTCTGGTTAGCTCTCAAACTTTTTTACGAAAGGGGTTTCTTCACCTAATTGTATGGCTTTCATCACAATCTGTAACCTTAAAATGTTCGTTTCCGACTTCTACGCTCGTACTTACTCAGCTTACACTGTAAACCGTCAATGTATTTTTTCATTTGCTTTTGATAATTAAGTTTATTTCCCAATGTAATTAACTGTTCACTATCCAACTAATCTAACATCCAACTAATTAAAGCACAGTAAATACTGAACTCTTGATATTTATTGTCTTCAATTTTTGTCCTGCAAAAATTAATCCATTCAACGGCTTTTGGCGGCCACTATTGGAAGAATGAAAAAGGCTAAATTGCCAATTAAGTTGAGTAAAGGCTTTAAAAACTGATCTGGTGGATTCGCACGTTTGTAGTGAGGATGTTGCAGCGGTTGCAGCTTCTGTTAAAGAGATAAAAAATACACTTGAAAGATCACGTTTCTACAATACGCTCGTACTACTATTAGTGATAGCTCTCTAGATACAATTATACGCAATTAAGAGTCCAATATTATTCGTAGATACTTAATGGAAGAGTACGTACCTAATATTTGACATTATTAATCTACATTGAGTACTTAAGTACGTACTTATGGTAGGAAGTACAAGACTAGACATTAAAATGTTAGAAATCATTCATATTAAAATGTCTTTAACTTCCTTAAAAAGAATATAGTTGTTTTTATATCGAAAATTTAACATCTATATTAATTTGCAACGAGTAATGAGTCATGAGTGTTGAATATTTTTTGCTTGTATATTTTTCTCGTAGCAACCAAATCGTTCGCATCGTTTGAAACTCTTTGAGGACGTTTGACACAAGCATCGCTTCAGATTAGGTCTTCGACGGATTCGAATCAATAAGGCTTTACATGTCATGTCCATTCAGTAGATATAATCTGCTTGAAATGACAGCTAAATGATGCCTCAGGATTCAATCAAGTATCGAGACTCATACTGATTATAAAGTGCTGAATAGTACGAAACAGCGGGTAAGTATAAAAAGCCTCGCATCTCAAGAAAATAATTCCTAACGCAAAGACTTTGATTAGTATGCGGAGCACAGGCAAAACGAACTTGAGTAGGAAACTCTTCAGCATCCGCAGCAGACAGGGAACAGAGGATTGAATGCGTGCTCATCAATAGATTGGATTGCAGATCCCGAATGGACAAGGATAATCTTCTCAAACCCACCCCCAAGTGAACTAAGTCCAGCTGTGTAACTATAAAATGCAAGTTAATAATCATAACTGGGAATCAGCTCTCTGCAATATCCAGATAATGAAGTTTTCCAACTAGTTAATTCTCTGAAGGCATTTTGATGGGGAGATTCACACTAGCTAACTAATTAAGTTGGCTATAATTTTTAATGAGGCCCAGTGAGTTAGGCATTCGCAGTTACCAATCTAATATAAAACTACTCCTGAGGGATGTGTTCGGTTTTGTAGCAATGCGTTCACACATTGCAGAAGGCATTTAAAGTACATTGTACTTGATTGTACCCTATCTTCTATAGGACCGGGATTCGGAACTTTTACAGCGCATCTCTAAAAGCGTCAATTTCTTATGAAATTTTTCCATGAATCACATTCATCACTATCCTATAGCTACAGGCCTCAAGAAGACACTCAGACAGACAGACCCACTAAGACACTCAGACAGTCAGACACCCACTAAGATCTTAAGAATGGTAGAAAGTAGCCATCTAGCATTTACCAATTGACCTGAACAAAGTACACTAAGATGTGGATAGCACTGCCGCAGACTTTTCTAACAAGAACCTTAGCTTCGTTTAGCAATTTTTCTGGCACTTTTTGCTTTCAACACCGATGTGCAGATTGGTAGCAGGAGTGTGCGGAACGCTAACAAAGTTTTCCTTCATAACTTTTCTGAAGCAGGAATTTTCTGAATCAGTGTAAGCTGGCACAATTTTTTTGTTCTGGGTGTTGCAGACCTGTCAGGAAGAAAAGCTGACAAGTCCTACAGCTGTAGGGTTATTTTAGACGCAAAAAATTCTCGAGCCTGACTAATTCAACTTATCGGCCATTTCAAAGCCAGCCCTCCGACAACTTTCTTCCTTAATTCTCTCTTTAATCTTGTGGCCCACTAAGCTCCGAGTATATGACGTGTGGAGAAATCCAATTAGCTTTTAGTGTCCATCGAACGAGACGTGTTTAGGCGTGCATGCCTGTGCAGCGGGACACGTAGGTTGAGCGCGATGTTCAATTCAACTGACTTTGGCTAACTAACTAGCTTACTGGCAATCAATGGGATAAAGCCAAGCCTCTTTCGTGTCCATCAGTAAGGATAAAATCTCTTAATTCCTTTGGGTTGTATTTTTCGTATAGAACTCACTTCTGAACGCATAAACTTGATACAGAAACTTAAAATAGAAATGCTTTAGAAAAGTTACGAAGGAAAAAAAGGGTATTTTTCACCCCCGAGCTACCAATCTGCACCCAGGTGTTGAAAGCAAAAAGTGTCAGAAAAATTCCTTTGGAAGTTAAATTTCTTGTTCGAAAAGCCTGCTGATGTGCCTTTAAACATTTTGGTTTACTTTGTGCAGGTCAATTGGTAAGTGCTAGATGGCTATTTGGGAGGGGATTAATCTCTGTAATTCGTTGAATCTTAGTGGGTGCCTGACTGTCTTAGTGGGTGTCTGTCTGTCTGAGTGCCTTAGTGGGTGTCTGTCTGAGTGCCTTAGTGGGTGTCTGTCTGTCTGAGTGCCTTAGTGGGTGTCTGTCTGGTGGGTGTCTGCCTGAGTGCCTTAGTGGGTGTCTGTCTGGTGGGTGTCTGTCTGAGTGTCTTAGTGGGTGTCTGTCTGTCTCAGTGTTTTAGTGGGTGTCTGACTGTCTGTCTGAGTGTCTTAGTGGGTGTCTGACCGTCAGGGTGTCTTAGTGGGTGTCTGAGTGTCTTAGTGGTGTCTTAGTGGGTGTCTGAGTGTCTTAGTGGTGTCTTAGTGGGTGTCTGAGTGTCTTAGTGGTGTCTTAGTGGGTGTCTGAGTGTCTTAGTGGTGTCTTAGTGGGTGTCTGACTTTCTGGGTGTCTTAGTGGGTGTCCAACTGATCTGATCTTATTGTCTTAGTGTAATGGATGTTTCGTCTGTCTTAGTTTCTTAGTCGATGTCTGACTTTATGAGTGTCTTTGTGCACTGACCTTATGAGTGTCGTAATAATTTTTCAGATATCTATTTCTGTCTGTCATTTTTTCTTTTGCGAAATCTCTCCAGTTTCTTCAATCCAGAAAATGATCGTGTCTTTACAAACTGTCTGATTGGTTACAGAAGCCCAAAACCAATCGACTTTAAACCACCAGTTAGCAGGTCTTTCATTAAATAACATCGAATTGCCATGACTTTAAGTAAGCCATGCAAACCGAAAAGACTGGCCGGCAAATTCAGACTGGCAAATTCAGTTTCTAAGAACAGAACCGAATTGAGAGATGGCTCGCGGCGGTGGCACAGGCGGCAGGGTCAGATTTCGCAGCGGCTCAGCAACTAACAGTCAGTCGGACAGTCTGCACGGCGACGTGAACAGGCGGAGAAACCTCACCGGAGGCAGTCTGTTTCGCTTCATCAATAGCGGCTGTTTCTTTCATAGAGCTGGCGAGGCGGGCAAGTACTGCCCCAGCCGGCTCACCGACTATCGCTGCGTCATGTGGACGGAGGGATCTGTTGACGAGGAGGGCGGCGTAGATGAGCCGATCGCTCTGGGAGCTGCGGCGCCGATGGCTGGATGTGAGGGATTTTTCATCTTTTATCTCTAGGCCTTAGTCAATTTGAAATACTAAATCATTTCATACATCTTGCGTTACATTACAAAATCAGCCAGATAGATGCACAGCTGCTCAGTCCTGACGGGTTGAAGGGGCCGCAACACCCACCATAAGTTTTCCCGACTCAAACGGTTTAGATAAAATTAAGCGATGCTGAATTAATTGCGCAAACTCAGTGTTGGGACTCGAACACACGACCTTCCGGCGCTTTCATAACACTGAAGCTTTTTGAATGATTCTAACTGACAATCAAGAGTTGTCAATCATTTCTGATGACTCAAATTTTTATCTTTTCTTTTGCTCGCACTAGCTCTTAAACGCGGGTATTCTAATTTTGTGTCAAGTATTTTCTAATAAAGAAAATGTCTGCACTTCAAAAGCACTATCGGCATTAATTCTGGATCAATCAAAGCAAAAATGTACTTGAGGAATACATTATAGCACCAACTGAAACGACAAAATTCATTTTGCATCTTCATCTGCCTTTTTCCTAAAAAATTGAATTATCCAAGCTGCCCTATTCAATCATCAGATTGAGTGTCCCTGCAGTGTGGCATCGAATCTGGCCTTGACAAAGACTTCAAAGAGCCCAGCTGCTCAAAGAGCCCTGAGCAGAAAATTCTTAACAAATTATATCAAATCCTCTTTTGAAGTCAAGCGAATCCATTTATTAATGAAATTGTCGTTTATTTTGATTTCACAGCAGCAGCCAGCAACCGAAGCGCCTGGAAGCAGCAACAGGCGTCCGCAGCAGACCAACCATCTAGCTGGGACATTGAATGCTCCGGCGATTTCTACAGCCAGACTATACGTCAAATTGACTGCTTCCTGCCGCTGGCACTGCTGATCCTCGGCACCCTGACCAACTGCGTGGGCGGACGGCTCAGCCTGACCTACAGCGGCCGCCAGCTGCCGGTGTGCCTCTACCTCACCGTGCTCGCCTGCACCGACACCGCTCTGCTGTGGAGCCGCTGTTTAGATCTGTGGCTTCAATCGGCTCTGGAGGTGAAGCTCAACCTGACCCTCGCACTGCTGGACGAGTCCGCCTGCCAGCTGATCAACCTGGCCTACTCCTCGTTGCATCATTTCAAATCGTTGCTGCAGGTGGCTCTGGCAGTGGATACCTGCCGGCTGGTTCGTCAGCCGTTCAATCGAGTGAATCGCTACTCAAGGGAGTGGGTGAAGAACAGCGCGATATTGGCTTGCGTTCTGGTTGCGCTATTCAATGCGCACCACCTGTGGACTCTGACCATTGTCAAGCAGAGCCCCATGGTTAGCGCCGACTCTGCTGACGGAATTCTGCACTGCGGTTGGACTGAACGATGGCCAATAACAGACACTTTCACTGATTGGCTCTGGCCAATAGGGGACCTGCTAGTTGGTGACGTCATTCCTGTCGGGCTGACACTTGCCTTCTCATTGGTCAGTTTGTGTTGCGTCATTATTGGCAGGAAACGGAATCGTTGTCGACAATTGTAAGTTATTAATTCTAATAGGATTAAATAGGATGGCAAAACACTTTGAGGGGATTAAGCAGTGCGGGTAAGAGAGGCAATTAAAATGATCAGGTTAGGTGAAAAGACCCTGCAAAAGATGGGAGGAAGTGGAAGAGCCTTCTAAAGAATTGGAGGAAGTGAAAGAGCCTTCTTGAGGATTGGAGGAAGTGGAAGAGCCTTCTAGAGGATTGGAAGAAGTGAAAGAGCCTTCTAGAGGATTGGAGGAAATGGAAGAGCCTTCTAGAGGATTGGGGGAAGTAGAAGAGCCTTCTAGAGGATTGGAAGAAGTGAAAGAGCCTTCTAGAGGATTGGAGGAAGTGGAAGAGCCTTATAGAGGATTGGAGGAAATGGAAGAGCCTTATAGAGGATTGGAGGAAATGGAAGAGCCTTCTAGAGGATTGGAGGAAGTGGAAGAGCCTCCTAGAGGATTGGAGGAAGTGGAAGAGCCTTCTAGAGGATTGGAGGAAATGGAAGAGCCTTCTAGAGGACTGGAGGAAATGGAAGAGCCTTCTAGAGGATTGGAGGAAGTGGAAGAGCCTTCTAGAGGATTGGAGGAAATGGAAGAGCCTTATAGAGGATTGGAGGAAATGGAAGAGCCTTCTAAAGGATTGGAGGAAGTGGAAGAGCCCTCCAGATGATTGGGTGGGTGAAGAGACAGTGCCAATGATCAGTATACGGCAAGAGAATCTAGATAATATATGCAGGAATGTGAAGATAGGATCTAGAGGATCATGGTTGGGTAAAAGACACAAAAGTTCAAGATTTTACTTTAGAAAATACCATTACTTTCACCCCCGCATTAAATCAAGTCGACACGACCAACAAGAGGAACAGAAGAGGAATCTACTGTCGCATTACGTCATCGATTCGGAGCTGTACAGCAGCATGCAGATGGGACTCTTGGCCTGCTGCTTCGGCTACGCCGTCCTGTACCTGCCGCCCGCTCTGCACAACTGCCTGCTGCAGTTGCACTACCACCAGCTCAGGTCAGGGAGGCACCCGCACCAGCAGAGACAGCAACAGTCGGATTGGCTGCAACTCGGCGGTCACAATCGAGCATCTATAGAGCAGATCGACAGCGAGTTTTACATCTATTTGAGCCGACTGCTCACGTCGCTGCAATTGTGCTTGAGTCCTATTATTCTACTAGCAGTAGTACCAAGATTTCGTCAGGATTTTCTAGGTCTCAGTGCAAATGGCTGTCTTCGAATCGTGAAACTGTTTCAATTTAGACAGTTTTGTCCAAACCGAAATCGAGGACTGCATCGTCAAGACAGGGATATAGAAATCAGCAGCAGGATACGCGAGGATAGCGAACAAGGATGCAGGGATCCAATGCTGGTGCCACCGCCGCCTCCGCCGCTGGTTTTGTGACTTGAAAAAAAACTTTACTGAATTAACCACGAAACACAGATTTAAATTGGACACAGAAAATTATAAATTTCTACTCAAACTACTGATTGTCAGTCGATATATTTAGCCATAATTAATAGTAATAAATTACAGTTTGTTACTGTAACATAATTAATTCACTTCAGAGCTTAAGCGCTCTTTAAAAAAACAATAAAAAATCAGAAATAGTTAATCAATGCAATTAAGGATATATTATTAAATATAAATTAAAAATAATCAAACAATCATTTACAATGTTAATCTTGCAACTTTGAGCAACAAGATTTTTTTGTCACCTGATCAGTCAGCCACCCCACCAACCTCGCCCGCCCGAGCCAGCAAGCCAATCACAGCAGCCCCACGATGGCAAGCGTAAGCAGCCAGCCAATCACAGCAGCCCCACACCAAGCCAAGCCTAGCCAGCGAGCCAATCACAGCAGCCCCACACCAAGCCAAGCCTAGCCAGCCAGCCAATCACAGCAGCTGGTCCAAGCCGAGCCTTTTCTTGGCCCGATCGGCCACAAATTCAGCGATGGCGAGCGCCGACGTTGCCGCAGGCGATGGCGCATTGCACACGTGCAGCACCCGGCCGCCGCCACCGTAGCTGTCCGAGTCTCCCAGAATGACGAAATCGTCAACCAGAGAGCCGGAATCGGCGAGCGCCTGGGCTCGAACTCCGCTCGGTCCGTTCTGAACGTCCGCCTTGGTCAGAGACGGCACAAACCTGCGCAGCTCTTCCACGGTGATGCTGGTGAACAAAGCTCGACGAAGCTCGTGTAGAACCGGCCGAATATTTTTGACAACAAGTCGCTGCAGACCGGGCTGACGTATCGCATCAAAAAAATCCCTGGCACTGAAATCGTTCAGCCGGTAGCCTTCGCGTTTGAAAGCCAGCTGGGCGCTGGGCCCGAGCCACACCGAGCCGTCAATCCTGGGCGTGAAATGCACGCCTAAGAATGGGAATCTGGGATCGGGCACCGGGTAGATGTTGCCCCGGATTAGCGACTCTCGGCCCGGCCTCAGCACCAGATAATCACCGCGAAATGGTACAATTGCTGGCGGCGGAGCTGTGGTTCGAGTCATTCTGGCCACGCGGTCGCTGTGCAGGCCGGCGCAGGTGATGAGGCGTCGGCAGCTGACCGAATCGCCGCAACCAGGCGCGGGTTCGAGGATCAGCGGGTAGCCTGTAATTAAAAATAAAAAATTCAACGAAAAATGTCTAATTAGCCTAATTACACCTAGCGTCCTAAGTAGTGTGGTTTAAACGAAATACTTAACAAACAATTCAGAGAAATAAGTGCACCGTAAGGTTTGGCGAGCTCGGCCGAGTTCAATCGGACGCCGGCCAGTTCGAATCCCAGACGAACATCGCCACCAGCGGCGACAAAATCTTCGCCTAGAGAGCGCGTCACCGCGCCATAATCAACAATGCCAGTGTGTGGCGAATGCAGAGCCCGCAGGCCGCCGGTGCAGTTGGGCTCCACGGCGAGAATTTCCGATTGGCTGGTTAGCAGGCGAAGATCCGGCACTTTGTTCTCCTCGCCGCGGCGTTTTAGTTCGGCTAGTCTGAAATTATGTTTTCATGTTCACAACATGCTACTGACTAGCTGACTAATAAGTAGGCAAGTAGCGGATATTTTATTATGCAATTCTGTGGCAAATTGAAGGGCGATTCTATGGCAGATTGGAGGCTGATTCTATGGCAGTTTAGAGGGCGATTCTGTGGTAGATTGGAGGGCGATTTAATGGTAGTTTGGAGGGCGATTCTCTGGCAGATTGGAGGCTGATTCTATGGTAGTTTGGAGGGCGATTCTCTGGCAGATTGGAGGCTGATTCTATGGCAGATTGGAGGCTGATTCTATGGCAGATTGGAGGCTGATTCCATGGCAGATTGGAGGCTGATTCTATGGCAGATTGGAGGCTGATTCCATGGCAGATTGGAGGCTGATTCTATGGCAGATTGGAGGCTGATTCTATGGCAGATTGGAGGCTGATTCCATGGCAGATTGGAGGCTGATTCTATGGCAGATTGGAGGCTGATTCTATGGCAGATTGGAGGCTGATTCTATGGCAGATTGGAGGCTGATTCTATGGCAGTTTAGAGGGCGATTCTGTGGTAGATTGGAGGGCGATTTTATGGCAGATTGGAGGCTGATTCCATGGCAGATTGGAGGCTGATTCCATGGCAGATTGGAGGCTGATTCTATGGCAGATTGGAGGCTGATTCTATGGCAGATTGGAGGCTGATTCTATGGCAGATTGGAGGCTGATTCTATGGCAGTTTAGAGGGCGATTCTGTGGTAGATTGGAGGGCGATTTTATGGCAGATTGGAGGCTGATTCCATGGCAGATTGGAGGCTGATTCTATGGCAGATTGGAGGCTGATTCTATGGCAGTTTAGAGGCTGATTCTATGGCAGTTTAGAGGGCGATTCTGTGGTAGATTGGAGGGCGATTTTATGGTAGTTTGGAGGGCGATTCTCTGGCAGATTGGAGGGCGATTCTGTGGCAGATCGGAGGCTGATTCCATGGCAGATTGGAGGCTGATTCTATGGCAGATTGGAGGGCGATTCTATGGCAGATTGGAGGGCGATTCTATAGTGAATTGGAGGGCGATTCTATAGTGAATTGGAGGGCGATTCTATGGCAGATTGGACGGCGATTCTATAGTGAATTGGAGGGCGATTCTATAGTGAATTGGAGGGCGATTCTATGGCAGATTGGAGGCTGATTCTATGACAGATTGGACGGCGATTCCATGGCAGATTGGAGGCTGATTCTATGGTAGATTGGAGGGCGATTTTATGGTAGTTTGGAGGGCGATTCTATGGCAGATTGGAGGGCGATTCTATGGCAGATTGGAGGGCGATTCTATGGCAGATTGGAGGGCGATTCTATGGCAGATTGGAGGGCGATTCTATGGCAGATTGGAGGGCGATTCTATAATAGTTTGGAGGGCGATTCTATGGCAGATTGGAGGGCGATTCTATGGCAGATTGGAGGGCGATTCTATGGCAGATTGGAGGGCGATTCTATGGCAGATTGGAGGGCGATTCTATGCTAGATTGCAGAGCAATTACGGTGCGTATTTTGATCCGATTTTACTAGAAAACAAGTGTAGTAGTGTAAAAAACCACCCCAATTCACTAACCTGTCAAACTCCTCTTTTCTCGTAGCCACAATCAATTTGCCAACTCTTTTACAAGGCAAACTTTTTGCCTCGCAATAGTCGTACATCAGTCGCATGCCCCGAACGCACAGCTTAGCTTTCAAACTGCCAGGCTGATAGTAGATGCCCGCGTGAATAACGCCCGAGTTGCGACTGCTCTGGTGTTTGGCCAGCAGGGACTCCTTCTCCAGCAGCAGGCAGCGGAGATTCGGCCAGCGTTTCGCAGCTTCTCGAGCCGTGGCGGCGCCCACAATGCCGCCACCAACAATAGCCAAGTCGTAGCATTGACTGATTGGCATGGCTGAGGGGAATAAAGAAAGTACTAATGGGATGTCTTTAATACAGATCTTATTCGTACTCTTGGTCGTGCACTTGACTAAGTCTTTGTTTTTTTAACTTAGCCTGCATTTTGCCTGAACATTATTCTAGTCTTTGTCTCAACATCACTCCACAATTGGTCTTAATTTAAATGATGTAGTCTTTGTCGAAATCTTCAGTCTGTCTTGACTAGATCTTACACAGTCCCAATCTTACCCTACTTTCTGTCTTAATTTTACTCTGCTATTTAATTCTCAAAATCACTATCTTCTCTATCTTAATTTTACTAGTCTTTGTCACACTTTGACTTATCTGTATTATTTCATATCTATTTGCCTGAATCTTAACAGGGTCTTTGTCCCAATCTTACTGAACTCTTTGTCTCCGGGTTATCACAAAAAAGTTAAATAAAACAAAGGAAAACGCTATGCATTGTTCACTCAAAGCATTTAATCAAGCAATCCAATAATCTGTCAATGTCAAAAGGAAGACAGCAGTTATATTGTTAAAAAAAATCAATACAAATTTTAATTGACTTGAAAGATTTTAAAATAAAAAAACATAAAATCTGTTGAATTGATATTCTGACAGATGAAGATAAAGTATTCTATCTGATGACACAGGAAGACAAAACTTTAACGAAGGAGCTAGTAGAATTTATTACAGAGATGAGTAAAATTAGAAATATATAGCTAATACCACTGCTCTGAATACCTACTAAAGTATTGCGTTGTAGATTTTACAATCCCAAATATTAATCGTTGTTAACAGTCCGCCCAAAAATAATCGCTCTGTATTATCGTATTATTTATTCATTTTTTATCGTTTGTTTTTTTCATACAAATAAAAATTTTATATAAAAAATCAGCACCTTTTTGCGTGCGATAATAATAATAATAATAATAATAATGATATTCATTAACTATGTCTCAATTCTTTAGTCTTCATGGGTGTCTCTAGTGAAAAATCAAATTGGGTGTCAGATAAGTCAAATTGGGTGTCAGACGAGTCAAATTGGGTGTCAGATGAGTCAAATTGAGTGTCAGATGAGTAAAATTGGGTGTCAGATGAGTCAAATTGGGTGTCAGATGAGTAAAATTGGGTGTCAAATGAGTAAAATTAGGTGTCAGATGAGTTGAATGGGGTGTCAGATGAGTAAAATTGGGTGTCAGATGAGTCAAATTGGGTGTCAGATGAGTCAAATTGGGTGTCAAATGAGTTGAATGGGGTGTCAGATGAGTAAAATTGGGTGTCAGATGAGTAAAATTGGGTGTCAGATGAGTCAATTGGGTGTCAAATGAGTAAAATTGGGTGTCAGATGAGTTGAATAGGGTGTCAGATGAGTCAAATTGGGTGTCAAATGAGTAAAATTTGATGTCAGATGAGTAAAATTTGGTGTCAGATGAGCAAAATTTGGTGTCAGATGAGTCAAATTGGGTGTCAAATGAGTTGAATGGGGTGTCAGATGAGTAAAATTGGGTGTCAGATGAGTCAATTGGGTGTCAGACGAGTAAAATTGGGTGTCAGATGAGTAAAATTGGGTGTCAGATAAGTCAAATTGGGTGTCAGATGAGCCAAATTGGGTTTCAGACGAGTCAATTTGGGTGTCAGATGAGCCAAATTGGGTGTCAGACGAGTCAAATTGGGTGTCAGACGAGTCAAATTGGGTGTCAGATGAGTCAAATTGGGTGTCAGATGAGTCAAATTGGGTGTCAGATGAGTCAAATTGGGTGTCAGACGAGTCAAATTGGGTGTCAGATGAGTCAAATTGGGTGTCAGATGAGTCAAATTGGGTGTCAGACGAGTCAAATTGGGTGTCAGATAAGTGAAAAAAATCAAAAAGTTTTAAATCACAGGCACATAGGAAAAAAATTCTGACGTAACGTCTCGGAGGGGGACTATCTATCGGTCGTAATCGTACGTCAGGAGTCAGATGTGATGCTGACACGATGAGCCTAGGTACACGCGGCAACCCGTTTCTCAAAACTATCTAAGATAAGTTGAATGGGGTGTCAGATGAGTAAAATTGGGTGTCAGATGAGTCAAATTAGGTGTCAGATGAGTCAAATTGGGTATCAAATGAGTTGAATGGGGTGTCAGATGAGTAAAATTGGGTGTCAGATGAGTAAAATTGGGTGTCAGATGAGTCAATTGGGTGTCAAATGAGTAAAATTGGGTGTCAGATGAGTTGAATAGGGTGTCAGATGAGTCAAATTGGGTGTCAAATGAGTAAAATTTGGTGTCAGATGAGTCAAAGTGAAAAATAAGTGAAAAAAATCAAAAAGTTTTAAATCACAGGCACATAGGAAAAAAATTCTGACGTAACGTCTCGGAGGGGGACTATCTATCGGTCGTAATCGTACGTCAGGAGTCAGATGTGATGCTGACACGATGAGCCTAGGTACACGCGGCAACCCGTTTCTCAAAACTATCTAAACCGGTCACCCTGTACACCAGTTTCTTGTACTCAACAATTCGATATTTTCTTTCCATTTTGACATCGTTGTACATCAACTTGATGACCGGGGGCAGTCGAGGACATCCGGCTAGATCAGCCAATTGGTCGTTGTAGTCCCACTGCTGATCGCCCAGCTGGTGCAAGTGCCTGGCGGGTACACTGCTGGTCAGCCTCTGAGCTTCATCTTCTCGACTAGCTAATTCAGCATTTGGCGGCAACTTCAAACGACCTGACAGCATAGCTTCAATAAATTTAGCTTGCAAATAGAATTGAGGAAACGGTGCAATTTGAGTGCACAGCCCGAGAAAGTACAGATCAGGCAGGGTGCAGTGAGCCACGTGCATGTACAGTAGGGGCACGTGACTAGGCTTGGTGAACAGCTTCAGCTCGTCCGCTAGAAATGGAAAATCGTATTCGTAGCCGGTGCAAAGCATCACGTGATCGATTTGTACTTTTGTTATTGTTGAACCGTCATTAACTGTAATGTAAAGTTCTGACGCAGATGGTTGACCGCCTCCTTGATCAGCACTGTTGCTTGCCGATTCTAAGCAACCGACCTCCTCAATAGCGCCTAGCTGAGTCAGGTTGCTAGGCAGTTGCGATGGAATTTTGGCGCCTCGGTGGCATAGATAGACGTGTTTGGCTGCTGACGTCAGCTCCAGAGCGATGTCCTGACCGCTGGAGGCCGCGCCTAGGAGGGCCACAGCCTTGCCCTGTGCAGTGGGGGATGTGGATTTAGACTGACTGAGCATGTGGTCTAGTGATGATCTGAACTTTGAGAATTGTTTTTCTATTTTTAGGATGATTTCTATAGGCTTAGAGACGATTTTCGTATTATTTTAGGAACGATTCTCATTGCAGATAATTGACGATTTTAATTGAACTTTAGGGACGATTCTTATGTTAACTAATGGACGGTTTTGATTGCATTAAGGAGCGATTTTTATGGTTGTTTAGGGACGATTCTCATGGTAGTTTAGGGGCGATTCTCATGGTAGTTTAGGGGCGATTCTCATGGTAGTTTAGGGGCGATTCTCATGGTTTTTTAGGGACGATTCTCATGGTAGTTTAGGGGCGATTCTCATGGTAGTTTAGGGGCGATTCTCATGGTAGTTTAGGGACGATTCTCATGGTAGTTTAGGGGCGATTCTCATGGTAGTTTAGGGGCGATTCTCATGGTAGTTTAGGGGCGATTCTCATGGTAGTTTAGGGACGATTCTCATGGTAGTTTAGGGGCGATTCTCATGGTAGTTTAGGGGCGATTCTCATGGTAGTTTAGGGACGATTCTCATGGTAGTTTAGGGGCGATTCTCATGGTTTTTTAGGGACGATTCTCATGGTAGTTTAGGGGCGATTCTCATGGTAGTTTAGGGGCGATTCTCATGGTTTTTTAGGGACGATTCTCATGGTAGTTTAGGGGCGATTCTCATGGTAGTTTAGGGACGATTCTCATGGTAGTTTAGGGGCGATTCTCATGGTAGTTTAGGGGCGATTCTCATGGTTGTTTAGGGATGATTCTGATTGTAGTTTAGGGCGATTCTTATGGTAGTTTAGGGGCGATTCTTATGGTAGTTTAGGGCGATTCTTATGGTAGTTTAGGGGCGATTCTCATGGTAGTTTAGGGGCGATTTTCATGTTGAAGTTTCACCTTTTCGAGAAAATAAAAGCTAATAAAAGAATATACTAGCTCGTATAATATAATTGCGGACACAAACATCACCAACCCTAAAGTCCTCAGCGTGGCGATAAGTGCAGCTGTGACTGATTGCACTAACTGGCACAGTCTCCATGCCTGGCAAACGGGGTACCTGAGGCTTAGCAAAATGCCCATTGGCAAGGATCACGGCGTCGAATGTTTGGGCGCCGCTTTTTAAAGTTTCAACAATCCATTTTCTGTTGGCGATATCACCGGATGCTGACGGCAAGCTTTGACGACGAACAGAAACAACTTCGTCGCCGAAACTGATGTACTTATCCAGACCCTGAGGTTGAAAGGTGAATTATTTTTAGATTTTTTATTGCGTTCCTAATACGCTCGTATAAGTGCTATGAAAATGTAATTTTATGCTCAACAAAATCACCTCACTTTATATCTCTCATACTTATCCTATTATATTTCTCACCTCGCTGTATATCTTATATTACCCCACTTTATATCTCTTATACTATCCTATTCTATTTCTCACCTCACTGTATATCTATCACCCAAACTGTATATCTTTAATTTTAAGTTTATGTTTCTCACACTAATATCTTCTATCTCTCTCCTATTCTATTTACTTCACAGTCGTTTATATTTATTTTAAATTTTTCTTTAACTCCATCATTTTCTAATTATAATCCTATCTTGCAGTATATCCTTTTTTATCTACCATCCTTTTGTTACATTTCTCGTACTATTTTTTTCTGTATCCTATCTATCCATTATATCTCTCATACCACACTCGTCAAACTCACCCTATCGTAGCAATACGACCTCAAATACTCCAGCACAGTCTCGTGCGTCACAAAACTAACATCCTCAGGCTGTTTCCACTCCCAGTCTGGAAAAGCCATCACCTCTTTCGGCAGGTTGGTTCTCAACCGACTGTACATGGGACCGCTAAGCGGATCGGAGCAATAGTTCCAAACTCCGCCGACAAAGTCGGAACTGCGTTCGAACACGACAATTTGACAGGTGCTGCGAAGTGCAGCGGCGGCGGCCAGACCAGCCGCGCCAGCGCCAACAATGGCAACCGATTTGGCGCCGTTAGCAACCGCATGGCAACAGGCTGTTCCACTGCGGTGCATGGGATCAGACTGGGCTGCAAGTTTTTTTAATTGACAAATTTAGACACAAGAGGAGTTGTAGCCTAGTGGCTAGGGCGCCTGCCTCATGACCGGAAGGTCGTGGGTTCGAGTCCCGGCCCTAGGAGACAATTTGTGCCCTTGAGCAAGGCACTTAATCCCGCATTGCTTCAGTCCACCCAGCTGTGATTGGGTACCAGTTTGAGCTGGGTAAATTTAGTGTGGGTGTTGCGGCCCCTCCAGTCCATCAGGCTGAAAGCTGTACACAGCCCTCGGATGCGCCGCGCAACTAGCTGCGGCTGTGCCTTGGGCTGTACATCTGGTCGAAAGGTCGGGTGTCTAAATTCATTTATTATTTATTTTAGACACTAACAAAACTGGTCTTTGTCAAACCCGTCAAAACGGGAAATTGTCTTCAAAAACGCCAAACATTAGAAAGAGGTACAAAGATAAGGCAATTTCAAAGACCAGGTTACAAGAACTTTAACAATCCTCCTGGCAACTACTTAAAAGTTTAAAACAGTTAAGACACCATTATTATTGCTTAAAAAATAGTTTACTTTAAGAAGTTTTTACTGTAAATTTAAAAAATTGGCAAAAACATTGAGAAGGGAGCAGGAAATTTGCTAGCCGAACTTTGCTAGCGAGGACTTACACTGTACACTATTCTATAGCGCTCAGAATCGGTGTAACCATGTGCAAAAGAACAAACTAGCTAACCGTCTATCCGGTCTATCCGGATAGGCTAACTATTCTTCATAGGTCCATAAGTCTTAATTATTAATTAGGCTGAATTGAATTGAGAAAACGCGGCAATTGTGAGGCCTCAGGGTATCCAGCAATGGGCGCAACGTGGCTATCACTATCACTGGACAGTATCTCAAAATTGTCCAAATCAGGTTACTGCAGCTTGTTTTGCTCAATTTGAGCTGATGTACAATAACACATATAACAGCACATTGGTTCTTTATTGGTGTTATTGATATCAATTCTTCAAAACTATTGTATCATTCATTGTAAATTCCCGCTAGCAAAGTTCGGCTAGCAAAATCTTCGCTAGCAAAATTCCTGCTAGCAAATTTCGGCTGGCAAATTTCGGCTAGCAAATTTCGGCTGGCAAAATTCATCGACCCCACTGAGAAAGCTGCACAAATATTCCAACTACACTACTCACACTAGCATCGGTGAGTAGGCTATAAAGGAAAGTTTATTTCATTATTAATAATTTACTAGCTAAACCAGTGATAATCAACGCCCTCTTGAAGGCCAAGCGAGGCCAAATTAGCTTCCAACTGGCCGTTCGTGAGGTCCAGTTTAGCGCAAATTATTAACGGCGGTTTCGCGTCCTTGTAGTGAACAATGGGAATTCGCGGCTTCGGTCGTTGCTGCAATCGAAGGATAGGGAGAAAAGAAGTTTGAGGATCTGAACTTGAAAGATTCTACTTGAGCGAAAGTGGCACTCACTGTGCTCTCCTCAAACGTATAAAATCCCAGCTGAATTTTTTTAGGATCCACATCGCAGAAGGCGACCACTTTTGCGCGCTGGGCCGGCGGCAGAGCCCTGTAAAATCGGCGACCCTGTTTGCCGGCGTTCCACAGTGTAAAACTATGCCAGCATGGCAACACCATGGCAACCAGCCGATCCATGCGTAGGCGGAATATGGCGCTTCTGAAACAGGGAGGGCGATTCTCAGGGCGGTTTTGAGGGCGATTCTCAGGGCGGTTTTGAGGGCGATTCTCAGGGCGGTTTTGAGGGCGATTCTCAGGGCGGTTTTGAGGGCGATTCTCGGGGTGGTGTTGAGGGCGATTCTCAGGGTGGTTTTGAGGGCGATTCTCGGGGCGGTTTTGAGGGCGATTCTCGGGGCGGTTTTGAGGGCGATTCTCAGGGCGGTTTTGAGGGCGATTCTCGGGGTGGTTTTGAGGGCGATTCTCAGGGCGGTTTTGAGGGCGATTCTCAGGGCGGTTTTGAGGGCGATTCTCGGGGTGGTTTTGAGGGCGATTCTCAGGGCGGTTTTGAGGGCGATTCTCAGGGCGGTTTTGAGGGCGATTCTCAGGGCGGTTTTTAGGGCGATTCTCGGGGTGGTTTTGAGGGCGATTCTCGGGGTGGTGTTGAGGGCGATTCTCAGGGCGGTTTTGAGGGCGATTCTCGGGGTGGTTTTGAGGGCGATTCTCAGGTTGGTTTTCAGGGCGATTCTCAGGTTGGTTTTGAGGGCGATTCTCAGGTTGCTTTTGAGGGCGATTTTCAGGGCGGTTTTGAGGGCGATTCTCAAGGGGGTTTTGAGGGCGATTCTCAAGGGGGTTTTGAGGGCGATTCTCAGGGAGGGTTTTGAGGGCGATTCTCAGTAGTGATGGATCGAAATTCAATTTCAATTTCGATATTTCGAATTTCGAAACAAATTTCTTTCCGAAATTATTTCAATTTCAATTTCGAATTTCAATATGCTTCATCGAAACCAGTTTTGAAATTTTATTTTCAGTAAAACTAAAAAGCAAGCAGGTAAAGCCCACAGTGGCACAGTTGCTATGTCAGGAATTTTAGAAATAAGGTGGCCCAGTGGAGCCTGTCTGGAGAGAGAGGTCTTTGACTTTGAGTCCAGCTTAGTGAATTTTTTTGAACTAGGCCAAATCGCACATTTGCATTCTGAAGACATAATGTACTAAGTCCTTATGAACAAACTGAACTGATCCACACGACACCCCTCTGTGTGCTAAAATGTGTGAATAGTCAATAGGCTGGTATTAATCAAATTTAATGTGACTGGGAATTCCTGCCTTGGTGGTTTTTAAGTTGAGAAGTCTTACAACATTGCAATTCGAAATATAAAAAGACGGCAATTGCGCTGGGCAAGAATGTACAAGAGGAAGGGGCCAACTGCTCAATACTTTCATGAATTGCGGCATAATTAGTCAGCCCCTCATTAAAGATGAATTTCCCATTGGCTGCGCCTGGATTTGATTTGTTCTGTCATTAGTTGAGAAGGCCCCGCCTGAGTGTACAGCTCGTATGTACAGCATGTACTGCTTATGTTAAAAGATAAAAACTTTATTGCATAAAAATTATGACAAAATTAAGTAAATCGATACATAATGGGGTACTTTAACACTGTTTACAAATATACTCACCTTCGTACGTCACTTTCAATTGTCAGTGTTTATACCCTACAGAAAGCAACAAGAAACAGCATGCAGAAGAATGCTTTTGAAGCGAAAAAAAAGTAGAAAAAGAAATGCTCGTAACTATGTTTAAACAAAAATTTCGATTTCAATTTCAATTTCAATTTCGTAATAAAAATTGCGAAAATTTCAATTTCAATTTCGATACAAATTTTTTTTCGATCCATCACTAATTCTCAGGGCGGTTTTGGAGACGATTTTTAGTTTGGTTTTGGGGGCGATTATTTTGACGACTCTCAATTTGATTCTAAGTGTGATAAAAAGAGGCATTCACTCACTCGTGCACGGAGAATGTGGCCGAGGCAGGGTGGTACCGGTACATCAACAAATCTTGGTCAACCCTGACAACGCCGCCGCCCAAGTCTAAATGCTTGTAGAAGAATTCCAGATCTTCCGGATAGCCCCTTGCCGTAGATTGGTTAAAACCGCCAACAAGGTCAAACACAGATCGGTGCATGAACCATGTTGGCATGATCACGGTGGGCCCGTGGCTGGTGAATACTTGGACGCTGAGCTGTTCGGGGCTCAGCTGGTTGGCCCAGGTAGCAAAGCGAATCGTCGAGTCGGCTGGCTGACGGTGGAATTTGCTGCCGATTATCTGAGCAAGTTAGGGGGGTCATAAATTGTAAATACTCAGCGGATTCTATTTTAGTTGGGATTTGTTATCCCCATTCAGTTAGGATCTGCTATCCCCTTTCAGTTGTGGTCTGTTATCCCAATTTAGTTGGGATCTGCTACGAGCTATCCTCTTTTAGTTGGAATCTGCTATCCCCATTCAGTTGGGATCTGTTATCCCCATTCAGTTGGGATCTGCTATACCCATTCAGTTGGGATCTGCTATCCCCATTCAGTTGGGATCTGTTATCCCCATTCAGTTGGGATCTGTTATCCCCATTCAGTTGGGATCTGCTATACCCATTCAGTTGGGATCTGCTATCCCCATTCAGTTGGGATCTGTTATCCCCATTCAGTTGGGATCTGCTATACCCATTCAGTTGGGATCTGCTATACCCATTCAGTTGGGATCTGCTATCCCCATTGAGTTGGAATCTGCTATCCCCATTCAGTTGGGATCTGTTATCCCCATTCAGTTGGGATCTGCTATACCCATTCAGTTGGGATCTGCTATCCCCATTCAGTTGGGATCTGTTATCCCCATTCAGTTGGGATCTGCTATACCCATTCAGTTGGGATCTGCTACACCCATTCAGTTGGGATCTGCTATCCCAATTCAGTTGGGATCTGTTATCCCAATTCAATTGGGATCTGCTATCCTTTTTTAGTTGGGATCTGTTATCCTCATTCAGTTGGGATCTGCTACGAGCTATCCTCTTTTAGTTGGGATCTGCTATCCCAATTCAGTTGGGATCTACTATCCCTTTTTAGTTGGGATCTGTTATCCTCATTCAGTTGGGATCTGCTACGAGCTATCCTCTTTTAGTTGGGATCTGCTATCCCAATTCAGTTGGGATCTGTTATTCCATACAGTTGGGATCCGTTATCCCCATTCAGTTGGGATCTGTTATAATCCTTTTTAGTTGGGATATGTTATCCCTTTTTAAGTGGGATCTGCTATTCCAATTTAGTTGGGATTTTCCCCTATCAGTTGGGATCTTCTTTTCGCTTTAAGTTGGAATCTGCTTCTTCTAACAGAATGAAAGGAGCTCCCAAAATGTAACTCACACAATTCCTATTTTCAACAGCAACAGACAGCTGCTTAT
Organism: Macrostomum cliftonense; assembly: GCA_950096795.1. Taxonomy (NCBI): domain Eukaryota; kingdom Metazoa; phylum Platyhelminthes; family Macrostomidae; genus Macrostomum; species Macrostomum cliftonense. Next base: position 60,074 of record CATNEM010000160.1, read on the forward strand.
GAACTCGATCTGGCATCATGACGTCATCCTGAAAGAACAAATGAATCAAGCCCTGTGTCTGTCATAATTAATCTTAAAAAAATATAGACAAAAAAACTTGTAGTTGACTACTTACAGCATCTAGGAAGCAAAGATATTCGCCAGAGGATTGCGCCACGGCTTGATTCTTTGCATAGCCGCAGCCTCTGGCCTCACCCTTGTGGCCACTAATGACAAATCTGTGCATATTTGATGAATATTGCTTGGACAGACTATCCAAAATAGTAGCACTACTGTCCTAAAAATTGGTATTTGAAGGAAGGATCAGTTTGTTAACTGTGACAAAGAAGCATTAAATGCATAAATTAATTGATACAATGTGCATTGCTTGCTTACACTACTTGCATCATTATAGATAGAGAGTTCCAAATTGCCAGAGAATTTTTGATTGACAGTCGATAGTATTGCCTCTTTAAGCCAAGGCTCAGCATTGTGAACAGGAATGATTACTGACTAAAATGTAAGTGCAGTAAAAAAGGCTATAGATAAGATTTAAATAGTTTAACATCTTATGCAAAAAAGAAGCTATAACCTACCACAATAGCCATGTAGACAAACTGTAAATATAAACTAAAGCATGTTTTCTTTTATCTGCAATTTTGAAATTTAAACACATTTATATTAATTAAATAGCTTAAGTATAAATATATTATTTTTGTATATAGCTAGATATTGGCCTAGCTTAGTTTAAGTTAACCATTTGTAAATAAATTGTTTGGGATAAATTACTTACTTTTTTCTTATTCCAATACATATTTCTTATATCCTAGCCTATAGCTATGCAGACAGAGAAATAAAATGACAAAATATATCCATTTGATTTACTTGATAATTTAATATCATTAATATGTGACTTATTATGTGACTTCATACATATTATGGGACTTAATATGTATGAAGACTAAAGTAGGCCTAACTGTAATATAAGCCTTTATAAGGCTAACCATATCTATTTTCCTAATAATATGTAATTTGATTTAGTAGCTATGGATGGATATATAGGATAGCTAGTAATATTAGAGTAAATAGAACCAAACAACCCTTTATAAAATTTGGTTATAGCAATGTTGCTTCTCACTTTGTCTTGCCTAAATATTATAAATATCTAATTAAAATTTTATTTTTTTGTATGTCATCAACTGCTTTTTTGTGTAATAAAATTAAATAAATAGTTTTTTTCTAAATTGTGCATCTATCAATTGCAAAATGTTTATATCTTATAGAATATATTACTTTTGTTTTGCTTACTATTCCACAATTAAATTCAATACATGTAATTTGTAATAAAAAGTAAAAAAAGTAATGATTGTATTAGAAGACTAAAGTTAAAAGTTGTGCATATATTTTTATATAGCTAGTTGGGCCAAAGTTCCAAATGAGACATGTTAAAGATTTGATGCACTAATAATTAAATGTAATAAAAATAGCATTCCTTCAGTTTATGATCAAAGTAAAACTTCTTTTTTGTTTTGCCATAACCACAGGATTGATTGGTACTGGCAATAAATCTAAAACAATCTTAAGTTCATAATAGTACCCTGCAAGTCATTTAAAATATATTTCAAAAGATAGTGGACATGTATAGTAGAATTGGGAGCTGTCTGTATATATTCCACTTCTGCTTACCACCATTTCAATCTTTGTTAGCTATCTGTAAAGGTAATTGTGAAACGAAACTATTTTAAGTAGTTAGTGTTGACCTTTTCAATAATCACCATTTTGTTAAATTATCTTGAAACTTTTTACACGCTAAACCTTTAATTTAGTACTACTATGCCTATTAAGCTTACTGGTTCATAACTTTTTTAATTTTCATAGACTACGCTACAGTCCAGTTGTTGCTAGCTTGGTCATATTTTCCAGACATAAAACTTAGATTCCCGGAAAAAGCAATATTTAAAATTCGTTAAAAATTAACGATAAAACAAATAGTATACGAGAACTTTTTTAGCATAGTAAACTCAATATTCAACTTTGATCGAACAGGTTTGAACTGTAACCTTAAGGATTAAGTACTTACGGAGCTTTTTTAATTAAGTAAAATAAAGTAATCAGTCACAGACTTGACAATCTTTCATTATTTTTATACCGCTTGAGCTTCTTTTCGCCAGCCGCTAGTGTAGAACAACGTTAGCTGCGCCCCGTAGCTGTTTTATCAAGGCTATTATTGTTTCGAATTCTCTTCCTTTACTATTTTACTTTCTATCGGTCTAAAATGGGCAATATACATACAGTCGGACCAAATGAAGCACTGGTTATTTCAGGTGAGTTATGAGTATGACGTAGCGAATTTTAGCTGCTTGAGGGTAATGAGTCCTGGTAATTCACTATGCATTGCTGTTTTTCTGTCAGTTTGCAAAAATGAAAAAGAAATATCAAATCAAATAAGTTAAGACTTATATATTAGCCTTATACTGTAGAAGTAGTACCGCAGTATTTCAATTTAGATGATCACTCATGTGATTGAGGAATTCTATTTTGTACATTAGGTCTAACCAAGCAAGGACTTTGGCAACATTTAGTAATTATGAAATAAATTTATCAAAATAGAAAAATAGTGCTACTTAAATCATTAAATCTTCAAAATTATAATCTAAATACTATGGAAGAAATTATATTTAATTTAAAAGTAAATATTTAAATATAGCTAATTTAAATGTTTCATTGGCAAAAAATAGATTAATACTAAAATATAAACAACGTTAACTATTTTGTGAGACATATTAAAGTCTCATATGTTTTTTTGTGTAAAGACACAAAATAAGAGCTCCCTAAAAATTTTTATATATATCATACATGTGCAACTTTAAAATTCGCTTAGCTAGTGCAGTGCAACTTAGTTACAACAAAGTTTGCAATTTGCTCTAAAGGAATTTTTAAAGAAGCAAAAAGTCACTACAAACCACTTCTTGCCTATACATTGCTCTCTGCTATGTTTTATTTGCATTCTTCCCAATTTTTTATATTTACAGTATCTTATGGCTTGCCACCTCAATTTTTCAACTTACTTCCACAAATTTTACCTAATTTGGGAAATAACTTGGACAACTATGGCACATGTATGATATATATCCAACTAAGAATCAGGCATAACTTTTCTTCTTGTAACTTCTTCTTGTAAGTCAAATCTAATTTTAAAATTAAGAAGGCTAGCTAAGGTACTAGTCATTTAATTTGCTACTAGTTTGTCTATTTAATAGACAAAATGATTTTTAAATGCTAGATTTTGTTTGCTAGCCCTAACCAATGGAAATACTTTTTTGTACAAGCAACAAGAAATTTTTGTAGCTTCTATAAATTGACATGGAATTTTAAAGATTGACCTTTAGAATTACAAACAAAAAGAATAAGAAAATAGAAGGCCTGCCTACTGCTAATAATAGTATAAAGTCCAGGTGCACTAATGCACCTATTAAAACATTGAATTTCCACCAAAATTTGTTTGTCTGTAGTGTATAAAATTTGTTTAAATTCACAATATAATTTTTTTATAATATTTTTTAACATGAATTATAACAAAAAATAAACTTTTTTGGGTATATAAGGAGTGAGTTTTAGTGTGGAAAAACAACCATGTTTCAAGAGTAAACTTGATAATATAATCCATTTGTCTGACCACAGTGTTCAAGAACCTTAGTAAGTTTAATGGCCATAGAGCCAAGAAGGGCCATAGTGCCAATTGAACCAAGTGCTATTGGGGCAAGTGCCAAGTACACGCAAAGTAGGGACTGAAGCAAGTAAGTTTAGGGACTGAAGTTAGGATCATAGGGACTAAAGTAGAAAAATCTTAAGGACTGAAGGCTGTGACCCTCTGATTTGCAGGAACACCTTTCAGATAGAATCAGTGCTTAGCGCTTGCCACTGTGGTATGCTGCCAGGGAAATTGTATAGACTGAAGAGAGAGGACTGCTAGGACATATATTCATATATATAGAATAGGGATTGAATCTAGGGACTAAAGTTAGAAATCTCAGGGTCCCTCTGATTAATGGGAATGCCTTTCAGATAGAATCAGTACTTACTCCTTGGCACTGTAGAATGCTACCAGGGAAATTGGTACATTTGCCTAGTAGACAAATAGTGAAGTAGGTAGCTAAGTGGAAACTAGCTAGCTACTAATTGGCTAGCATCATAACAATAAAATATATGGTAAACATAAATTAAAATGTAATTTAATTATCTAAATCTTTTAGTGAATTCTATACTTTAGGTCATATTCATAATACTTTGACTAGGCACTAATTTATAATTAATATATTATTGCAAATTCATATCTGCTTATTAAAAACATTGTATACATTAACATTTTAAGGCAATATTCTTACTATGCAATAATCTTAGTATATTTTTTCTGAATCCTAGATTTTTTATAAATACTAATTTTTATAATTGTCCTAACTAAAAATATAATGACTTAAGTGAATTAAAAAAAGTTACAAGTTATTGAAAGTAATTGTTGAAGTTTTAGACTTGGATTTAGATATTGTCTACAGCTTATCTTTTTTTCTAGTGTAAAGACTTCAGTTCAATTTTGGCATTAGTGTCATTTGTCAATTCATTAATTTTTAGGAGTGAACAAATTAAAGTTCCATTTGGTTAGTTAAAAAATTATGAATTTTTTTGGTTGTTTGAAATTGAAATATCTCTAAGGGAAAGACTATATAAAGAACAAGCAAAGTACTACATTTTAACAGGTGTAATGTAGTTCTGCTTTGTTAATTTAAGACCTGTGTTGACAAACAATTTTAGTGCATAATAAAGTGTTTTTTTCATAAAGCTCAAATAAAAAATTGGTGAAAAATTTATATTTTACCTATGTAAAATCATTAAAGCAGAAGCCATCCCGAACTTATTATATCTATTAACAATTTTAGGTGGTTGCTGTGGCGATCAGAGTGTCCGACGCATAATTGGTGGATGGGGATGGGCCTGGTGGTGCGTGACCCAAACTCAGAAGTGAGTTGGATTTTCACTCTTTTGTACTTGCTTGCTAAATTTCTGACGTTGCATGAAGTTAAAACTCATTTAAAACATTTTTGTAGACTGACACTGGAAGTTTTCACATTAAAACCGCGATGTGAGAGCGTTGAAACATCTGAGGGCGTTGCTGTGACTGTCACAGGTAATTTTTTTATTTGAATTTCTAGTCCATTCTAGTCTCCTGTATTATTATGGCCATCGCCTTAATGTATTTTTAAAACTGAGCAGAATCCAAGTCAAGAATCTCCACAAAACCTTTGTTAGAAGCTGTCAGAAACCCAGTTGAAAATCACCTCGAATCTTCCTTAGAATTGCTCAGAAAACTAGCAGAGAATCACACTGGATGTTTCTTAGAAAACCCTCTTATAATCAATCATAAACCGAGCAGAGAATCACCTCGAATCTTTCTTAGAATGGCTCAGAAACCCAGCCGAGAATCACTCAAAAATCTGTCCTAGAATCGTTCCAAAACCCAGCCGATAATCTCCCCAAAACTTTTCTTAGAATCACTCAGAAAAATAGCAGAGAATCATCCCGAACCTTTCTTAGAAACGCTCAGAAACCCAGCAAAGAATCACACTGAATGTTTCTTAGAATCAATCATAAATCCAGCAGAGAATCACCTCGAATCTTTCTTAGAATGGCTCAGAAACCCAGTCGAGAATTAAACTGAACCTTTCTTAGAGTCAATCAGGAATGCAGGCGAGAGTCGCCCACAAAAGTCTCTCTCAGAACCGCACAACCCATCCTCCCCAACCAAACTCCCCATCCAACAGGCGTCGCCCAAGTGAAGGTGATGCGTGACGACGAAATCCTGGCCACAGCCTGCGAACAATTCCTCGGCAAAAGTCGTCAAGAAATGGAAGAAACCATTCTGCAAACAATGGAAGGCCATCTGCGAGCCATTCTGGGCACCCTAACCGTGGAAGCCATCTACAAAGACCGCGACCAATTCGCCGAACTCGTTCGCGAAGTTGCCGCCCCCGACGTTGGCAAAATGGGCATCGAGATTCTGTCCTTCACCATCAAGGACATCTACGACAAAGTTGACTATCTGAACAGTTTGGGCCGCACCCAGACTGCCGTTGTCAAGCGAGACGCCGACATCGGCGTTGCCGAGGCCGAACGCGACGCCGGCATTGTTGAATCCGCCTGCCAGCGCGCTCGCATGGACGTGAAATACGAGATGGACTCGAAGATTGCCGACAGCGCTAGAACCTTCCAGATGCAGAAGGCCGCTTTCGATGTGGAGGTTAATCGGGCCAAGGCAGAGTCCGAGCTCGCCTACAATCTGCAGGCTGCCAAGGAGCGTCAGAAGATTCGAGCTGAGGAGATTGAGATCGAGGTTTGTATTTGTACTTCATTAGGATGGTTGCTAGGCTGTTGCTGGGCGGTTTCCTAGCCGTTGCTGGGCAGTTTCCTAGCCGTTGCTAGGTAGTTTCTAGGCCGTTGCTAGGTAGTTTCTAGGCCGTTGCTAAGTAGTTTCTATGCCGTTGCTAGGTAGTTTCTAGGCCGTTGCTAGGTAGTTTCTATGCCGTTTCTAGGTAGTTTCTAGGCCTTTGCTAGGCAATTTCTAGGCCGTTGCCATGCAGCTTATAGACCGTTGCTAGGCAGTTTCTAGGCCGTTGCCACGCAGCTTCTAGACCGTTGCTAGGCAGTTTCTAGGCAGTTGCCATGCAGCTTCTAGACCGTTGCTAGGCAGTTTCTAGGCCGTTGCCATGCAGCTTCTAGACCGTTGCTAGGCAGTTTCTAGGCCGTTGCCATGCAGCTTCTAGACCGTTGCTAGGCCGTTGCTAGGCAGTTGCTAAGTAGTTGTATTAGAAAGCTACTTTTGGACATGGCATTCATAATTTTGTTATATTAAATGTTATAATAAAAGCTTAGATTTCAAATCTTTGTGCCTTATCGCGCTTTGCAGTTTAGAAAGAACCTTTTTTAGAGTTTTAATTTGTTTGTGTGTTTTAAAAATATTAGAGTGCTTATCAGAGTGCAGATAGGTATATCAAGTTTGTTACCAACTAATTCAAGACTGATTAGAAACTTATATTAGGTAAGTGCTACCACCATTGCCAAGGTGGGTGAGTCAGGGTTTTTGTGCCATAGCAAAGCTGATATGATAATGCGTATATTCTACAAAACTGCTTTAGTCTATAGTTTGTGTGTGTATATGTGTGTGTGTGTTTCTGAGTTCAACTTGTTTCATGCTTTGAATTAAAATTCTTAACGTTTTTATTGACTCATTTGTGTTGGCTTGCCTTCAGGACTCTTCTAGTCTTGAAGTTTCTCATTGATCCTAAATTCGAAAAAAATTAAATAGTTTCACTTGGTCCTAGAGATTTAAAACCTAAGTTCACTTGGTTCTAGAGCTTGAAAACCCAGGTTCATTAGGTCCTAGAGGTTTAAAACCCAGGTTAACTTGGTCCTAGAGGTTGAAAACCCAGGTTCATTTGGTCCTAGAGGTTGAAAACCCAGGTTTATTTGGTCCTAGAGCTTGAAAACCCAGGTTTACTTGGTCCTAGAGCTTGAAAACCCAGGTTCATTTGGTCCTAGAGTTTGAAAACCCAGGTTTACTTGGTCCTAGAGCTTGAAAACCCAGGTTCATTTGGTCCTAGAGTTTGAAACCCAGTTTAACTTGGTCCTAGAGGTCGAAAACCCAGTTTAACTTGGTCCTAGAGGTCGAAAACCCAGTTTAACTTGGTCCTAGAGGTTGAAAACCCAGGGTAACTTGGTCCTAGAGGTCGAAAACCCAGTTTAACTTGGTCCTAGAGGTCGAAAACCCAGTTTAACTTGGTCCTAGAGGTCGAAAACCCAGTTTAACTTGGTCCTAGAGGTTGAAAACCCAGGGTAACTTGGTCCTAGAGGTCGAAAACCCAGTTTAACTTGGTCCTAGAGGTCGAAAACCCAGTTTAACTTGGTCCTAGAGGTTGAAAACCCAGGGTAACTTGGTCCTAGAGGTCGAAAACCCAGTTTAACTTGGTCCTAGAGGTCGAAAACCCAGTTTAACTTGGTCCTGGAGGTCGAAAACCCAGTTTAACTTGGTTTTTTAGCTTGAAAACTCAGGTTCACTTGTTCTTCAGCATCAAATCCTGATAAATCTGAGTTTTCTGATTAAAAAAACTAGATTTTTCTGAAAGAAAATTTAAGTACGTTTTTTTCAGACTTCATGAAATAATTTCTATGCACTAGGAATGAAAACCGTTGCATGTTTTCAACTTACTACTGAAATCAAATCAGTAGTCTAATTCGCGTATAATTTCCCTCTTTCCTAATCCAACGCCGTTCAGGTACGCGAGAAACGCAAACTAATCGAAATCGAAGAGAAAGAAATCATTCGCAACGAGAAAGAGCTGGACGCCAACGTGCGCCGTCCAGCCGAAGCTCAAGCCTTCAAGGTGCAGACCATCGCCGCTGGCGATCGGTTCCGCAAGGTGAAGGTGGCCCAGGCCGAGGCCGAGTCCATCCGGGTGCGCGGCTCTGCCGAGGCCGCCAGCATCGAAGCCGTCGGCAAGGCCCAGGCTGAGGAGATGCGCCTCAAGGCGTCGGCGTTCCGGGCCTACGGCGACGCCGCCATACTGGAGCTGACGCTGGACGCTCTGCCTAAAGTAGCCGCCGAGGTGGCCGCTCCGCTATCCAAGATTGACGAGATTGTCGTGCTGGGCGACGACCGGACCACCTCGGAGGTGTCGCGCCTGCTGAGCAGCCTGCCGCCAGCTGTGCAGGCTCTCACTGGCGTGGATTTGTCCAAGGCTATTGGCAAACTGCCCGGAGCTACTGCGGCTGCTGCCACCGCCTGAAGAGTAAAATACATTTTTTTTCTAACTAATTTACCGCTATGCAACTAAAACAACAGCAGCAACATCGGTTTTTTGTGTTTTGTTTGTTTTTTTTAATTGTGTTTTTTTCACTAAACCAACGTTAAATCGTTCACCAATTTCGTCAGGCCAGGCAAAGAACTGTTTTTTTTATTATTCAAATTATTTTACTCTTTCTTAAAATTTGCCTAAACCAAATTTTAGCGAAGGAAAAAATGTCATTTGCATGTACCCTACTGATAATAGTAGGAAATTAAATTTAACAAAAAAATCCGTATTCGCCTACTGATTTTTCTTTAGTCAGTAGTCTAATTGGGATTTTTAGCGGTTATTTCGTTTCTATCTTTTGTGTAGAATATTATTGCTAATTGATCGCTCTTTTTTAAGTTCAAAATAATTGGGTTGAAAACTATTATAATTGATTTTATCTCTTCAGGGAACCTGTGTTTGCAGTTTTCATTCTTGTGCAATAGGGTGTAATTTAATATAACTTCTTACCCAGAATTATTTATATCGAAGTAAATGCGTCTGTCATTATTTATTTACTAAATTATAATTAAATTCTATGCCTCTTTTGCTGCTTCGACTATCCACAATTATCTAGATAATATTATTGCATGCGATCTCTATTTGCCTATTTTTCTCCAAATATTTATCGCTTCGTTTTTGCTAAACGGACAGAGTTTTTTTATCAGTTTTCCCATTTGTTGCACTATTATGTATATTTGCAAGCTGGTCTTCTATTGTCTGTTTGCAAGTGTTATTTATTCAGCTATATATTAAAACAAAACTGCTCTTTTAAAAACGGTTAAGTCACTAATAACTTTCTGTTTTAATTGCTGACCAAATACAATTTAAACAATAAATACAAACACCAAAATATGTTTTTAACAAATCAACATTGCTTTTTTCGTTTCTATTATCTCCTAGGCATCAAATTGAACCCAATAAATTATTGGCTATTTTTGCTATCATTATAATTAGCTGATAATACTACTAGTATTGAATTGATTATAAGAAATATATTTACATTTTATCTTTGACTAACTGAATCGCGATTCAGGACAGAAATTTTTTATTATTTATTTAACAGTTTATAATTCTTAATCTTCTCTATGCTAAAAAGCTTATTTAGCTTGTCAAACAATAAGGAAAAATTTCGTAAAGATTTGTGTTTTTTTCTTTGCTTTTTTATGGTTTATGGTAGATTTAAAATGAAAGTTCACTTGTATTTTAGGCACACATCCTGAAATGGCCCGGCAAGGACAACTTAAGTATGACCGGACTCTTCGTTTCTTGGAAAGTTTTTGAATTCTAATCTTCGCGAAAAAATACAGTATGGAGATAGGAAATTTGCAGTTTTTCGACATAAAATTAAAGATTGCGCTCGATTGGAAGCAGATGCAAATCTCATCTTTTGATATTTGTTTCCTGAGTAGAATGCAAGACGGGGCTTTCAGGACAGACGTTTTCACGTCCAACATTATCTCGATTCTTTTAATTTATTATGCCAATACAAATACTGAAAATTAGGGGGCTTGACTTTCACGGACTAGTCATGCTTCCCTGAAGCATGATCCAACACAATCTAGATTCTTTAAGTTTAAACAATCCCACAGAAATCGAAAAAATCGCACTGAAATTCTTTGAAAAATATTCATAATCCATAATTTTGTTTATCCTAGCGAGTTCAATGCACCTCACCCCTTTTATCTGGAGACACTGAACCTAAGCCTCCTTTTAGCAACTTAAACACATTCAAGCAACAACTCAGGGTACTCACCCCGAAAAAAAAATTATAAATTTTCAATAAAAATGCTTCCAATCGTCTCTCCAGGATCATACTACAAACCGCATGAACCCAATTACAAATCTAAGTACCAATGCAAGAAGGAATGCAAAGATTATATAAAAAAATTCTGGCCTAACATTGGAGCAACCATTCAGAATCTTAATCAAGCAGTTAAGATTCACTGGCATCATTTGCATGGAGTTATTATTAAAGATTAGGACAGCTAATATAACTTTGCAGAAATTATTAAGCAACTGTAATTTGTTTTATTATATTTGTTTCTCTCACATCCTTTCAATAATAATTGTCATTGCAAACTCTTCGCTGTTAAAATCAACAGCTTCTCCATCCTCTGTCTCAAACTGTAGCAATATTTCGTTAATTTTTTGTTGCAGAGCACAGCTCTTTTCACTGAATAAGGTTTTTCAAAAATCATCTGTCCACCAGCAACCGAGTTAGAAATGTTGTACAAAATATTTGTTCGCTTTCCCTTGAAGACCCAGTCAAGACGGAGATTGCTTCGGATTAAAATGTTTCAACTCTTAATAATGTCTTTATTCATGGCGATATTTTCTGTCATGAATAAACAATGGGGTCAACCTGAATAGCTTCATCAAACAATGGTTCGACCTGCCAGATCAGCTAGAAGTCATAAATTACCTGGAACAGCAAAAACAACTCTCTCAGCAACAAGAGATACCTCAGCAACGAGAGACCCCTCAGCAGCAACAATAGATCCCTCAAAAATTAACAGCAGAAGATGTACTCTCTCAACTTGAGAAAGCAGATCCAACTGAAGTGGCTAATTACAAAATGACAAAACCAGAAGATTGGAGGCGTCTAGAGCAATTCTCACCAGATAGAATGCAGCGAATTTCAAACAGAGTTTTCACACCAAGACAAGACATTAGATCACCAGAAACATCACCAGATACATCACCAGAAACATCACCAGATACATCACCAGAGACATCAGCCACAACAGAAGATTCATTTCAATCCGGAAGCTCCACAAATACCGGAAAACCGGCACAGGGTTGTCTGAAGTCTACAAGCGGCTAGTTGTTCTCCTAGGAGCAGCAAAGACAGGTTTAAAGGATGAGAATAGAAAAGAGTTTGTTCACATTCTTGATAAAATGCTAGGAAGTACACATCGATGAAAGAGCAAGAGAATCAGTGGATTTCTTCACTTTTTCTTATTAAGCTGCATTTATTATTTTGGCTATTTCTCGTAGTGATTTATAATAAGTATTTTGCGTTGCTGCATTTTTACAGATAATGTTCATTGTCTCCGGCGTTCACGTCACCTACAAAGACTTGAAAGATTTTGTAGATTCGATTGATGATTTTATCATAGTTGGTCATACGAATGACGTAAAGGACCCGCTTAAACCAACTTTGGGACGGCTTGAAGATGCAGAGATGCGAGTAGCCCGTTTTAGGGAAGAAAATAGGGGGCGAAAGGAAAAGGAAAAAGCGCAGGAAGTCTACGGTCGGCTGCGCAACAGTCTAACTGTGGACTTGGAAGAGCAAGTGATTGATAACGCCGGACTTGAGGACTTAAGCAACAACGTCATAGCTTGCGGCTCAAATTTTGATCAAATAGCGCCACTGCACGCTAGACTAGCTACGCAGGATGCGCGCTGCAACATAAAAACAGGAATGGCTGCTTACTACCTCGGCCGTGTCTTTCATCGGTTAAAGGTGGAGCGGTATTGGCAGCCCGATGCTGAGGACAATCCTCCGGATCAATTTGGACCAGGCGGCGTTGCTGCAGAGGATGCTGCTGCCTTTGATGCTGCTGATGCTGCTGAAGCTGCCGATGCTGCTGGAGCTGCTGACTGATTAGTTTTTTAAATACTTTTGAACTTAAAAAATTATTGTCAAAACTATTAAACATATTATTATAATGTGTTTAATTTAGACTACTTCAGCTAGCCATTATAAGAAATTATAAAATGCAGCTGTTACACTAGCTCAGTTGAGTCACCCGGCCCCGTACTGCACTCGCTTGTTGGCGTTTAGCTTAGAATAATGGGGATTAAGTTTCGCAGCTGTTTCAGACCCAACCCTTCTGCTACTCTCTTCCACACCCACTGCAAGTCAACCGGGCGCATTGCATTGAAAAAAGGCTTTCTAGGGTTTGCTGCTGCAAATTCTAAAAATAAATAATTATTCGCATGCCGGATGATTATTGATTTGTAGAGTGCCTTGCCCCCCTTCAGGCGGATCATGCTTCAGGGGCTATTTTAGAAATCAATAATTATTCGCTTACCGGATAATGATTTGGTTTTGTTTTAAGCTCTTGTGGAGACCCACGCATGAAAATTCCTTTTAGCAAAATCAATACAATATCTGGTACCCAAATAATTATTCATTATACTTACCCTTTCGCAAAAGCACGCCTTTCCTCCCCCATGAGCTGCTTGTCGAGTATTACGAGTTCGTGTACTGACGGCTAGAAGTACAATCCACAAGTCACGAAGAAACGAATCAAATTATTATTATTTGATGCATATTTCAGTTTATTTAAGTATTTGACGAGGGTTGTGTAGCGGTTATCGTGGGTTTAAGGTCTAACACACTCTGGCCGAACTGGAAATAATTTATCCGCGCACACGCGTCGCCAAAGATGAGAACTCAGATCAAACTCCTACCAAAAGCTTAATAATAGTTTGAACGCCTTTTAAACATAACTCGCTTCTTGGAAATTACGGTAAAACAAAATATCACAAATGAATAATCACCGAATACAATAAGACGGTAGGAAAAATATAAATAACAATTATAGCAAATTAATAAATTTAGAAATAAATTCTCTACAAGATAATTACCTAAATCAACACCGTCACACTCGCCTCCCTCTAAAAAAGATGTTATACCCTACTGACAGTAATATCGAACTACAGACGGCTAAATATAATTGACGAAGATATTTGGAAACGAAATATTAGCAATATTGACAAAAACTTTTAGGGAACATTAAATTGCATTGGCAAAATATCGATAACACAGGCGAAAATGCAAAGACTGTTGGCAAAAATTCGAAAAACGCATGGCAAAAATTCGAACAACGCATGGCAAAAATCGAACAGCGCATGGAAAAAAATCGAACAACGCATGGCAAAAAATCGAACAACGCATGGCAAAAAATCGAACAACGTATGGCAATTGATATAACAGTTAACGGTACCGATATTTTTGTATATTTTTTTAAAAAAAAAAGGTTATTGGAACGTCAGTTAATACTTGACAAAAAGAGGCGGCAAAATTGAAACAACATATGGCGGCAATTTCTAGCGTCCGTGGCAGTCAGTGCGGCACTCCTGCGAAGACCTCGCCTGCAGCACTAACGACCACTGCCAGGCTGAATTCCTACTCTATGGCAAAAAAATTCCTAGACAAAACCTAACTAGCTGGGTCCAGAACCCAATCCGAGGATTAAGGGCTAGGCCATAGCAGATAGTCTAACTAATCTATATGCTACTAAAGCCGGAATGGAAATTGAACAGAAGAAATCCTAACAGACACAGAAGACAGGCACACAGCACACGACATGCCTAGCTCTCGCTACCTCTGCCAAAAAGGTTCGCCAGCAAGGATCGGAACCTGAGAGGCGGTCTAACAGCGCGGCCAGATCTAGTGGTAGTGACAGCTGGCTGTTCTGGAGTGTCTTGTTCGTGCTCGTGCTGTTCTGTTGTGGTTTCCGGTGAATCTAAGTCTGCATGTTCTGGTGGTTCTGCAGTTTGTGGTTCAGTTTTGACTTCTACTTCTGCACCGATATCTGGTACATTATCTCCTGGCTCTGTGACTGGCTCAGTGGCTTGATCTGTGACTGGCTCAGTCACGTGCTCTGTGATTGTCTCAGTGATTTGTTCTATGACTGGCTCAGTTACTTGTTCTATGGCTGGCTCAGTTACTTGTTCTATGGCTGGCTCAGTTGCTTGTTCTGACTCAATCGAATGCGCGCTCTGTTGCTGGGCGGATTGATGGATCGGAGGAATAGTCTGCTCCTCACAAGGACGGACTGGGGCCGGATAGAATTCCGACACCCAATCGGAGCAGTCAGAGCTACCGCTTAACTGTCTTGCCGATTCGTTATCCCCCTGTCCTAGACTAGAGGAGCGCGGCATCCTAGCAACTAAATCTAGCCCGAATCTGTCTACTACATCCTGATAATTCGGCTGGCGGATGCAACGCTTCAGGCGGTCAACATTGTAGATGTTGTGGCTCGGATTCGGAACTTTGAATGCCGGATTCTCGTGAGCCAATTCTGGGACTAACCGATAGTTTCTCTCTGACATTTTCTGGGTGACTCTATATGGACCAAGCCAAACAGACGGATCGAGACCCTTGCGATCAGGATTTAACACCCACACTAATTCACCGATCTCGTAGCTAGACCTAAAAACTGACCGATCATAGTACCGCTTCTGTCTAGACTGGGCCTTCTTCCTAACAGCTCTGGCGGTGGCGGAGGCCTCAACGAGAGTTTGGTGGAGCCGGTGTGCGTAACTGTCCGGATCATAACGATCCTGCCTAGGCGGATTGAACATCAAGTCTAAAGGCATCTGAAATTCGCGTCCTAGAAAAAGCTTGGCTGGAGTCAAACCTGTCGACTCTGATTCTAGGGACCGAATACCCATTCCTACGCATCTCGCGGCAAAGGGCCAGGTCACGTGCCTTTCAGCACAGACCGCGCGGATTTGACTTTTGATGGTCTGAATGCTCCGCTCAACTTTGCCATTGGCCTGGGGCCGACGGGCGGTAATTCTAACGGTATCGATTTCTAACAAACGGGTCAATTCGGCTACTATGCTATTGATAAACGCAGTCCCATTGTCCGAGACCAATTGCTCCATTGTGCCGTAGCGGACAATCCACTCTGTCAGGATCACCGCTGCGGTTGTCTCGGCTGTCACATCTCTCACAGGAATGATTTCTAAGAATCCAGAAAATCTGTCTACCATGACAAGCAGATATCTGAATCCCTCCTGTTCCGGGAATGGGCCGCAATGGTCTACATGCACAACCTGATTCGGGTATCCCGCTAGGGTCGGCAACATTGGGGCTTTATTTTTACGATTGCCTCTCTTGGTTCTTGCACAAATTTCACAGCTTGCGATCACGCCCTTGACAACCGTTTCTAGATTGAAAATTTGGAAATTCTTCTTTAATATGCCTAAAGTCTTCTTAATGCCGGAATGGTTAATCGCTTTATGATACCTGGTCACTAGCTCGACTACATCAGCACTCTCGGGAATGACAGTGAGCTTGGCGGCTGGTTTCCTCTTCTTAGCTGGTTTGTTCCTAACTAGCACATTGTCTTCCACAGATAGCTCGTCAAACATGGCCCATAAAGCTCTTAACTCTCGACTATGACCTTGAAGCTCCTGTTTCGACAATCTCTCCTCTCTGCCAGCTACCGCGTCTCTAAGGTACACAATGTCTATGTTCGACTCCTGAGCGCTGCGAATCCACTCCCTTTCCCTACTCTCAGCGTCTTCTTCATCTTCATTCTCACTATCCGACTCGGAGTCTATGGCGGCTAACGTAGATCTACCGGGTTCGTCAACCTGCACAGCACAGGCTACAGCAGGAAGCCGGCCCTCGGGCTCGCTTTCGGTGGCCTTCGTGCCCACAACAGGGGTTGGGGCGGCTGGGTGCTCGCTGGCAGGGACTGGTTCACTAACCTCGGTGACCTCTGTCTGAATAGCTAAATCCGCTAGCCGCTTGTTCTTAACTGACATCGCCAAGTCTGGCTCCATTTCCCCTGTCTGACTACTCGTGGAGACCACAGTCTGGGTGCTACAGTCGACACTAACACGGCTGATCTTGACTTCGCTAGCTTCTGACGACGCTGTCTTTTTCCCTTTCTGAAACTTGGACTTGAACTCTGGGATCGAGCTGCAGGTTGGGCAGTCAAAATGGTCTGCTCTGAACTTGGGATTTCGACTGAGGATATCTGCATTAACGTGGTCTAAACCGGCTCTGTGGTCCACTTTGAAATCGTACTCCGCTATCCTTTCTAGGGGTGTCTGATCTACTTTGAACGTATACGGTTCCAGGTTAACCAACCACTGAGCTAGCATGCCGGTTGCGTGCTTCTTAGAGTGCAACCATTTCAAAGCAACGGCATCGGTTCGAACTAGGAACTCTCGATCTAGCAGATAGGTTCGGAACTGCTCTAGCATCAGGACCAATCCTAGCAGCTCTCTCATAGTCGCACAATAGTTCCTTTGCGAACTGGTGAACTTCTTAGAGGCATAGGCAATCACCTGTTCATTGTGGTTCCTGTCTAGTTGGGAAAGGACTGCTCCTACGCCATCTAGGGAACTATCGCAGTCTAGTATGAAGGTGCCCGCTCTAGGACTCAAATCAGGATAGCTCAGTACGGGTGGGTTGCAAAGGCTCGACTTCAACTCTTGGAAGGCGTTCTCATGGACCGGACGCCAGACAAATTTGTCGGATTTCTTAGCCAAAGCGTACAAGGGCGTGGCGATGATTGAGAACTTTGGTACGAACTTTCTGTAGTAGTTAGCGAAACCCAAGAAGGATAACAACTGCTTTTTATCCCTAGGGGTACACCATTGTTGCACAGCCTCGGTCTTCATGGGGTCTGCTTCTACGAGTATCCCTTTCGAAGACACAACGAATCCCAGAAACTTAAGCTTGTCCTTAAACAATTCGCACTTAGATGGCTTCACCTTAAGGTTGGCCTTTCTGAGTTGCCAAAAAACTAGCGCTAGGTGGGAAATCATCTCGTCATTATTTTGCGCCTTGATAATTATGTCGTCTAGATAAATTAAGCTGACTCGTAACAGCAACGGTCTGAAGACCTTGTGCATGAGCTTGGCAAAGCTGGCTGGGGCGGTTTTAATCCCGAATGGAACCACAGTCCAACGGAAAGTCCCTTTGGGGCAGGAAAACGCAGTGAAGTCGCGGTCGGATTCCCGTATCCCTACTTGCCAATAAGCGCTCGTCAGATCTAAACTGCAAAACACATTGGAGCCTGCTAAACTATCAAAGGACTCTTCTATCAATGGTAGCGGAAATGAGCACGGCTTTATGTACTTGTTTAAGGCGCGGTAGTCAATGCACAGGCGGTATGTACCGTCCCTCTTCTTCACAAGCACAATGGGCGAAGACCAGTCAGAATCACACTCTTCAATCACCCCTTGATCTAGAAGCTGGGCGATATGCTTGTCTAAAAACTCCTTCTGGGCTGGGGTTGTCCGCCTAGACGGTTGGGAAATCGGGCGGCAACTCGGGTCTTTCATCTCGATCGACATCTCATACAGCGTGGTCTTGCCTAAATCTTTCTCCGATTGCGATTTTTGGCTAAGGAAATAATTTAGCATCTTGACAGTGGTATCTAGTTGCTTCTTAGTTAGGTTGGATTCCTGTAAATTGAACTGGTTAATTAGCCACTTAGCTGTCCCTGGGTCTGGGTAGGGCAGTCTCGACAGCTTGTCATTCAACAAGTCCACCTAGTCAAAGCTGAAATCGCTCTCACTGAGACGGGTGCACACTACGCTCTCATCGTCCCCTAGCTGCTTGAATGACGCTACCTCCTCACCCTTGGCAACAGTGATCTCTTCTTCACTACTGTTTAGGACCCTCACTAACACGTGGCTAGTTGGACTGACCTGGTCTAATGAATTCGCGACTATGATGGACGGGTCTGGATTGAACAATCTGGCACTGACAACTCCCTGCGCATTGCTCTGGGCGTCTATGGCTCTAGCTGGGATCAGGGTCTCTGATTGTGGCGGCAGGACTGTCTCACAAGCAGCTACAACACGGTTCACGCTACAGACGTCGCTAGTTCCTCGCAGGATCGGGACATGTTCCCCTGCACATGTCACACAGTCACAGGCCATGTCCATCACAATTTGGAAACTACCGCAGAAATCTAATCCTAACAGCGTCTCACTCAATGGCCCGTCGATAACTAGGAAAATGTGCTTCTTCTTAGATTTGCCTAAACTCAACTCGCACTCTAGCTTGCCCAGGATTGCTGAACTGGCACCATTGAAACCGGTCGCTGAGCG
This sequence comes from Macrostomum cliftonense, assembly GCA_950096795.1. Taxonomy (NCBI): domain Eukaryota; kingdom Metazoa; phylum Platyhelminthes; family Macrostomidae; genus Macrostomum; species Macrostomum cliftonense. The sequence goes on from CATNEM010000160.1 coordinate 78,751, forward strand.
CTGAATGCGGGCAGGCGTGAAGACATTGGCTATGGGATCTGCAGCTACAATCTTGTCTTTCATCTTGGGGCAGATCAACGAAGCGTTGGCACCCGGGTCTAAAAGGGCAACAACCTTGGTCTCGCCGATTTCTACCTGCACATAAAACCCTGCCTTGTAATGGGGCAAGTCAGATGAAACTTCGGCACACTTTGGGCCTGCTGAATCAGCAGTCACACTAATGGCCCGATCTCTAGGCTTCCCGGCATCGGCGACACGGCCGAAGGTCACATGGGTGCCCACTAGCTGATGACTCAGGGCGAGGTCCATCAGGGGCTGCACTAGCTGGGACAGATGCACGAAAACGGAGTCGCCAATCTGGGAGGACTGGATGAACCCGTAGGAGTCGCTCCAGTGGGTCACTACCCCTCTCTCTCTGGGTGGTCTCGGGCTCGAATTCCCTCTGTCCCTCTGGCTCTGGTCCACAAAAGGCTGCGGGGCCCGGAACTTTGATGGTGGTGCACTGGCTCCTGGCTCTCTGGGGTAAGGACACTCCGCAACTAGATGGTCCGTCTCTCTGCACCTAAAGCATTTCGGCGGGGTGCGGTTCTTTGAGGCCTGAGTGCCGGGGTCACGGGTGAACTGCTGCGCTTGAGCAACTCCGGAATCTCCCTTGTCGTTCTTAGCTGCTCTAACCTGCGAACTTTGCTTCGGCTTGGATTGTTTCATTTCGAGCTCCTTAATCCTCGCCTTCAGGGCTTGGATTTCATCTGACTCAACGGTGCGGACTTTAGGCTGTTCAGCTAGTTTGAGCAACTGTCTAGTTTGAGCTGCGTCTCGGGCTTTCGCCAAAAGCTTTTCCAGAGACGGTCGAGGCACTTCATGCAACAAGCTAATTAACTTTTCGGCAATTGTTTTGTCTGTCAAGCCGTAGCAAAATCGCGTTCTCACCAGGGGCTCGAATTCGGAGCGACTTAAATTGGCTGAGTTGGCTAGGCCAACGAGGCGGTCGAAATATTCCTGGATACTCTCCGATGGCAGCTGTTGGGCCGCAGTAAGTTCTATGTAATATTGGTCCACATGGATTCGCTCCCCATAACGGTTTTTGAGCTCCTTAGCAGCCGTTTCAAACACTTTCTCATGCAGCCTATGGTTATAGAAGAACTCCTGGCACTCTGGCGACAGGGATGACAGCAGGATAGCTGTCCAGTGCTCGGGGTCTATGTCATTGGCTTCTAAATAGAGACTGAATTGAGTCCACCAGATTTCGAATTTCATTTTTGGCGTATAGGCGGCAGGGGGTCTAAGCCGAGGGCTTGTCTTTGGGGCTCTACAGCTGGTATTGTCACGAATTTCGGCTAGCATCTTGGCCAGATCGCTAAGGGAAGTCTCGCACTCCGGCTGGTCACCTCCCTCTGTCTCCGCCTCGCCACCACTCGCTGTTGCAGCCTCTCTAGCTGTCCCCGCCTTGCTCCTACCTGTTGAGTCTCCTGCTCCCCCACCAGTCTCACTACCACCTGCTGCCTGTTTGTCTTTCACTGTCTCATCTCCACTATCTGTTGAATTACTATCGACTGGCTTATTGTCTTGATTCGACATGACCTTGGCGGCAACTGGCTAAGTAACACACACTGACAGGCAACTTAAGAAGAGCAGCTAGCAGAGCAAAAAGCAAAAGAAGAAAGAAGGTGGCAGTTTATATAACCTAGCTAGTGTTAATCTTACAAGTGGCCCTATAATAGTTACTGCCACAATAGTCCCTATTATAATAATACAAAATGAATTCAGTCTTAGCTGTGATGGTGGGCTGCAGGTCCGGACGTCGTCGGAGCTCGCTAGACTGAGCGCACGCCAAGTCAGAGGCCAAGGCCGCCAAGGGTCGCCGCTCGACTCGGTTCCGCGCAACTCGTTGGGCTCGGTTCGGCTCGACTCCGCTCGTTCGGCCTCGGTTCAACTTGGTTCAGCGTGACTCGTTGAACCCGGCTTGGCTCGACTCGGCTGTCGTCGTTAGGCTCGGCTCGCTACTGGCTATAGGCCTGGCCGCAGTCACTGTCACAGAAAAAGTCCGAACGTAGCAAGGTGCAGCGGCGCTGACTGGTACAGGCGCTCCTAACTCAATTAGTGTTTAGGCCAGTGGTTCTCAACCTGTGGGTCGCGACCCCCAGTGGGGTCGCGAGGCCATTTTCTGGGGGTCGCAGCAATAAGAAATTTAAAAAATGCATTTTTTTGAGAAAGGACCCTTTAGAGATATTAGAGTAAAAAATATATAGTAAAAGAAAAAGTAAGTCAAAAGCTGTTAGCGATATTGCAATGGCTATAGCACTAGCGGCCTAGCACTCAATTTGAAGTTGCAACACAAAATACACAGTTGCAAGCTAAGCCTGTTTTGCTAGATATGGGCTGACGGACTAACTACAGAGAGGCATCTGCTTAGATATTAAATCTCATCTGTTGTTAATGGCATCGTCTTCAAACTCGCGTAAGCGCAGTTACAAAGAAGCATTTCTTGATGTGAGACATCGTATCCACGACATGTCCAATGACATCCTATCTCAAATCGTGAAGAAGGTAAGCAAATCACCATTCTTTGCCATTCAATTGGACAAATCAACAGACATCACTAACCAAGTACAGTTGCTGGTGTATGTTCGCTACCTTCATGGCAAAGGCTTTGAGGAAAACTTTCTCTGTGGCAAATTTTTGCCCGGTCACGTTCGTGGAGAAGACATCTTCAACGTCCTAAACATAAACGAATTCATGCAGTCAAATTGCATCAGCTAGTCGCACTGTACCGCAGTGTGCAAAGATGGAGCGGCAGCGTGCACAGGAAAGAACAGTGGTGCTGTGAAACGCATCCAAGATGTGAATGACATGCGCCTGACGCTAGCTGGACACATTGCTTCATCCATCGTGAAGCACTGGCAGCCAAAGACTTGTCAGCTGACCTCCACGCCGTCTTGACAGACGTTGTTTCTATGGTGAATTTCATCAAAAGCCGACCTCTGAATCATCGACTGTACAGTTCACAGCGCTGTGCGAGGAATGGGGGCTAAGCACAGTTCCCTCCTTCTCCACACCGAAGTTAGCTGGCGTGGTCGCGTGCTCAACCGCGTTTTTGAACTGAGAGAAGAAGTTAGTATTTTCTTGCCCAACAAAGACCACAAAAAGCACTGAAAATTAAGGACCGCTGTTGGCTGGCAAAATTGGCTTATCTGTGCGACATTTTCGGCAGGCTGAACAGCTTGAATCTGTCACTGCAAGGAGCAGAAAAGACCATTAATTGTCGACAGCATACTCGTATCTACAATCACTGCCTTTCAGAAAAAGATAGAGCTGTAGTTGAATCCGGCCAATCGCTTCGAGTTTGCGCCATTTCTAGTCTTAGACAGCTTCACCAAAGACGAAGAAGATCTGCGCAGAGATTTGGCAACAACCATCGTCTCACACCTTGAAAATCTCAAGCAACAATTGACACATTATTTCAACGAAGCTGGGAGCAAGCACTAGAGTCAATTTCCATGGATTATGTCTCCCTTCACGACTTCTCCCAATGACACTGCCTCGCTGCCGTTTGCTATTGCAGAGCAGCTTCTTGATTTGTCTTCCGACATTAGCCTCAAGGCGCTGTTTCCCACCATTGCTCTGGTGGAGTTTTAGTGTAGCTTGCTGCCAAAATATCCAGCTGCCGCTGCCATTGCTGTGAGACACTTGCTCCCCTTTGCGTCCACCTGGTCTTGTGAGACAGGCTTCAGTGCTCTTACAGCGCTGAAATACAAAGCCAGGAATCGTCTACATGCCGAGTGCGATCTGCGTTTAGCACTGACGAAGAAAGTCGTTCCTCAAATTGACTTGTGTGGCAAAATGCAATTCCAACCCTCTCACTGAAAAGTGCATCCGTGACCCTGATTTTAAAGCTGAAAACATTACTGTTTTTTATTGCTGTTTGTTTGTTTGTTGTTTGTATTCTTGATTATTGTTTTTGGTTTTATTTTAACCCTAAATATATTCATACATTGTGTGACTACGTCATACTTGAATGATGCATGATATTGATTATATTTTAAAAGGGGTCGCAAACATTAAAAAAAGGTGCAAGAGAATAAATTAGGGTCGCCTGAAAAAAAGGTTGAGAACCGCTGGTTTAGGCCAAGGGCTTGCCTTAGTAGGGCGCCTGACAGGCAGACAGTGACTCAGCCACTCAGTAAACAAATTCCGGTTTAGGCCGGGCGGCGCTGAGTGCTGACCAAAAGCTGAAAAACAACTTTAATTCTTTCGTACTTTTGTTATGCAGGCGGCGGTGGCGCGATGATTATTAGTCACGTGACTTATTGACTTGTGCTGTTTTGCTGAGAGGGTACAGAGTGGCCCTGTTATTGATATTAATCACGTGACTTTTCGGCTGGCGTGACTTTGGGTTGTTAATTGTTAATTTGATGCGGGTCTAGCTGCTGACTCATACAGTTTGGCTGGGCTGGTTCTAACCGGTTCTCCGGCGGCTTGTTGTGGCGTTGCGCTGGCAACATTAACTGCAGGTACAGTTAATGTCAATGGCAAATGATGAAAAGGTCTTGATGAACTTGGTAATGGCGATGACGATGAAGATTGAAGAACTGTTGGCAGGCCTCTAGCCGTTGGTGGGACCTCCAAAAATAATGTCGCGTATTACGAGTTCGTGTACTGACGGCTAGAAGTACAATCCACAAGTCACGAAGAAACGAATCAAATTATTATTATTTGATGGCATATTTAAGTTTATTTAAGTATTTGACGAGGGTTGTGTAGCGGTTATCGTGGGTTTAAGGTCTAACACACTCTGGCCGAACTGGAAGTAATTTATCCGCGCACACGCGTCGCCAAAATGAGAACTCAGATCAAACTCCTACCAAAAGCTTAATAATAGTTTGAACGCCTTTTAAACATAACTCGCTTCTTGGAAATTACGGTAAAACAAAATATCACAAATGAATAATCACCGAATACAATAAGACGGTAGGAAAAATATAAATGACAATTATAGCGAATTAATAAATATAGAAATAAATTCTCTACAAGATAATTACCTAAATCAACACCGTCACACATTGTAACTTGTAAGTATTATTGTGAAGTTTAGGGTTCGAAATCTTACCCAAAGTGGTACAACAGGTGTGTTTGCTTTTGTAGTGCTTTTTTATTAGCAAAATTCAAAAAGTTTTCTTTAAAAAATTTCAATTTGAATCGTGTTTAAAGTACCAATATTTTTTGTATTGATGTATCATTCCAATTTTTTACAATTTTACTATCCATTAATTTATATGAAACTTTCCATAATTTTAATTGCAGAATATCATTTTTCTGGCTATCTGAATCTATCCATGTCATAGACTATGAGCTAGTCCTATTGAAATTTGCAATGCTAGTTAATTTTGTCTCTGAGTTGTCTAAGTTGTCCAAATTAATATATAGATAGAGCTGACACAGGTGAAATATTATTTACTTTTTATTAAAACTAGGCCTATTTTTTATTATCTATTTATCAACAATAAATCCATGAATAAACTATTTTTTTACAATGGCACAATGTCCCTTTGGCTAAGCAAGAAAAAGCAAGTAGGGGATCAAGGGAATTTTTGCAAAAAGCTATGTAGCTCTAATTTGCCATTTTTCAAACCAAGCTCATTAGGGTCTGCCACCCCTTTTACAAATTTTTATTTGTGCCACTGTGTTTAAATCTTATAAGTACTATTTTTAAAGCCTCCTAAATCACAAAAATAACCAGGCCTATTTGCTAAATCAATGTCTCTCTGGGTTTATTTTTTCGCTGGGTGCAGGATGCGATTTCGCATCCTGTCACTAATTTCCATACATGCGCAACATCCAGCCGACCCGGCCAAATTGGCTAGGTGACAGGCCTGCCAAGCAAGGGACGTCCCAAAATTGCCGATGCAAGTTGAAAAATCACTAATGTAAGTTGCAAAATTGCCGATGTAAGTCACAAAATTGGTGAAAAACAAGGGGGTAAGTCACAAAATGGAGAAGAATTGGGAAGATTCAGGCAAGAATGGTTTGCGGGACTTTTTTTTTGGTCCTTCGAAATTTTTGGCCAACTAAGTCGCAAATTTTTCCACTGACAACCTATGTCGCACTTACACTGAACAACGTTGCACTGGCTGGGTAAGATTCAGGAGGTTGCGCATGTATGCTAATTTCAGGATGCGATTTAAAGGATCGGGATGCTATACATGGGTGTGCAATTTCGAAAATTAGTAACTTAGTTGAGCAAAAATTTCGAAGGACCAAAAAAAAGGTCCCGTGACCATATATGCCTAAATCTTTATAATTTTTCCATTTACCTCTATATTTTGCAACTTGCCCACCAAATCAGCTGCCTGTTGCGGACAAATGATGCATCCCTATCGCAACAAGGTCAACTTAGGTCAACTTTCAGGATGCAATTCTTGGGGTCAGGATGCTATAGCATCCCTAACGCACAAAAAAACCCAGATGTCTCTGATAATCTGATTATATATTTTAGGTATATAAATTCAAGGAGGCCTTTTTACATAGAAAAGGCAATCAAATTTGTTTAGGCACCTAAGTTCCTCAGTGACCTCTAAAGTATGTATCTTCAATTATCCTCTTAGAAATAATAGCCTTGGCTAGAGTCTAGAGAAGACCATAAGTTCCAATGTCCATTGTAAATCCAAATATCGTATATCCAATAGATGATCTTCATGGTTTAGTCATCAAGTTACAAATTGTGCTAAGAGACTAAGACCACAAATGGGACATTCAAATAGTTGGCTATGATCTTTGAATTGGCTACAAGTAAAAGTATTTGTGAGACCTATTTGTTTGAATTTATCTGGAAGTGTCACTTTAGTAATAGCAAGATATTCTAGAACTTGCTATATTAGATGTGGCATCACTAGGGCCTACTTATGCTAATTGTTGACTTGGGCCCTATGACTAGTTACTTTTGTGGTCACTAAGGAACTTAGGTAGCTTAACAAAGTTGATTAATGGCTTTATCCTAATAAAAAAGGCTTCATGAATTTATGTACCTTAAATACAATATTGCCATGGTCTCTATTCTAGCTATGCCCTGGGTTTATTTTTTGTACTATAGGGATGCTATAGCATCTTGACTTTGAGAATTGCAATAAAAGACCTCTTAACTGAGACTTTAAAAAATTGCATCCCAAACCCTGAAATGGCATCCTGAAATTAGGAGCATGATACAATTTTGCATCCTGTGCCCAGCAAAAAAATAAACCCAGACTATGCCCTATTTCAAGCATATTTGATTGATTTTTTATAATTCCTTCTTGTCAGTATTTAGTCTATAAAGTTATTTATCCGGCTTTTGATCAAATTTTAATAAATCAAATACTATTTGAATGTCATTATACCTCAAGTTTAAATGTGAATTGGCAAAGAAATGGTTTTTAATAAATAGTCATAGCTGGGTTTATTTTTTGTGCTATAGGGATACTATAACATCTTGACTTTAAGAATAGCATCCTGAAATTTGATATAGGATGTAATTTTGCATCCTGATTTTTTATATCTTCACAATAAAAGATCTATTTAATAAGTCTTATAAAAAATTGCATCCCAAACCCTGAAATCGCATTCCAAAATTAAGAACATGATGCAATTTTGCATCCTGTGCCCAGCAAAAAAATAAACCCAGAGTCATAGGGTATTGACCCCAAGATATTTTCAAAAAATATTTGCAAAAAGTATGTATTTTACAATTTAGGTCCATTAAATTTTACAAACCTTTTTTAATATTATATTCTTAATATAGTAATATAGTTATTAGCTATAGGTCCCTAAATTATAAAATTAGCAATTTGATCTCATGAGTTCAAACTAAATTGTTGTATAATCTTTTTCTTAAATATTTTCTTTAAATCTTTTATAAACTTTATGGTTTTGCTTAATATAAATAATTTTATTATGGAAACAGGATATTTGAATACTTGAAAAATAAACAAGTTGCCATGCCATATCCTTTAATTATAGACTGGTCAGTAATTAAAAATAAATTCTTTGTCCTATAACTAACTAGACTAAGAATTTTAAGTATAATCAAACCTATTATTAAATAAAAAAACAACATTTAACAAAATGGCTCTAAACAAGAATTTTTGCAAGAATAATTTACATTTTTCATACATGATATTTTATCAATGTAAAAAATATTTTCTATTGTAAAATTTATTAATTTTAATACCTATAAATTCAAGCCATTTGACAAAAAATTAAGTCTTAAGTGAAATAAATGTCCATTTAAAAAAACTTTTTGGCATTGCCTAGTCAACTTCTATAAGGAATTAAAATTTGTGCATGGGAGTTGTCGGCTTGTAGCCTTTAGTGTAGTGTGACTAGTACATTGGGCTTATGACTAAAAGGTAATAGATTTAAGTATTAGCCCTAAGAGATAATCTGTATACTTGATATTCAATCCAGTATACTGTGGCCTATTCATCTGGTTGAAATATTAGGTATATGATTTTTTTTCAAACCCACAAAATAGAGCAAATAAAGCTAATAACAACTAGTAAAATAGCTACAAACAATATTTTTTATCCCATTCGTAAGAAAAAATAGTAATTTTTGTTGCTATGTTTGTTTTAGAAAGCAATGTTTTACTATAAGTTTTTTAATTTGCAAATAATTGCAGAATCATCATGCTTAAATTTGGTCGACATAAAACTCCACAAGAGTTGATTCTTCATCTGTACACTACCATGCGCTCCCTTCTTCTAATCGGCAATACTTATAGTCGTGAATTTAAACGCGCCCATGATGAGTTTGCCAAATCTCTAGCCGCCATAAAGTTGTTGCTAACCAATCGATTTGAATCCTCTGTAGACCTGATACATGACTCACCTGCTGAAGCTGCCGCAGCTGAGAAAATTCGACTAAACCAAGCATTAATTGAAGTTGTTAAAGAATCTTTCACTCGAGAGTGTGCAGGATTTCTGCCAATGCTAATTGATTGTATTGATCGAGTTGATTTTGAGTGTGCGAAATCTATTGAGCAATTGTTTGGTAATCTAGTGTCTAAGCATATTGCTGGCCATTATCCTGCGGTTGAATACATTCTTGGCAATAGACAGGTGAGTATGACCAGCATAAACACAAATACTTGCCCCTGCAGCACCCTAAAAAGTCACATTGCTTACAATTGCCTTACAAAATGGCCTGAAAAGAGCAAATTGAAGAATGTAATTAAAACATTCAAAAGCTCCCGTTGAATTGATGTTTTACATCAGCCCCTGGAGAGCCGCTTTTCCATTATCCCATGAAGAGCCGCTTCTCCTTCAGCCCCTGAGGAACCGCTTCTTCTTCTGTCCCTGAAGAGCTGCTTTTCCTTCAGCTCCTGAAAAGCTGCTCTTCCTTCAGCCCCTGAGGAGCTGCTCTTCCTTCAGCCCCTGAGGAGCTGCTTTTCCTTCAGCCCCTGAGGAACCGCTTTTTCTTAAGTCCCTTAAGAGCTGCTTCTCCATCCATCCCGGAAGAGCCACTTTTTCACCAGCCCCTGAAGAGCTGCTTTTCCTTCAGCCCCTGAGAGGCCTATTTTTCACTTTTTCACCACTTTTTCACCAGTCCCTGAAGAGCTGCTTTTCCTTCAGCCCCTGAAGGGCTAATTTTTTCCCAGCCCACAAAGAGCCACTTTTCTATCAGCCCCCGAAAATCCGCTTTTTCTTTAACCCCCGAAGAGCTGCTTTTCCATCATCCTATGAAGAGCCGCTTTTTATTCAGCCCCTGAGGAGCCGCTCCCCCTTTACAATAACGCCCAACTTGGTAAACACCGCATGGCTACAGGTGATTCACAAGCTACTCGAAGGCTACCAGCGGCCAGAGCAGGCTATCATATTCGGTGGCATGCTTCGCGAACTATTTCGTCACGAACGACTAGCAAAAGTTTTCCTACAAGATTCTACGAGTTTCTATGGTCTATTTGAGCGCGTACATGGTACATCGTTTGATATGATTTTGGACGCATTCACTGCGCTTAAAGATTTGTTGACAAGGCACAAGCCTATGGTTGCTAGGTTTCTTGAGCAAAACTACGTCGAATTTTTTGATAATTATAGAAAATTAATTGAATCGGATAATTATGTTACAAAGCGGCAGGCTCTTAAGGTAAGGTTTTCGGTCACAATAAATTTATGGCTAAAGATTGTTTCACTAATATTATTTGTTATTATTTTCATTTTGACCGTTTAGTTGCTGGGCGAGATTCTTCTAGACCGCTACAACTACAACGTGATGACCAAATATATTGCTAGCGCCGAAAATCTCAAACCAATTATGAACGCTTTAAAGAGTCGGCAGAAACAGATTGCTTTTGAAGCGTTTCACTGCTTCAAGGTGAGATTTCAGTTTTGTGGAATCTTGCGCATATTTTTTTAGTACAATGGTCGGTTTTTTTACTTTTTGCGTGGGTTCTGTACCGTCTAATAGAAGTTTTGACTCTAATAGGGTGAGTTTTAAGTGTCTGATAGTGAGATTTTGACTCTCTTCTAGTGTGAGTTTAAGTGTCTGATAGTGAGATTTTGAATCTCTTCTAGTTGAGTTTTAAGTGTCTGATAGTGAGATTTTGAATCTCTTCTAGTTGAGTTTTAAGTGTCTGATAGTGAGATTTTGAATCTCTTCTAGTGTAAGTTTTAGGTGTCTGATAGTAAAATTTTGAATCTCTTCTAGTGTAAGTTTTAAGTGTCTGATAGTGAGATTTTGAATCTCTTCTAGTTGAGTTTTAAGTGTCTGATAGTGAGATTTTGAATCTCTTCTAGTGTGAGTTTTAAGTGTCTGATAGTGAGATTTTGAATCTCTTCTAGTGTGAGTTTTAAGTGTCTGATAGTGAGATTTTGACTCTCTTCTAGTGTGAGTTTTAAGTGTCTGATAGTGAGATTTTGAATCTCTTCTAGTGTAAGTTTTAGGTGTCTGATAGTGAGATTTTGACTCTCTTCTAGTGTAAGTTTTAGGTGTCTGATAGTGAGATTTTGACTCTCTTCTAGTCTAAGTTTTAAGTGTCTGATAGTGAGATTTTGAATCTCTTCTAGTGTAAGTTTTAAGTGTCTGATAGTGAGATTTTGAATCTCTTCTAGTGTGAGTTTCAAGTGTCTGATAGTGAGATTTTGAATCTCTTCTAGTGTGAGTTTTAAGTGCCTGATAATGAGATTTTGAATCTCTTCTAGTTGAGTTTTAAGTGCCTGATAATGAGATTTTGAATCTCTTCTAGTTGAGTTTTAAGTGTCTGATAGTGAGATTTTGAATCTCTTTGTGAGATTTTAGTGTCTGATGGTAAGATTTTGAATCTCTTTTAGTGTGAGATTTTATTGCCTTAAAGTGAGTTAACTTCATCTCATGTTAAAATCATTATTTATTATTTATGCGCAATCGAAGCCAACTTAAAGTACGCAACATACTAATGACAGCTCATAAAAAAAGACAATAGTGTTTTTTGTTGACTAAAGCGTCCTTAATTTACCACGCAATAGCCTTTAATTATAGACTGGTCAGTAATTAATAATTAAAGCCCTTTCCCTATAAGTCCGGTAAGTCCGGAGTAGCTTACCAGTTAAATCGCTAGCAATGCAGCCCAAACCTGATTGAAAAGAGCTTTGCTAAACAATAAAAAAACTATTTTTATCTGCTATTACGTCAATTGCGATGTGGTTTGTGCGACGTACTTTCATTCTATCAATACTCTAGATAATTTGATTGTATTATACTTAAAAACAAATTTATTTTGTTTAAATATTTAAACTTAAGTATTTTTAAGCGTTTCTTTAAATCATTTTTCCTAGACCTATTTTGAATTTGCTGTTTTACTGTTTTTAGTTTTAATTAATATTGTCGTTAAATATTATCTTTGACGTAATTTGAGTTATTAAGTGATTTAACTAGCTTTAGGTGCCATAAATTAATAATAAATTAGAAAAGTAAAGGAAGGTAATGCAGATGGGCCTGTGCTAAGGTAGAATTTTTGTCCCTACTGTTGGTTTAGCGTTTCACAGCTGTCAAATCACTGAAGATTCAGGAAGGATGTAGCTGTGAAATCCCTGAAGATTCAGGAAGGATGTAGCTGTCAAATCACTGAAGATTCAGGAAGGATGTAGTTGTCAAATCACTGAAGATTCAGGAAGGATGTAGCTGTCAAGTCAGTGAAGATTCAGGAAGCATGTAGCTGTCAAATCAGTGAAGATTCAGGAAGCATGTAGCTGTCAAATCAGTGAAGATTCAGGAAGGATGTATCTTATTGAACATTGGTGCTGCTTTTTCACGTCCCGAACCCAAACCCGCCAATGTGCAGGTATTCGTGGCCAACCCACACAAGTCCCAGTCGGTGCGCAACATTCTGTTGCAAAATCAGCAACGACTAGTGGAATTTCTTGAACGCTTCCAATTGGACAGGCAATCCGATGTGCAGTTTATTGAAGAGAAGCGGTATTTAATCCGGCAGATTCAGGAGCTCAAACCTATTGTGTCCTAAGTCACTTTTTTATTATCTTACTTGGTTTCTGATTCTGGGATCATAATTGCTTATTGATTTTACTAATGTACCAAGACAGAAATAATATAAACGATTGATTATATTTCATTTTGATTTTTTCTGTTGCCGTCCAGATTTTTGGTCTCAATTTTTGCATCTCAAATCCTGTATTCCGCGTCCTATTTGATCAATTTGTCATCTTAATTCGACTTAAATTAATTTATTCGTTGAAAAACGTCCACATTTTTACCGTAGCTCTCCACAATTGTCAAAATATTCTACTTATTAGTAGCCAGTCAAGAATATGTTTTTTTAAAATAAATTATTCATATTTCATCGTAGCTCCTGTGTCTTTTTCTTCTTTTTCCATTATTATATATATCCTATTAATAGAAAATTTTTTTCCTATTATAAATTTATAAAATTGTTTGTGTTCTTTTCAGCCACAATTGAGAAGCAGTTGTAACTAGCGGTAAAAGTGTCAATTCAGATTGAAAGCGGCATCTGAATTCCTGCAAAGCGCTAAACATCAAAACGCTTTGCGCTCGGTGCGTGCGTCAGTCTATGAGCGTCTTCTTTAATTATGCTGTTGTTTTTTGTTAAATGGAGTTTTAAATTGCTGCTTATGCTTTTATTGCCGTTGGAACTTGTGTGCGAGGTGAGTTATCAGATACGTGCCAGTAAGTTTCTTGAATATCACTCCAAAATGCTCAGAATTGGAATCCCAATCCCAGATCCTCACCTATAATCGCCAATCCCCGATCCTCAAACCTAGAATTCCAATCCCAAATTCTCAAACCTAGAATCCCAATCCCGAATTCTAAAATCTAGAATCCTAAGGCCAAATCCTCAAATCTAGAATCCCAGCTCTAAATCCTCAAACCTAGAATTCCAATACAAAATCCTCAATCCTAGAATCCCAGCCCTAAATCCTCAAGCCTAGAATTCCAACCCTAAATCCTCAAACCTAGAATCCCAACGCTAAAGTCTCAAACCTAGTATCCCAACGCCAAATCCTCAAACCTAGAATCCCAACGCCAAATCATCAAACCTAGAATTCAAATCCCAAATCCTTAAACCTAGACTACCCAATCCCGAATCCTCAAACCTAAAATGCCCAATCCCAAATTCTCAAGCCTAGAATCCCAATCCCCAATCCTCAAATCTAGAATCCCCATCCCAAATTCTTAAACTTAGAATCCCCAATCCCAAATTCTTAAACCTAGAATCCCAATCCCAAATCCTCAAACCTAGAATCCCAATCCCACATCCTCAACCTAGAATCGTAATCCCACATTCTCAACCTAGAATCCCAATACCAAATCCTCAAACCTAGAATCCCAATCCCAAATCCTCAACCTAGAATCCTAATCCCACATCCTCAACCTAGAATCCCCATCCCAAATTCTTAAACCTAGTTTCCCCAATCCCAAATTCTTAAACCTAGAATCCCAATCCCAAAATACTCAAACCTAGAATCCCAATTCCAAATTCTCAAACCTAGAATCCCAATCCCAAATCCTCAAACCTAGAATCCCAATTCCAAATCCTCAAACCTGGAATACCCAATCCCAAATCCTCAAACCTAGAATACCCAATCCTAAATCCTCAAACCTGGAATACCCAATCCCAAATCCTCAAACCTAAAATACCCAATCCCAAATCCTCAAACCAAGAATCCTAATCCCAAATCCTCAAACTTAAAATCCCCAATCCCAAATACCCAAACCTAGAATCCCAACGCTAAATTCTCAAACCTAAAATTCCAATTGCGAATTCTCAAAACTAGAATCCCCAAACCCAGAGCTTAAAACATTGGATTACTTACATTCAAAAGTAAGGTCACATTTATTTATTTCAAGCAAAGTTCATCCCCTGAAACTTCGCCCAATTATCTTCCAGGAGCCCCCCGTGTTGCCAGCCAACAGCAGATTAGGCTCGAATTTCGAACAGCCACAAACTCGTCAGCAACAGCTTGCAGATTACAGGCAACATCAACGCGGCCACCAGATTCCATCGGAGCCTCAGCGTCCCCTGCCAGACGATGTCGGCCTATCCGGGGAAAGCAATTTCGCTCTGCTGGATCCCCCAGAAACCGAATTTCACGTCTGGCGAGCTCCGTTTCCCAGTGTTGGCCAAGCTTGGCCCAAGCCAACTAAACAGACCGGCTGCAGTCGAACTGGCGAGCATTTGAGCCTGGCCCTGCCCGACTTTCAATTCGTATTGGAATCGCCTGCTAAATCTTCTAATATTGATTATTTATTGAGGCAAGCTTTTCAACGTTATCGAACTGTCATTGTTGATTGGCGAGCTGTTAGCGTGGCGGCTGGGAGGCTGGCGGCCGCCTCATCTGGTGGTCGTGGCCAAATTAGCGAGTTGAAAATTCGATTGAAACTTCGATCATCGATTGATTCGGAGGATGCGCCGCTGCTGCCTGGTCTAGATATGGACGAGAGCTGTGAGTAGAAATAACCAATCAAACAATCTAAAATTGTCCCAGCTCAAACTAGCACTCCTCAGCGGGTACCTCTCATTTCGCCGATTCTCATTTTGCCGACATTCTCATTTCGCCGATTCTCATTTCGCCGATTCTCATTTCGCCGATTCTCATTTCGCCGATTCGCATTTCGCCGATTCTCATTTCGCCGACATTCTCATTTCGCCGATTCTCATTTCGCCGACATTCTCATTTCGCCGACATTCTCATTTCGCCGACATTATCATTTCGCCGATTCGCATTTCGCCGATTCTCATTTCGCCGATTCGCATTTCGCCGATTCTCATTTCGCCGACATTCTCATTTTGCCGACATTCTCATTTCGCCGACATTCTCATTTTGCCGACATTCTCATTTCGCCGATTCTCATTTCGCCGACATTCTCATTTTGTCGACATTCCCATTTCGCCGATTCTCATTTCGCCGACATTCTCATTTTGCCGACATTCTCATTTCGCCGATTCTCATTTCGCCGACATTCTCATTTCGCCGACATTCTCATTTCGCCGACATTATCATTTCGCCGACATTATCATTTCGCCGACATTATCATTTCGCCGACATTATCATTTCACTGACATTCTCATTTCGCCGACATTCTCATTTCGCCGACATTATCATTTCGCCGACATTCTCATTTCGCCGACATTATCATTTCGCCGACATTCTCATTTCGCCGACATTATCATTTCGCCGACATTATCATTTCACTGACATTCTCATTTCGCCGACATTCTCATTTCGCCGACATTCTCATTTCGCCGACATTCTCATTTCGCCGACATTATCATTTCGCCGACATTCTCATTTCGCCGACATTCTCATTTCGCCGACATTCTCATTTCGCCGACATTCTCATTTCGCCGACATTCTCATTTCGCCGACATTCTCATTTCGCCGACATTCTCATTTCGCCGACATTATCATTTCACTGACATTATCATTTCGCCGACATTCTCATTTCGCCGACATTCTCATTTCGCCGACATTATTCTTATTTTGCCGATTCTCAGTTTCGCCTCGGCCAAGAAGCGAATCCGCAGCCTTCCCCTCCCCCCCGGCCATAGAAATGAATAAATGGGGAATAAACTATTGGTTTTTGCATGCTAAGTGAGACTTTTTTCAAGCAATCTGAGACTGAATAGCAAAAACACAATTGTCTATGGCCATCACTCACTGCAGCCCAGCTTTTTGGGCGCGCCTTGCAAGCAAAGTGAGAAATTTTTTAAAGCTAAGTGAGAACCATATTGAAAACAAAGGGGTGATTTCACGAAATTACAAAATGATGTACTGTCGGAAACTACTTGGAAAAGGATACGCAGGACCACAACAAAACAAGCGGTACAAAATTTGCTGATAATGTATATATTTGGAAAAGGATACGCAGGACCACAACAAAACAAGCGGTACAAAATTTGCTGATAATGTATATATTTGGAAAAGGATACGCAGGACCACAACAAAACAAGCGGTACAAAATTTGCTGATAATGTTATAAGCGCTCTAGCAATTGTGGATTCAAAGATAGCTGGCTTTTTGGCTACTCCAAAGTCATTTTTCTCTGCACATCTGTCAGAGTAACATAGGGATTTCGCTCAACTAACTGCTCAACGGCATTGCGCATTTTGGCATCCATTTTTGTTGACCCCGGCTTGCGGCCACCGCGTAGCAGCGCATGGCTCTCACCAGTAGCTGCGCTGCGACTCCATATCCGATAGGCTGTCTTATTGTTCACATTAAGGATATTGGACGCATTTCTAATTTTGGAAAAATTGCGTATTCATCTTCGACGGCATTGACCAGGCGCTCTCTATCCTCGTTGCTTTTGTTAAAAGCAATTGATTTGCCATAGCCCAGCCTTTGTTTTCAATATGGTTCTCACTTAGCTTTAAAAAATTTCTCACTTTGCTTGCAAGGCGCGCCCAAAAAGCTGGGCTGCAGTGAGTGATGGCCATAGACAATTGTGTTTTTGCTATTCAGTCTCAGATTGCTTGAAAAAAGTCTCACTTAGCATGCAAAAACCAATACTATGACTATGTAAGTCTACTACATAGACGATGTAAGTCTGCTGATTGTTAAATGAGATAGATGGAATTACTTTTGGCGAAATGAGATTCGGCAAGATGAGAATGTCGGCAAGATGAGAATGTCGGCAAAATGAGAATGTCGGCAAAATGAGAATGTCGGCGAAACGGGAATCGGCGAAATGCGAATCGGCAGAATGAGATTCGGCGAAACGAGAGGTACCCGTTCTCAGCTGGGTGGGCTCAAGCAATGCGGGATTAGTGATCTGTCTTAGTGAAGAACATAAATAGTATCTTAGATTTAGGGCTCGAACCAACGACCTTTTAGGTTCAAGACTACCTAATTCTGTTTACAGTGTCCTAAAATGCAAAGGAAAACTTTTATTTTTGTGTTTTATTATGAAATACTTTTATCTTAACATTCTTGAAAAAAAATTTTGACTATTTATTTAACAGATTCGCTACACATAAGCCGGTCAAATGCTTTACTGACAGCCAGAGAGCCGTGGGGTGTGCTGCGCGGCTTAGAAACATTCAGCCAGTTGGTTTGGCAGACTGAAGATGGTTCTGTGAGTTGTTGGTCGAAGTGTTTTTTGTTTTAATATCATTTTCTAAGTTAGTTTAAATGCATTTGTTATTTTAAGCCTATTGTTTATTCACTTGGCTACTTATAGTAGAGCGTTAAGTGTTTTTTTACTGTTTAACTGTTCTTTTTATCCGTTCACAGTTAATGGTATTATATAAAATTTTACTATTTTTTACTTGTTATTTTTCTTTCAGCTCTTCGTTAATTGTACAGAAATTTTTGACAAGCCAAGATTTAAGCATCGTGGTCTTCTGGTTGACACGTCCAGGCACTACATTGCTGTGGATACGCTGAAGAAGAATCTGGTAGGTTGATTTTATTTTAACTATGTTATGAATGAAGTGTCTTAATTATATCAAAAATATTTCGCATTTCAGGATGCCATGGAAATGAACAAATTAAATGTGTTTCACTGGCACATTGTCGATGACCAATCGTTTCCCTATCAAAGTGTTGTCTTTCCTAAACTGTCTGAAAAGGTAGAAACAATTAAATTGGCGATTTTTTGTTTATTTACTGAATTTAATAAAAATCCTACTTATAAACTACGTTTGTATTTTTCTAGGGTGCCTACGACAGCAGCAAGGTTTACTCTTTAACAGACATTCGCGAAATTATTGAGTACGCTAGACTGCGTGGTATTCGAGTGGTGCCAGAATTCGACACGCCTGGTCAGTCTGCTACATTTTTCCTTTTTGTGCACTCTCATTTGACAATTTTTTTGGCGTTGAAATCTTGAAATTCAACGGAACAATCACTATTGCGTAATCATAGTCATTGCTCTCTGCCCTCTCTGGATACCATGTACACGTATTGGTCGATATGATAAGATCTCTCTACCCTAAATGTACATACATTAGTCGATATGATAGAATCTCTCTACCCTAAATGTACATACATTAGTCGATATGATAGAATCTCTCTACCCTAAATTAACATACATTGGTCGATATGATTAAATGTCTCTACCATAAATGTACACCCACACATTGGTCGATATGATTGGATCTCTCTGCTCTAAATGTACACACACATTGGTCGATATGATAGAATCTCTCTACCCTAAATTAACATACATTGGTCGATATGATTAAATGTCTCTACCATAAATGTAAACCCACACATTGGTCGATATGATTGGATCTCTCTGCTCTAAATGTACACACACATTGGTCGATATGATAGAATCTCTCTGCTCTAAATGTACACACACATTGGTCGATATGATTGGATCTCTCTGCTCTAAATGTACACACACATTGGTCGATATGATTGGATCTCTCTGCTCTAAATGTACACACACATTGGTCGATATGATAGAATCTCTCTACCCTAAATGTACATACATTAGTCGATATGATAGAATCTCTCTACCCTAAATTAACATACATTGGTCGATATGATTAAATGTCTCTACCATAAATGTACACCCACACATTGGTCGATATGATTGGATCTCTCTGCTCTAAATGTACACACACATTGGTCGATATGATTGGATCTCTCTGCTCTAAATGTACACACACATTGGTCGATATGATTGGATCTCTCTGCTCTAAATGTACACACACATTGGTCGATATGATTGGATCTCTCTGCTCTAAATGTACACACACATTGGTCGATATGATAGGATCTCTCTGCTCTAAATGTACACATATGGCTGATATGATTAAATCCCTCTACCCTAAATGTACATACATTAGTCGATATAATTGGATCTCTCTACTCTAAATGTACATACACTAGTCGATAGAATCAAAAGTCTGCCCTAAATGTACATACATTAGTCGATATAATTGGATCTCTCTACTCTAAATGTACATACACTAGTCGATAGAATCAAAAGTCTGCCCTAAATGTACATACACAACAATGCTTTAGACCCGATAATTTCGACACATGGCAGACTTCTTTACACAATTTAAACAAAATATTTTTTTAGGACACACCCACAGCTGGTCGCTAGGCTATCCCGATATTTTCACCAAGTGCTACAGCTACTCAAGGCATTGGACTGGTTTCTACGGGCCAATGAATCCTGCATTAAATGCTACGTACGATTTTCTCAAGGTGCTTTACTCTGAAATTGTCAGTTTGTTTAAAGACAGCTATATTCATCTGGGTGCCGATGAAGTTGGCACTTCCTGCTGGTAAGGTTTAATAATATTTTGACACTTAATTCTCGGATTATTGTTCTCCGCATAATTTTTTGGAAACCATTGCTTTTTAGGGACAGTAATCCCGAGGTAAATCGAATGCGCGCAGACTTCGGTTTTACCCGAAGCGATCAGCTAATCGATTATTTTTTTCGAAGGTTTGTCCAGCTATTTTAACAATTTTTCGCTTATTTGGTTTAATTAGTACGGGTAACATTGTTGCACATTAATAAATGAAAAAGTAGGAAATTTGTTTATTTCAAGCGTACCTGTGTACACTTGTAGGGTGGTGGGTGGGTTTGGTGTACATTATAAGCAGACGTATTTACATTTGCTAGGCGGTAGGTTTAATGTACATAATAAGTCGACGAATGTACATTACTAAAGTGGTGGGTGTAATGTACATTTGTAAGCCGGTCCGATGTACATTTCTAAAGGGGGTAGGTTTTATCAATGTACACATTAAGGCTGAATGTACAATTTTTTAATAAGACAGGTTCATTTTGCATTATTTTTCACTGTGTACTAATTTAGGTGTACCATAAATGTATATGTTAGGAGAATCTAGAAAAATATTGCTCAGAATTGCTATAACCATAATTTTTCATTGCAGACTGCAAAACATTGTAACATCGTTGGGCTCGGACAAGCCAGATAAGAAACGAGGTTTCATTGTCTGGCAAGAGGCCTACGATCACGGAGTTATGGTGAGTGCACAAACCATGTTCAACGAATATTTCTAAAGTCCTCTACAACCTATTATTTTGGCTCTCATTGCAGCTCAAGAAAGGCAGCATTGTCCAAGTGTGGAAAGGCGAAGCTCCCGACGTTGCTATGGTAGCCCAAGCTGGCTACAGGACTCTCTACAGCACCTGCTGGTACTTGGACAGATTAGAGTACGGGCCTCAGTGGACTAAGCTGTACCTGTGCGATCCTGTTGCTGGCTATGGCAACAATCTTGGTGGTGGAGCCTTTCAGCAGCCACAGCAGCAGCAGGCTCCTCAGCGTGCTGACCCGCCGACACCGTCTTGGTTGTCCAATGTTCTGGGCGGCGAAGCCTGCATGTGGAACGAGTATCAGGACGACAGCACAGTGCTGCAGCGAATCTGGTAATGCTTGCCACACACCTGATGCCATGTTCGCCGTGCCTTTAATGCTTTTAGCGGTATTGCGTCTTATCTTAAACCCAATACGATCCATCCCACACCCAATCCAATACTTTCCACACCCAAATCTAATCCATCCCACATCCAATTCAATCCTTCCCACACCCAATCCAATCCATCCATCCCACACCCAATCCAATATATCCCACAGCCAATCTAATCCATCCCACACCTAATCTTATCCATCCCACACCCAATCTGATCCATCACACACCCAATCTAATCCATCCCACACCCAATCTGATCCATCCCACACCCAATCTAATCCATCCTACACCCAATACGATGCATCCCATACCCAATCCGATCTATCTCACACCCAATACAATCCATGCCACACCTAATCTAATCCATCCCACACCCAATCCAATCTATCCCACACTCTAATCTACTCTATCCCACACGCTAATCTAATCTATCCCACACCCAATCTGATCCATCACACACCCAATCCAATCCATCCCACACCCAATCTAATCCATCCTACACCCAATCTAATCCATCCTACACCTAATCCAATCCATCACACACCCAATTCAATCTATCCCACAGCCTATCTAATCCATCCCACAGCCAATCTAATCCATCCCACACCCAATCCAATCCATCCCACACCTAATCTAATCCATCCCACACCCAATTCAATATATCCCACAGCCAATCTAATCCATCCCACAGCCAATCTAATCCATCCCACAGCCAATCTAATCCATCCCACAGCCAATCTAATCCATCCCACACTCAATCCAATCCATCCCACACCTAATCTAATCCATCCCACAGCCAATCTAATCCATTCCACACCCAATCCAATCCATCCCACACCCAATCCAATCCATCCCACACCCAATCCAATCCATCCCACATCCAATCCAATTTATCCCACAGCGACTGTAATCTATAGCACACCCACAATCGCAGGCCACTAGCATCAGCAGTAGCCGAACGCCTATGGAGCCAGCCAGCCGCCACCAGGGACCTCCTAGCTGCCGGCCGACGCATCGAAGAGCAGCGCTGCCGCATGCAGGCCCGCGGCGTCCCGGTCGGAGTGGCTAGCGGGCCGGGCTCGTGTCCTCGGACACTGCGTAAGCGACATCGGCTCAACGATTCTAAGCTAATCCACTCGAAGAAGAAACGGAAGAACAGCGGACAAGACCTGGCTTCTTCTATTCGTACAGACGCATCTGTTGCCAACGATAAAAAACCATGGCAACCGGCGCCCATAGCAACTAGCGAAGAAGTGGAAAATGAAGCGCCTAACGACGACGTGTCAATAAGACGCGTTCTTGTGCAACAAATTCAACACCGGCCGCTGGTTAATCAAATTCGTCATTTCAATCAGCGTAGGCAGAATCAACAGCATCCATTGGTGCTGTTTGTTGCTCTGGTCTTTGCGGCTTTAGCCCTGTTTCTGGTGCTGTCCAGAGCGGTCTTCGTGCTGAGGATGACTCGCTACGGTTCCGCCTCCGAGACTGCTAGCGGACAGACGGACGGTAAATCCAATAGCGCCGCTTCGATGCTGTGGCCTTGGCTGCGACCCAGGCGATTGTTGCTCTGTTTGGCTGTGGCAGCGGCTTGCAATGTGCTAGTGTGGATGTGGACTACCCTGTTCTGATGGCCGAGCTTTTTTTGGTTGGTGATTATGCAGATTTGAATTCTAAATGTTCACAGCTGGTTGTATGCTCTTTGTTGAACTTTAAATTTATTTTTAGTATGATTATTAACTGCCTGCCCGTCATTTGCTGTAACACTTCCCGTGTCTGTAGACTTCTGTAGACCTGCCTGTCCACTCCACCGTGTCTGTAGATTTTTCTGTCCACTCCACCGTGTCTGTAGATTTTTCTGTCCACTCCACCGTGTCTGTAGACTTTCCTGTCCACTCCACCATGTCTGTAGACTTTCCTGTCCACTCCACCATGTCTGTAGACTTTCCTGTCCACTCCACCATGTCTGTAGACTTTCCTGTCCACTCCACCGTGTCTGTAGACTTTCCTGTCCAGTCCACCGTGTCTGTAGACTTTAAATGTCCACTCCACTATGTCTGTAGACTTCCGTGTCCTTCCCTGTTCTACTCTAAGCTTGCTTTTGTAATGCCACATTGCATATTTGTACATCTTTACAAATACAAGATTAGTTCCTATAGTTAAAATAACTTAAACACTTATAGATTTGAATTTTAATAAAGTTTTTTACTGCACAAACTACCGTTACCAATTGAAATATTGTTCGAAAGTTTATTAATATTATATTTATAATCGTTTGATTTTCAGTGCAATTAAACAATACACGTGCCTGCTATTCATTTGTTTGATTGCAAATTGCTTAATTCTGGGATAAATAAGTTTTTATGGCTTATATTCCTGTTTTTTGAACATCGCATGGCAATTTAATCGTTATTATATTGATCATGATTTATCATTATCCTACTGCAAGTAGAATGCTTAGAGCATTAGTAGCAAACATGCAAGTATTAGCAATGGAATATATCTACTAGTCAGCTGTCTGTCATTCGCTTTGTCATTAACCGCCTCTGTTAATTCTATTCAATATTCATACATGCTATTTGTCTTTTATATCAAACAAGTTTTTTGCAAAGTTTTTTTAAATAAAAGATTATTTCGGCAACAGTATTTAATCTATAATCGTGTATAATTAATCCCGTGTTATTATATCCGTAGCGCTCATGTACAGTTTTTTATAAAATAGAGCAATATAGTAACTTAATATTTATTTAGAGTGTGCATGTGTGTTAACAAGAAAATTAATTTGGTTGTTAACGCATTCACCCCTATGTGAGCTATGATTATGTGGCCTAAAATTAATTAAGTACATTGATTTATCATCAATTACATTATTTCTGTTTGTATTATTTTTTTGTTTTTTCGTTTCTAATCAATAAACAAACATATGTTGGATATAAATATAACAAAGCTTATCAATTTGTTTTTAATCATGAATTACATTGTTTTTCTCAATTGTCCTCAACAGAATTCTGAAACAAAAATACGAAAGCACCATTTTGTATGCTTGTCAATCAATTAAATTTATTAAGCTTGGAAAAAAGAACAGCTTTTCACTGATAACGCCACTGAAAAAAAACAATTGTTTTTTTTTTCAGTTGTGTCAGGGCTCGTTGAACTGTGAAGCGCACAGTCTTTCCAAGACGAGACCGTCATTTGTTAATGCGTTATCAATTTAAAGCTTTAGAAACACAGATTGTCGAGGAAGCGTTAGGGCCAATTATTTATCCATACTATATAGATTTATGAATAGTAGATTATCTAAAGTTCCGCCTCCTTAGCCGCCGCCACAAGGGCAGCAACCTTGGGTCGATCTGTTGACGATCCCCCAGCATGGCTGAAGACAACCCGACAGTCGATGACGTTACTTGCTTGTTCAGTATTTCTTTTAATTTGTAGCAGGAAATCTCCGCCCATCTGCAGCAGATCCTCAGTATTGACATCTGCAGGTTTGTCGGTTTTAATCCCTGAAGCTAATTGCGCGTAGTGATGCAGTGCGGCTGTGCCCCAGCTATTCACGGCGGAGCGGTTTAGACCGAAGCGCTGATATAGGCGGCGCTGCGGGTCTCCGTAGGCTTTTAATTGTTCAATTTGTCGACTGGCTTCTTCATCTGCATGTACTTGGTTACTAAGGGCGTTGCTAGTGACGCGATTAAGCCAGTTATGAATTATTGTCGGCTCGGAGGAGAAGCTGATTAGCAGCGGGCGGCAGTGCGCTGCGACCAGGCTTGGCTGGAATTTTTTGGCGAGTTTTTTGGCTAAAAATCATACTTAAAACGCAACTTTTTTAATAGAAAAACTCACAAGCTGTCGCTGCAACTCTGCCACATGCTGCTGTCAGGGATGTCAGGCTAGATGGCGTAGGAAAACCAGCAAAACTGATCTTGTCTCAGGGTCGAGCAAATCACTCAACAGAAGCTTTTGTCCTGATGTTGAACAGATTAATTCGGATTGAAGTACATCAACCATACTGGTGGAACTGCGAGGTCTCTGCTGCTGTTCTAAAGCTGTTGAATCAACTCTGCTTAGAAATTCGTCCCATGATGACTAAAATAAAGATTGGTGAGATTCAAAACAAAAAATTGGTTCTAATGGCATCTAAATTAAATTGATCCTTACCTCAAATTCAATAAAGTCTTCATATATTTGTTGAATCTTGACTTGGGAAAAATTTGACCTGAAGAGGCTTTCCAAATCATTGAATGAGCTGACATGGCATCTAGAATAAAAATTACAAAAAATAATTACCACTTAAGGCACAATTAGTAAAAATGAAGAACTTTTAAAAAAATATGAAATGTATTAAACTTAGGGTTAGGGTAAGGTTAAATAATTGATATCTACTTACGACTTCAGCATTGTTGCATATAAACTTATCAGTTTTCCACAAACTAGCAACTTCTTATCCATATTTTCTGTCTTTGCATCATCTGAAAGAAAAAAAAAATATTTGACAAAAAATAAACATTTGACATTAGCTAATTGTTTGATATTTGCATGAAGTTGACGTGCCTTTGAATTTAGCCTGTAGTTCCAGGAATACAGCCGTCGCATGCTGAATAAAGTTTTCCACCGAAGAAAGAACTTCCATCGAGGCGGAATGCTCTAGCCAATGTGGCCCTCAATGAAGCCGAATAATATTGTCGGCGAGCCTATATCCTAAATCAATGGAAAAAATTATAATATTATGTCCGCTAAAAAACTGATTGCCTAACAATCGGAAGTCTTTTAGTCAGTCAGTCGCTTAACTGTGATGTAAACAGACGGGTATTAAAAAACATGATAAATTAAAGTTAAGTGTTTCATACACAGAGTATTAATAAAATCTAAAGTCAAGTTAAACGAGTGCATATATGCCATTTCATTCTAACATGAAAAATGTGTATGTAAAATTATTTTTGTGCTAAAAATTATTTTCAAAAAACTATTTTCGTATTTTTTTGGTTCTTTTTACGCTTTATCTTACTATTTGAACATAACTATTAGTTATAATACTTAACAATTAAGAAATTTTTTAAATGCATAAAATTGAGAAGTACAATTTTAAGTTTTTGTGCTTCATTTCAGAATTACACGCTACAAGTACTTCGTCTTCATGGTGTTTACAGATTAAATATTCTCGAGTCTTTGCCTATTTAGTCCTTAAGTAGTCAATTAACATTTATAAGTTGCGTTTGGTCAATTTCTATGCCTGGGCCAGCAAGGCCCCTTCTATAAATATATCTTTGAAATATAAGTATAACAAGTTGTTTAATTTTTCGGTAATATTTTAGTTTTGCACGTTTAATTAAATCTGCTCTTATCTCTTGCTTCATTTTATTACCCAAGATGTTTATATTTTATACTTATTGTATATTTTATGTCGAAAAAACAATTAGCATTATTAATATTTTACCCTTTATATAATGCTTTAGTTTTGCAGAGTAAATTACAAAAAATTATATTTTTAACATTGATATCTTGGCCCATGAATATACCACTATGATGTCCTATGTAATATATCAATTTTTTGGGAATTTATATTTTATTTAATTATTATAATTTCAAGTACCTTGTATGACCATATTGTGTTTCCTATAGCTAACCAAAGCTTTTTGCCATGTTCTTCTAATTCTATTGTATAGCCATAATTATAGTAGAATACTTGTAGAAATAGACTTATGTTGATTATTATATTATTTTTATGTAAGCCTGTCATTTAAAACTATCTAGTCATACTATTGAAAATCTAAGTTAAAATTAAGAGTTATGGCCTACCTAATGACGAGAAGGTCATAGGTTCAAGTCCTAGCCCTAGGAGCCAATTTGTGCCCTTGAGCAAGGGCAAGGCACTTAATCTTGCATTGATTTAGTCTACCTAACTGAGATTGGGTACCAGTTTGCAAGTGTTGCAGGCCTTATAGCCTGTTAGGCTAAAAGCTGTATATATCTCTTAGATGCGCCATACAACTAGCTAAGGCTGTGCCCTGGTCTGTATATCTTATTGAAAGGTTAAGTGTCTAAATTTATAATTTATTATCAATTGTAAAAGATACATTATTTTAAATATATTTATTACTTCTAGGATAATTATTTGCTAATTAAAGTCTCATGTATAACTACCATAAGTCAATTGATAGCTATTATAAAAATGTTAGTGGCAATCTTTCAATTAGTTTTGCATAAGTATTCAAAATATTAAAACTTGAAACACAGTATCAACTTTTTCTCTGTCCTAACAATGTTTGGAGCTTGTCTATAGTGTCAAAAGCTGTAATAGTTCATTAAACTGGGATTATAATACAATTGTAACAGTGCATCTCTGCTAGCAGTTGGCTTATGTAGCAGTGACATGGGTTTTTGCCCATAGGCATAACAGACACTAGCAGCTATATCATTTGGTTGGTATGACAGTTGGCTGATATGGCAGTTGGTGGGGAAAGGGGGGTTTGGGCCATAGATATATCAGACAGTATGACTGGCTTGGCAATAGTTTGGCTAGCTTGGACTTACTACTTAGACACTAAGATGGTTGAGCTACTTGCTAATCATTTTATTAGTGCACTACGTTATATTCTACATTGCTATGCTATATTCCAGTCACAGTCACACTCCAGTCTCAGACTGTACCAGCTACTCCATTGCAGCTTTTTTACATTTACTTGCTGTTACACTTTTAAAAGCATTACAATTGCCTTAAGCCCCAGTTTAACAAACTGTTACAACTTTTGACAGTGTAGACAAGCTCCAAATATCATTAGGACATTGCTACTGTGAGCCAGAGACAACCCAACTGTGACATGCTGGAATCCTTCATCATGACAATGCCAGTGCCCACACAATGGCTCAGACTCTCCAGTTTCTGACAGACTACGGCATCCAGCTCATAACTTATCCTGCCTATAGGCCACATCTTGCTCCGTGTGACTTTTATTTATTTCCAAAGTGCAAGGAAAGCCTTAAGGGGTAGATTTTTTGTCTCCAGAAGATGCTGTCATTATCTTATAGAGTTAGGGCTCAAAATTCTAAACCTTTATTTTCATTGACGCTTCTCATTATCATCAATATAAAAAAAATTCAATTAATTGGCAACATTAATTTCTAATTTCAGCCTTCAGAACAGCTGTTTGGATTGGGTTTTTTATGATTGCTGAGTGAATATTCGTCAGCAGCGAACGATCACCGCGCTGTCACAGAAGCCAATATTAATGTAAATAATATTATTATTCCAGTAAAAAATCGTTTATTTAAGCCAACAAGCCGACTTGCTTCCATGTTCAACAACGATTACAACGACCTTATTAAGATTCTGCGTATTCCAAGTCATGAAAGAACTGACGAGGTAATGCATTATTCTGTTATATTCAGCTCTATGTTTACATTGATTTGTGCTTTGTGGTTTTACCATATTTATTAAAGCCAAAATTCTGGACTTTAACAACTTTTTTGCGTAAAATTAGGCTGAGTACAAGCTGTACAATTAAAGTAATTTTCCTATGTGTGCCATTCGGTCTAATCTGGGTTTTATTTTTATTGATAAGAGATTGTATACTATGTGACTAATGCCATGTGTCATGATGTGGGTGTAAAGCTCAAATTGGCTCTTCCTTTTTAGCCCTTTACCGTATCCTCGCCCAATTCACTGTTTATTGTCCGCCATCTCTATTCGCTCCCTTCAATCCGCCCCACCAATCCGCTGTCTTTATCCGCCCCTCCAATCAGCCGTCTCTATCCGCCCCTCCCTTCAATCCGCCGTCTCTATCCGCCTCTCCAATCCGCCGTCTCTATCCGCCTCTCCCTTCAATCCGCCTTTTCTATTCGCTCCTCCAATCCGCCGTCTTTATCCGCCCCTTCAATCCGCTGTCTCTATCCACCCCCTTCAATCCGCTGTCTCTATCCGCCCCCTTCAATCCGCTGTCTCTATCCGCCCCTTCAATCCGCTGTCTCTATCCACCCCCTTCAATCCGCTGTCTCTATCCGCCCCTTCAATCCGCTGTCTCTATCCGCCCCCTTCAATCCGCTGTCTCTATACGCCCCTGAAAAGATGAAAAACGTTACTGCGAGTTGTATAGGCTTCGTCATTATTTTAATTCGAAAGCAATATAAGAAAAACGGGCGCTTTTTCGCCTACTAAGCTGTAAATTGTTTAAAAATAATTTTGACGAAATGACACGTCATTAATGTGCTAAAACCGCGCCAAGTTCTACCCTCAGTTTAGCTTTCATTAATAATTAAATTTGATGCCAATTTAGTTGTCAAATCTTCTGTTCTACTCTACTTATTAAATTCACCTGTTAGTAGTGTATATTGCATAATTAAAAAATCTTTTTTGTTTTTCCTTATAACATGACAGGAGCACGATTATTTGTTCGCATTTTTGCGCAGCATTGACGAATTAAAGCACTACAGAGAGAATTTGTTAAAATCAATCGCTTGGATAATTCGACACGAGGAACACCCGGTGCCAAACACCGTTATTTATAGGTGAGTGTGTCAAATATATAAATATATCTATAAAAGGCTTTTCGTTTTATCCTACTGCTCAGTAGCAAGTAGTAGCATGGGGAACATCTTGCTATTGTCTTTTTTCAGCAATGGCAGCCGCATCACTTGTTGGTACATTCTGTTGTCCGGTTCTATCTTCTGCGGTGGAAAAATGTTTCTTCCTATTACTTGGTAAGTATATTAAGTTATTGTGTATTGAATGTATATAAGGGATCGGAAATCTCAAAAAGATTCTCTCATTAGAGATCGAAAATCTCATAAAAGATTCTCCCATTAGAGATCGAATATCTCATGGAAGATTCTCTCATTAGGGATCGAAAGTCTCATAGAATATTCTCCCATTAAGGGCCAAAAATCTCATACAAGATTCTCCCATTAGAGATAAAAAATCTCATAGAAGATTATCCCATTAGAGATCGGATATCTCATAGAAGATCCCCCCATTAGAGATTGAAAATCTCATATAAGATTCTCTCATTAGAGATCGAAAATCCCATTAAAGATTCTCCCATTAGAGATCAAAAATGTTATTGAAGATTCTCTCATTAGAGATCGAAAATCTCATAGAAGATTCTCTCATTAGAGATCTAAAATCTCATAGAAGATTCACTCATTAGAGATCTAAAATCCCATAGCAAATCTCATTCGATGTAATAGATCTGTCATATGGATTAAGATTTTAACACTTAAAAATGTCAAACAAAATTCGTTCACAATTTTTTAAACAGAAATTAATTAATTCAATCGCTATTTCAAGAGTTTATAGCTTGCGCACTTGAAGACTAGAAGAGGGGAGGCAATTCTAGTCCTGGTATTTATTAAGTAGGAATTTCGGTCAGCTTTAGCTTGCAGAGCCAGAGAGAGAGGCAAGGATTGTACACATTTTTAGTACTCGTATAAGTCGCAGCATATGGACTGACCAGTTGATATGATTTCTTTCCCTGTGTCTCTGTGTCTGTATGTCTGTGTGAGGGCGCTCCTCTTCCAAACCTACCGCCACATCGAAAGCATTTGGTTGCTTCCCCCTCTCTCCCCTCGCACTGACTGGTACGACCTAAGAAGATTTAGAGCCAGTAGCAACACAGCCACTAGTAGTAATGGCTCTTGCATTGCTTTGATCAAATTCACCTATGTATATATGTATTCTGTATGCTATGGATGTATCTTGTACGCAGAAAACAACTTTTATATCTTGAATACGTTGCCCTCGTTTGCGTCTGCCTGTATCCGTGTCGCTTGCGCCTAGTCCGGATATCATTTTTGTGCTTTAATTAAGTTTAGGGTGTTTTAGCTCGTACTGACGCATATTGCTAATGTAAATTAAATAACTATCCTTGTCATTTGTTTTGGTAAGTTTTAATTTCGAATTAAGTTAAGTTTTGACTATTTAACTATTCAGTTATTGTCTCCTTCCAAATAGAATTAATGATATTATCTATTTCCAGGGAGACATTCTCCCAGTTAGAGAATCTCAATAGGCGAGATTCTACCACTTAGCGAATCTCATAAGGAGATTCTCATAATCAGATAGAGAATCTCATAGCGAAGATTCTCTCAATCAGATAACAAATCGCATTGGGGAGATTCTCCTACTCAGATAGCGAATCTCATAGAATAGATTCTCATACTCAGATAACAAATCTCATAGGGGAGATTCACTCAATTAGATAGCGAATCTCATAGGGGAAATTTTCCTAATCAAATAGTGGATCTAATAGGGAGATTCTCATAATCAGATAGCGGATCTCATAGGGAAGATTCTCTCAATCAGATAGCGAATCTCATAGGGGAAATTTTCCTAATCAAATAGTGGATCTAATAGGGAGATTCTCATAATCAGATAGCGGATCTCATAGGGAAGATTCTCTCAATCAGATAGCGAATCTCATAGGGAAGATTCTCTCAATCAGATAGCAAATCTCATAGCGAAGATTCTCTTAATCAGATAGCGAATCTCATAGGGAAAATTTTCCTCATCAAATAGTGGATCTAATAGGGAGATTCTCATAATCAGATAGCGAATCTCATAGGGAAGATTCTCTCAATCAGATAGCAAATCTCATAGGGAAGATTCTCTCAATCAGATAGCAAATCTCATAGGGAAGATTCTCTCAATCAGATAGCGAATCTCAATTGTGAGCAATATCGAAATAGCTAATCTGGATTAAATTATTTGGGTCAGTGGATTTAAGATTCTCCTTTTACGCTTAAATAAATGGAAATTATTGGATTAATGCATTGCATATTTATTGCTTAAATCACATTTTACTTTTTAAATTAACAGTTTCGGCCGACGCATCGGCAGAGACACCTACAGGCGAGAGGACTGCATCTGCCTTGAAGCCTGCGATCTGTTAGTGGTAAGTCAATATTTATAGAAACGGATGAGCGCTTTGATCACTATTAATTGATGTGATTAGTTGAATGCACGACGCGTTAATTTAGCCTAGCATTTGCCGGCCCTGTGCAAAGTGTCACGTGATCAATTAGTGAAACGCCTCACAATTGGCTCTCTTTGATGTCTTTCCGACTGTGCCTGTTTCTCTCTGTCTTTGTTTACGGGTTTGTTCGGTTCTATAAATTTAGCGGACAACGTGCTGTGTGTGTCAATTGTTTATATTAAGACGTCTCATGAAAGGCTGGTAGCCTAATTTATTAATTTCTTATTGATAAAATTAATATATAATTCATACTTCAACGTATCTACAGATTGACACTCCCGATTTAGAACAAAGACCAGTTGTGGCTCTTCATCCAGTGTACAATAATAATCCGTCTGCTCAGATTGCCGGCTATAGTCATCATCACGAACTGAATTCTGCTAGCGCTACTGGTGCTGGCGCCTCTGCCAGTGCGTTTGCTGGGGGCCTGGATCCGTCTGGCAAAGCTGGCATCATGCAGCAGCATTATCCTAAGGTATTTGTCTGACTGTTTCTATTCCTTTCAGTTTATGTCTATCAAGTTTTCTTTAGATTTTGGGTGTGTCTTTCAGAATCTGTCTCTATCTGGCTGTCAGTGTCTGTCATAACTGTGTCCTGTCAGTGTGTCTTTGTCTGTCATAACTGTTCCTCTCAGTCAGTGTGTCTGTGTCTGTCATAACTGTGTCCTGTCAGTGTGTCTGTATCTGTCATAACTGTGTCCTATCAGTGTGTCTGTGTCTGTCATAACTGTGTCCTGTCAGTGTGTCTTTGTCTGTCATAACTGTGTCCTGTCAGTGTGTCTGTGTCTGTCATAACTGTGTCCTGTCAGTGTGTCTGTGTCTGTCATAACTGTGTCCTGTCAGTGTGTCTGTGTCTGTCATAACTGTGTCCTGTCAGTGTGTCTGTGTCTGTCATAACTGTGTCCTGTCAGTGTGTCTGTGTCTGTCATAACTGTTCCTCTCAGTCAGTGTGTCTGTGTCTGTCATAACTGTGTCCTGTCAGTGTGTCTGTATCTGTCATAACTGTGTCCTTTCAGTGTGTCCGTGTCTGTCATAACTGTGTCCTGTCAGTGTGTCTGTATCTGTCATAACTGTGTCCTGTCAGTGTGTCTGTGTCTGTCATAACTGTGTCCTGTCAGTGTGTCTGTGTCTGTCATAACTGTGTCCTGTCAGTGTGTCTGTGTCTGTCATAACTGTTCCTCTCAGTCAGTGTGTCTGTGTCTGTCATAACTGTGTCCTGTCAGTGTGTCAGTATCTGTCATAACTGTGTCCTGTCAGTGTGTCCGTGTCTGTCATAACTGTGTCCTGTCAGTGTGTCTGTGTCTGTCATAACTGTGTCCTGTCAGTGTGCCTGTCTGTCTGTCATAACTGTGTCCTTTCAGTGTGTCTGTGTCTGTCATAACTGTGTCCTTTCAGTGTGTCTGCGTCTGTCATAACTGTGTCCTGTCAGTGTGTCTGTATCTGTCATAACTGTGTCCTGTCAGTGTGTCTGTGTCTGTCATAACTGTGTCCTGTCAGTGTGTCTGTGTCTGCCAGTAGCATCTGTCTAAGCGATTGCAGCAGAGTGTTCCCATCTCAGTTGCCTCAACAGCCTCATTTCTCCTCCAACCCGCAGCCCCTGCACGCCCAGGAAACTCTGCTAGTTCGTCTAAGCGATCCCTCAATTGCCAAGCGGATGTCGCACAGCTCCGACACCTCGTCGGCTTACTCGGGCAGCGGCGAGCTGGACAGTTCAGTGCAGAATTACGACAGCGACGAGGAGATCCACCAGCAGATGCGCATGCTGGACGCTGACTCGGCGCAAGGCGTCCAGGTGACGCCCGACCTGCCCAGGCGGAGTCCGCTGCTAGTCGCCCTGGAGAAGGAGCCGACCGAACGGACCAACGAAGACATCGAGTGCCTGCTGGACAATTTCCAACGCCTGCACGCGTTCTCGAATTTCACTCGTGCCACACAGCGACAGTTCGCCGGCTGCATGCTCTACGCTGTGGTTGAACAGCCCGGCAAGGTGGTGCTTGACGACGGCGAGAAGCTCGACTCCTGGTCCGTTATTGTCGACGGCGAAGTTGAGATTCAACGGCCTGGCAATGCGCCGCTGCATCTGCACGTTGGCGACGCGTTTGGGGTGAAGCCCACCACTGACAGGCAGTTTCACGTGGGCGTGATGCGCTCTATGGTGCCCAACTGCCGGTTCGCCTTCATCACTCAGGTTGGTTGCTATGGAAACTGTGTTTGAGTTAGTTGCATTTGAGTAGCCTCCCAGATCAGATCCTCAGGTGATGTTGGTTGGTTGGTTGGGCCGCCAACCTCCCAGATCCTCAGATGGGGATGTTGGTTGGTTGGTTGGGCCGCCAGCCTCCCAGATCCTCAGGTGATGTTGGTTGGTTGGTTGGTTGGGCCGCCAGCCTCCCAGATCCTCAGGTGATGTTGGTTGGTTGGTTGGTTGGGCCGCCAGCCTCTCAGATCCTCAGGTGATGTTGGTTGGTTGGTTGGTTGGGCCGCCACCCGCCCAGATCCTCAGGTGATGTTGGTTGGTTGATTGGTTGGGCCGCCAGCCTCCCAGATCCTCAGTTGGGGATGTTGGTTGGTTGGTTGGGCTCCCAGCCTCCCAGATCCTCACTCAACTTGTCACAAAAAATCCTGCTATTGAATGTGTACAACTTTTCTTGGAAATTTACTATTTAATTGACGCATCTTATCCCGTCTCCCAGGAGCAATACTGCAAGGTGCTGTCCGCGGAGGCGGAAAACACCATCGAGGTGCGCGCATCCGACGGCAGTCTCCAGCTGGTGAAGGAGATCAGAACCCTGGAGTCGGGAACGCTGAAAAAGCAGCAAATTGTGATTCGCGGCACGCCTCAGGCGCTTATCGACCAGCTGCTGGAGTGCCGTGGCGGCTCCTCAGATCCCAACTACGCCGACGATTTCCTATTGACTTACCGGACATTCCTAGATAGCGGCCTTCCAGTTGCTAGCC
The DNA here is from genome assembly GCA_950096795.1 of Macrostomum cliftonense. NCBI lineage: Eukaryota > Metazoa > Platyhelminthes > Macrostomidae > Macrostomum > Macrostomum cliftonense. The sequence goes on from CATNEM010000160.1 coordinate 113,551, forward strand.
GCCTCTTGGCCGGCCTGGGCAGCGGCGGCGAGCAAGCCAGTCGGGCTGTTCGCGTGTTCCTACTGTGGACCAACAATCATTTCAACGATTTTGACGAGTCATCTGAACTGTTCCGTTTGTTGCAACAATTTGAAAGGCAGTTGGAACAGCGGGAGGAGAACAAAGGTCCGCATAATCTGCTCAGGATTGCCTGCTCAACTAAGTCGCGTTTAAGAAAAGCGGTTTGTCCCCTTGTCAATAGCGGTGCGAGATTTTTTACGGCAGAACGGATCTGCTACGTTAGCGACGTGGTCGATGGTAGTCCGGCGTTGCTGAACGGGCTTCGGGCTGGCGACCAGGTCGTGTCCATTGCTGGCCAGCCTGTGGATCAGATGGCGCTGAATCGGTTGAGAAGTCTGCTGCAGGTTGGTTTGCGCTGTTTGGATTTGTAATAATCCCAATTTTATTATCTACAGTTACTAGTTTTAGAATAGTAGGAAAGTGCCATTTGCCGATTCTAAATGTGCCATGTTCAGAATCTAAAAGTGCCATTTTTATAATCTAAAAAGTGCCATTTCCAGAAATTGAATTCATTTCCATTTCCAAAGGATCTGAAAGTCCCATTTGCAGAATCTAAAAGTGTCATTTTTTCAGAATCTAAAAAGTGCCATTTTCAGAATATTGAAGTGCCATTTTTATAATCTACTAGTGTAATTTTTAGAATCAAAAAGTGCCATTTTAAAAATCTGAAAAGTGCCATTTTCGGAGTCTAAATAGCGCCATTTTTGGAACCTAAAAGTGCCAATCTAAAAAGTGCTATTTAAAGAATCTAAAAGTTCCAATTGAAGAAACGAAAAGTGCCATTTTCAGTATGCAAAATTATTTGCAAAATCTAAAAGTACTAATTTTTATCTTTTTTAAAGCGGTTTTTTAGGATCTAAAAGCGCCGTTTCTTTTCGGCCTATTTTCAATTATTTTTTTCTTCCAAGTATGTTAATTTTCAAATTTTCAACTTTCAATTCTATAGCTCTAACTTCCCCGCCGTTTCCCTTTACCTTCATCCTCCCCTCAGCCTCAGCAACAGCAGCATCAGGACGCCAAGCTCGAACTCACTGTACGCTGGGATCCGCTCAACTTTCACAAGCTTCTTTCAGCAGCCGCCTCCTCAGCGGGCTCCTCCGCCGCAGCCAGTCAACAGCAACTGGACTCCGGCAACGGCGGCAGCAGCAGCAGCGTCGGCGGCGGCTCGCTAGGCAGAGCGGCGGGCAAGCAGCATGCTCCTAGTAGAGCCGGCAGCGACAGCGGCTCAACTCCCGTTGCTGCTGCCGCCGCCTCATCTGCCGGCGGTCAAGCTTTGAAAGGTTCGGCGTCGAACCCGGATCTGAGCGTTGGCGTCGCTTCAACAACAAGCGAACTGCCAGATCACGTGATCCGAGTGTTCCGTCCCGATGGCTCTTTCAAATTGTTATGCATCAACAGGGAGACCTCAGCCAGGGAGGTGGTGATGCTCTCCGTGCAGGAGTTCGGCTTGCACGGCTCTAGCAACGAGTACAAACTGATGGAGATTAGCGTTAATCCCGGACCGTTAATCCGTAGGAGAACTCTGCCGGACAGTCTGCAGGATTTGGGCAACAGGCTGGCATTGAATGCCAGGTACTACGTGAAACAGCAAAATGAGCCGGCGCATCAGTTTCTGTCTGATGCGGACGCTCAGGACGTGCTGCGAGACGCGGCTGTGGACTTTCTGCAGGTGAGATAGAAGGAGGGACTCCTGAGGAGAAATGATCCTCACTGAGGAGGAGGGGCTCCTGAGGAGAAATGATCCTCACTGAGGAGGAGGGACTCCTGGGGAGAATTGATCCTCACTGAGGAGGGACTCCTGACGAGAAATGATCCTCACTGAGGAGGAGGGACTCCTGGGGAGAATTGATCCTCACTGAGGAGGAGGGACTCCTGGGGAGAATTGATCCTCACTGAGGAGGAGGGACTCCTGGGGAGAATTGATCCTCACTGAGGAGGAGGGACTCCTGGGGAGAATTGATCCTCACTGAGGAGGAGGGACTCCTGGGGAGAATTGATCCTCACTGAGGAGGAGGGACTCCTGGGGAGAATTGATCCTCACTGAGGAGGAGGGACTCCTGGGGAGAATTGATCCTCACTGAGGAGGAGGGACTCCTGGGGAGAATTGATCCTCACTGAGGAGGAGGGACTCCTGGGGAGAATTGATCCTCACTGAGGAGGAGGGACTCCTGGGGAGAATTGATCCTCACTGAGGAGGAGGGACTCCTGGGGAGAATTGATCCTCACTGAGAAGGAGGGACTCCTGGGGAGAATTGATCCTCACTGAGGATGAGGGACTCCTGAGGAGAAATGATCCTCACTGAGGATGAGGGACTCCTGAGGAGAAATGATCCTCACTGAGGAGGAGGGGCTCCTGAGGAGAAATGATCCTCACTGAGGAGGAGGGGCTCCTGAGGAGAAATGATCCTCACTGAGGAGGAATGATCCTCACTGAGGAAGAATGATCCTCACCGAGGAGTAATGATCCTCACTGAGGAGGAATGATCCTCACTGAGGAGGAATGATCCTCACTGAGAAGGAGAAATGATCCTCACTGAGGAGGAGAAATGATCCTCACTGAGGAGGAGGGACTCCTTAGGAGAAATGATCCTCACTGAGGATGAGGGACTCCTGAGGAAAAATGATCCTCACTGAGGAGGAGGGACTCCTGGGGAGAATTGATCCTCACTGAGGAGGGACTCCTGACGAGAAATGATCCTCACTGAGGAGGAGGGACTCCTGGGGAGAAATGATCCTTACTGAGGAGGGACTATTGGAGAGAATTGATCCTCACTGAGGAGGAGGGACTCCTGAGGTGAATTGATCCTCATTGGGGAGGAGGGACTCCTGAGGAGAAATGATCCTCACTGAGGAAGAGGGACTCCTGGAGAGAATTGATCCTCACTGAGGAGGAGGGACTCCTCAGGTGAATTGATCCTCATTGGGGAGGATAGACTCCTGAGGAGAAATGATCATCACTGAGGAGGAGGGACTCCTGAGGAAAAATTATCAGTGGAAAAATCAATCCAATAAGTCCACAGTGTAAAAGCCAGAATCCATAATCAGACTATGTCAAGTGGAATTGGGATTATTAACGGGATCATAAATTGAAAGCTAAAAAAAACTTCTGTCCAGACGAATATAAGTTTTAATATAATGATGGTAGTTTTTTTGTCCCAGAATTCTTTGAACTTGTATATTCGTGCGGGTTAGAGGTGTAATGCGTGCCTCGAGTGTCTAAAAGCACGATTTGGTACCTTGGCGTGTGAGGGAGACTGACCGTGTGTGTGTGTGTGTGTGTGTGTGAGGGATGGGTTTAAGATATTTTGGTTTTAATCTTTTCCCCATCTGGCTCGCTTGCTCCCCCCTTCCCCCTATCCTATGCGCCCTGTCTATACAAGCTTGTCCGTCAGGAGGTTAGAAAAGATCAGTTCTTTTTTGTTCCCGTTGGCTTCGCTATGAGTCATCACTCTTGTACGAGGTTGCTTATTTCTTGCATTTTTATATTAGTAAAAGTTCATTCCAGGTCGAGGGCGTGATTAACCTGATCTAACTAATTCATTTTTTGATCCCCCACAAAATCTAGTTGGATCCGCAAGAAGTGGCTATGCGAATTACTATGGAAGATTTCAGCGTATTCCAACGCATCCTGCCTACACACCTGGTTGATTGGTGGCATCGGAAAGAGAAAACTTCCAGAGAGATTAACGAACTGTCCAGAGTGACTGAGAACGAGTCCAATTGGCCAGTTAGTGAGCTGACAGCTGAGCAGAACAATAGCCGGCGAGTCCGTTTATTGAAACACTTTCTCAAAGTGGCCCAGCACTGTCGCCAGTTAAACAATCTCAACACGCTGATGAGCTTAATAATGGGTCTGGCTAAGACTCAGAATTCTCAGCTAAATCCAGCATGGGATAAATTGCCTAAAAAATATCGCGACGTTTGGAAATCGTTGGAGAAGCTGATCGATCTTCGGATGAATCATTCCAGCTATCGGCAATTGTTTAAGTCGGACAAGTTTCAAGCTCCCGCCATACCCTATGTGCCCATTTTATTCAAAGATTTGACAGCTATCCGGGAGGGCACCGATCAGATGAAGGAAGGCTTGGTCAATTTTGAGAGGCTGCGGATCCTGGCTAGAGAGGTGAGTCAGGGTCATCGGGCCGCTTTTATTCTGGTTTCAAATGTGTGATCTGCTTTTTCCCCACCGCTTCAGGCCTTCAGGTGGCCTGATCTCCCCACCGCTTGAGGCCTTCAGGTAGCCTGATCTCCCCATCGCTTCAGGCCTTCAGGTAGCCTGATCTCCCCATCGCTTCAGGCCTTCAGTTAGCCTGATCTCTCCACCGCTTCAGGCCTTCAGGTAGTTTTTTTTCCCACCACTTCAGGCCTTTAGATAGCCTGATCTCCCCACCGCTTCAGGCCTTCATGGCTTCATGCCCCCGATCTCCCCACTGCTTTCTAGGAAAAGGAAAAAAACTAGTTTAAACTCGTCGCACACTACTTATCGTGTAATTTGCTAAGTAGTGCAGTTCAGATATCTCTTTTTCTCATTCCTACCGACAGGTTCGCGGCTTCTGTCACTACGCCCAGGCCAGCTACGAGGGCCACACGTGGCGTGGCAGCGGCGGCGGCCACCACGCCGCCTCGTCCTCCTCCGTCTCCTCGACATCAGCAACCATTGGCGGAGCCTCGCTGCCGCCGTCGCTTCGTCGAGCTGGCAGCAGCTCCGCCCTGACGATTGGCGTCGGCGTTGGTGGCGGCGGCAGCGGCGGCGCCGGGTCCGGCAAGCGTCGATCAGCCGGGGTTGCCGTTCTGACCAAGAAGCTGTTCGACGAGTCCATAGCGGAGAAAAAGTTGGCCGACTATGTCGCTAGGCTGCGTCAGGCGTCAACGGAGGCCGACGGAGGAAGCGGCGGTGGCGGCGGCAGCGGCGGCGGCGGCGGCGGTGTCAGCGGGCCGATTTCGCAGTGTCCCGACGTGGCGTCCACAGCTGGCACCAGGTTCAACACCGCCAACGATGCCCAGTTCAACCGGCTGATGGCTCTCAGCGACGGTCGGAAACCCGCCAAGCATCAACACATACCGTCGCCTGCGTCTGTCACTACAGCGCCTGCGTCTAGGCCTCCTCTGCCGCCGCCTTATCAGCAGGTTTGCCCATTTCTTGCTTGGATGTTGGTACTAATAATTTAGGGTGGTCAATAATCCTCAGGTGTCAATCAGAATCCTTTCAGATCCTCAAAATCAAAATCCTTTCAGATCCTCAGAATCAGAATCCTTTCAGATCCTCAGAATCAGAATCTACTCAGATTCTCAGGTGTCAATCAGAATCTTTTCAGATCTTCAGGTGTCAATCAGAATCTACTCAGATCCTCAGGTGTCAATCAGAATCTACTCAGATCCTCAGGTGTCAATCAGAATCTACTCAGATCCTCAGGTGTCCATCAGAATCTTTTCAGATCCTCAGGTGTCAATCAGAATCTTTTCAGATCCTCACGTGTCAATCAGAATCTTTTCAGATCCTCAGGTGTCAATCAGAATCTTTTCAGATCCTCAGGTGTCCATCAGAATCTACTCAGATCCTCAGGTGTCAATCAGAATCGACTCAGATCCTCAGGTGTCAATCAGAATCTACTCAGATCCTCAGGTGTGGTGTCAATCAGAATCTACTCAGATCCTCAGGTGTCAATCAGAATCTTTTCAGATCCTCAGGTGTCAATCAGAATCTACTCAGATCCTCAGGTGTCAATCAGAATCTACTCAGATTCTCAGGTGTCAATCACAATCTTTTCAGATCCTCAGGTGTCAATCAGAATCTACTCAGATTCTCAGGTGTCAATCACAATCTTTTCAGATCTTCAGGTGTCAATCAGAATCTACTCAGATCCTCAGGTGTCCATCAGAATCTTTTCAGATCCTCAGGTGTCAATCAGAATCTTTTCAGATCCTCAGGTGTCAATCAGAATCTACTCAGATCCTCAGGTGTGGTGTCCATCAGAATCTTTTCAGATCCTCAGGTGTCAATCAGAATCGACTCAGATCCTCAGGTGTCAATCAGAATCTACTCAGATCCTCAGGTGTCAATCAGGATCTACTCAGATCCTCAGGTGTCAATCAGAATCTACTCAGATCCTCAAGTGTCAATCAGGATCTACTCAGATCCTCAGGTGTGGTGTCAATCAGAATCTACTCAGATCCTCAAGTGTCAATCAGGATCTACTCAGATCCTCAGGTGTGGTGTCAATCAGAATCTACTCAGATCCTCAGGTGTCAATCAGGATCTACTCAGATCCTCAGGTGTCAATCAGGATCTACTCAGATCCTCAGGTGTCAATCAGAATCTACTCAGATCCTCAGGTGTCAATCAGAATCTACTCAGATCCTCAAGTGTCAATCAGGATCTACTCAGATCCTCAAGTGTCAATCAGGATCTACTCAGATCCTCAGGTGTCAATCAGAATCTACTCAGATCCTCAGGTGTCAATCAGAATCTACTCAGATCCTCAGGTGTCAATCAGGATCTACTCAGATCCTCAGGTGTCAATCAGAATCTACTCAGATCCTCAGGTGTCCATCAGAATCTACTCAGATCCTCAGGTGTCAATCAGGATCTACTCAGATCCTCAGGTGTCAATCAGAATCTACTCAGATCCTCAAGTGTCAATCAGGATCTACTCAGATCCTCAGGTGTCAATCAGAATCTACTCAGATCCTCAGGTGTCAATCAGAATCTACTCAGATCCTCAAGTGTCAATCAGGATCTACTCAGATCCTCAGGTGTCAATCAGAATCTACTCAGATCCTCGGGTATCAATCAGAATCTACCCGGATACCCAGGTGTCAATCAGAATCCTTTCAGATCCCCAGGTGTCAATCAGAATCCTTTCAGATCCCCAGGTGTCAATCAGAATCCTTTCAGATCCCCAGGTGTCAATCAGAATCCTTTCAGATCCCCAGGTGTCAATCAGAATCCTTTCAGATCCCCAGGTGTCAATCAGAATCCTTTCAGATCCTCAGGTGTCAATCAGAATCGACTCAGATCCTCAGATGTCCTAATCTATCAGAATCTTCGCTAACTGATTTAATTACGAGTATTAAGCCAACCGTTTAATTTTCCGATTCGCAGGTGATGCAGCAGAGGCTGGGCAGCAGCCACCAGCATCTTCCCCATCGCCCAGCGCTGCCCTCCGCAGCAGTCTCCCTGTCCTCAGCATCCTCGGCCTCCTCGGTGGCGTCTTCACCTGCGCCGGCGCCGCCGCCACCACCGCCGAGAAGCGAGACAACCGTGGCCACAGTTGGCAGACCATCGGCGCCTCCGCCTTATCACCAAGCTGTTGCTAGGCGAGGTAGGTTTTTCTTGATTGTTTAAAGAAATCTCATTGTTGCTTAGCTCTCTGTGTTTGCATCTATTACTTTAGTTTGTTCAGCTCAGTATGCTTTTTTTAACCCATTTGGTTTTGTTCAGATAGATTTGATATTTTTTATATAGAAATTCACATTTTTGCCACTTTTAATTGACATCTACTCTCCGTGTCTACTTGCATCTACTCTCCGTGTATACTTCCATCAACTCTCCGTATCTACTTCCAATCTACTCTCAGTGTCTACTTCCAATCTACTCTCCGTGTCTACTTCCAATCTACTCTCAGTGTCTACTTCGAATCTACTCTCCGTATCTACTTCCAATCTACTCTCAGTGTCTACTTCCAATCTACTCTCAGTGTCTACTTTCAATCTACTCCCAGTGTCTACTTCCATCTACTCTCCGTGTCTACTTCCAATCTACTCTCCGTGTCTACTTCCAATCTACTCTCCGTGTCTACTTCCAATCTACTCTCCGTGTCTACTTCCAATCTACTCTCCGTGTCTACTTGCATCTACTCTCAGTTTCTTCTTCTATTCACTCTTGTCAACTTCTGGCATTAACCTTTCTTATCCAACTGCGCTATTTTGCTTATCACCTGTATAATTGTTTCCTTTAAGTTTTCCCTTATCTTTCTCAATCTAATTTTTAGCCTGTTTTATCTTATCAGATGTTTTGATTGATTAGATGATTTATAATTTACTAGTTCTATTGTGATTTGACGGATACTTTGATTTTTACTGGTTTGTTGAAATACATAATATTATTATAAATCACTATTATTAACTATTATTAAGCAAATGAAACCTAATTATTGGTGTTTTGTAACTGTGACAGTTGTGAATGTTGTTTTCATGTTCAAGGGCTTTAAGTACATAAAAAAAAGATTGTACTATTGGTAATAATTGGACATCGCCCATCCTTAATACTGCTATTTCCACCCGCCTGTCTATTTAAACCCAGAATCACTCGGATAGTCGCATTAAAACAAATTTCTTTTTAGTTTTGACCACAAAAGGTTGGAATTGTTTAATATTTACTAATTACATTATTATTTTAACATGTGGTGCTTTCATTAATTGTGTTATATAATTGCTTTTGTAAACTACTGACTAACATTTTCCATGACAGTATTAAGTTCATTTTTTCATTAGGAATGTTCTTTTTTGCCTGGATTTGCGTGAGATGTGTGCTTCTGCAGTTGCGCTTTATATGTTAGTTAATGTACTAATCATTAATATTATAGTTTCAAGTTTTATAACTTGCTTTCAGTGCAATACAATAAGTACCCTGTGTCTGATGGGGCATCTGTCACTCCATTTGCCTGTGTGTCTGATGGGGCATCTGTCACTCCGTTTGCCTTTGTGTCTGATGGGGCATCTGTCACTCCGTTTGCCTGTGTGTCTGATAGGGCATCTGTCACTCCCTTTGCCTGTGTGTCTGATGGGGCATCTGTCACTCCGTTTGCCTGTGTGTCTGATAGGGCATCTGTCACTTCCTTTGCCATTGTGTCTGATGGGGCATCTGTCACTCCGTTTGCCTGTGTGTCTGATGGGGCATCTGTCACTTCCTTTGCCATTGTGTCTGATGGGGCATCTGTCACTCCGTTTGCCTGTGTGTCTAATGGGGCATGTCACTCCCTTTGCCTTTGTGTCTGATAGGGCATCTGTCACTCCATTTGCCTGTGTGTCTGATGGGGCATCTGTCACTCCGTTTGCCTTTGTGTCTGATGGGGCATCTGTCACTCCGTTTGCCTGTGTGTCTGATAGGGCATCTGTCACTCCCTTTGCCTGTGTGTCTGATGGGGCATCTGTCACTCCGTTTGCCTGTGTGTCTGATAGGGCATCTGTCACTTCCTTTGCCATTGTGTCTGATGGGGCATCTGTCACTCCGTTTGCCTGTGTGTCTGATAGGGCATCTGTCACTTCCTTTGCCATTGTGTCTGATGGGGCATCTGTCACTCCGTTTGCCTGTGTGTCTGATGGGGCATGTCACTCCCTTTGCCTTTGTGTCTGATAGGGCATCTGTCACTCCGTTTGCCTTTGTGTCTGATGGGGCATCTGTCACTCCCTTTGCCTGTGTGTCTGATGGGGCATCTGTCACTCCCTTTGCCTTTGTGTCTGATGGGGCATCTGTCACTCCGTTTGCCTTTGTGTCTGATGGGGCATCTGTCACTCCGTTTGCCTTTGTTTCTGATGGGGCATCTGTCACTCCCTTTGACTTTGTGTCTGATAGGGCATCTGTCACTCCGTTTGCCTTTGTGTCTGATAGGGCATCTGTCACTCCGTTTGCCTGTGTGTCTGATGGGGCATCTGTCACTCCGTTTGCCTGTGTGTCTGATGGGGCATCTGTCACTCCCTTTGCCTTTGTGTCTGATAGGGCATCTGTCACTCCGTTTGCCTGTGTGTCTGATGGGGCATGTCACTCCCTTTGCCTTTGTGTCTGATAGGGCATCTGTCACTCCGTTTGCCTGTGTGTCTGATGGGGCATCTGTCACTCCGTTTGCCTGTGTGTCTGATGGGGCATCTGTCACTCCGTTTGCCTGTGTGTCTGATAGGGCATCTGTCACTCCCTTTGCCTGTGTGTCTGATGGGGCATCTGTCACTCCGTTTGCCTGTGTGTCTGATGGGGCATCTGTCACTCCCTTTGCCTTTGTGTCTGATGGGGCATCTGTCACTCCGTTTGCCTTTGTGTCTGATGGGGCATCTGTCACTCCCTTTGCCTGTGTGTCTGATGGGGCATCTGTCACTCCCTTTGCCTTTGTGTCTGATGGGGCATCTGTCACTCCGTTTGCCTTTGTGTCTGATGGGGCATCTGTCACTCCGTTTGCCTTTGTTTCTGATGGGGCATCTGTCACTCCCTTTGACTTTGTGTCTGATAGGGCATCTGTCACTCCGTTTGCCTTTGTGTCTGATAGGGCATCTGTCACTCCGTTTGCCTGTGTGTCTGATGGGGCATCTGTCACTCCGTTTGCCTGTGTGTCTGATGGGGCATCTGTCACTCCCTTTGCCTTTGTGTCTGATAGGGCATCTGTCACTCCGTTTGCCTGTGTGTCTGATGGGGCATGTCACTCCCTTTGCCTTTGTGTCTGATAGGGCATCTGTCACTCCGTTTGCCTGTGTGTCTGATGGGGCATCTGTCACTCCGTTTGCCTGTGTGTCTGATGGGGCATCTGTCACTCCGTTTGCCTGTGTGTCTGATAGGGCATCTGTCACTCCCTTTGCCTGTGTGTCTGATGGGGCATCTGTCACTCCGTTTGCCTGTGTGTCTGATGGGGCATCTGTCACTCCCTTTGCCTTTGTGTCTGATGGGGCATCTGTCACTCCGTTTGCCTGTGTGTCTGATGGGGAATCTGTCACTCCCTTTCTGTCTGTTTGAACTGAAATCGTTATCTTGAATATTTTTAGGACAGCGGTGTTTTCTATTTTGCACGTTTGCTTATTAAAAAAAATTTTGCAACTATTTTGTTTTCTGTTTTTACTTGCTAAAAGCTGATATTAGCCTCTTTACCTATTCAATAATCCAAAGTCTTTACCACATGGCTATAGATAAAAAATTAAAGGTAAAAATGACGTCATAAAACGATAGTAGTTTTCTAATCATGCTACTAACAGCGGTTTTTCTGAATCGTTTGTTTCAAAAGCATACAAATAAAATCATCAGATGATTTTTTCTCAATTTTTACAGTAAAAATCGCACCACTCTACTTCTCAAGTGTTCATTTCAAAGTAGTATGCAAGTACTATTGTTGAACTATGCTTAGCATGTCTATAATAGTAATTAGTAATCATACTAAAATTTGACTTTTAAATTTACGATATTTCATTAGAATTGACCAATTTATTTTTCTCTCTTTGTTCAATTATTTAGCTGATCCGGCAGTTGACCTCAACCAGCTCGAGCAGCAGCAGCAGCAACAGCAGCAGCAACACCATCAGCCAGCAACACTCAGGCAGCAATCCAAAGACGAAGAATTGATTACTTTTGTTTGAAGCTGATTGCTGCAAATTTTGTTTCTTTTTTGGTTAGATTTGTGACTTAATGTCTGTCCTCTGCTTACGATCCTACCAGTTTCCTCCGCTCTCCACTTTCGATTTTCTAGCTTTTTAATTCAATTTTATTTTTCTTCCTAAAATGATTTGTTCAGCTTCTGCGTCTGCTTCTATTCACTTGGGAATCCTTAAAAATTTAAGCAGAAATAAGTCAAATAGTAGACCTAGACAGTGACCAAAATGTAAAAAATATAACTTGGTTGGGCCAGCCTCCCAGATCCTCAGGTGATGTTGGCTGGTTGGTTGGTTGGGCCTCCAGCCTCCCAGATCCTCAGGTGATGATGTTGGTTGGTTGGGCCTCCAGCCTCCCAGATCCTCAGGTGATGTTGGCTGGTTGGTTGGTTGGGCCTCATGCCTCCCAGATCCTCAGGTGATGTTGGTTGGTTGGTTGGTTGGGCCGCCAGCCTCCCAGATCCTCAGGTGATGTTGGTTGGTTGGTTGGTTGGGCCTCCAGCCTCCCAGATCCTCAGGTGATGTTGGTTGGTTGGTTGGGCCTCATGCCTCCCAGATCCTCAGGTGATGTTGGTTGGTTGGTTGGTTGGGCCGCCAGCCTCCCAGATCCTCAGGTGATGTTGGTTGGTTGGTTGGTTGGGCCGCCAGCCTCCCAGATCCTCAGGTGATGTTGGTTGGTTGGTTGGTTGGGCCTCCAGCCTCCCAGATCCTCAGGTGATGTTGGTTGGTTGGTTGGGCCTCATGCCTCCCAGATCCTCAGGTGATGTTGGTTGGTTGGTTGGTTGGGCCGCCAGCCTCCCAGATCCTCAGGTGATGTTGGTTGGTTGGTTGGGCCTCCAGCCTCCCAGATCCTCAGCTGATGTTGGTTGGTTGGTTGGGCCGCCAGACTCCCAGATCCTCAGGTGATGTTGGTTGGTTGGTTGGTTGGGCCGCCAGACTCCCAGATCCTCAGGTGATGTTGGTGGGTTGGGCCTCCAGCCTCCCAGATCCTCAGCTGATGTTGGTTGGTTGGTTGGGCCGCCAGACTCCCAGATCCTCAGGTGATGTTGGTTGGTTGGTGGGTTGGGCCTCCAGCCTCCCAGATCCTCAGCTGATGTTGGTTGGTTGGTTGGTTGGGCCTCCAGCCTCCCAGATCCTCAGGTGATGTTGGTGGGTTGGGCCTCCAGCCTCCCAGATCCTCAGGTGATTTTAAGCGGCCAACCTACATATGATAAAGTTAATTAATTTTATGCTAGATTTTTAAGGTTCCCTTTATCTTGTGCATATTGGACTACCAATCGTAAAAACTAAGGTTTATTTATGTCATTTTTAATTGTGCCATTAAGTGAAAGTAATAATGAAACAGTGGCTGTGCTACCATGCCTATGATTATAATTTATTTATAAAATCAATTTTACCATATTTTATTTAGCACGCTTAAAAAAGAAAATAACAGCGCAAATTAAAAACTACCTGTCACCTTAATTTTGTTAGAACGGCCTGCCAAAACAAATAGCGGTTTTATTTAATTTGATTTGTCCCCTAATCCTATTTGCATGGCCTTGTTACATTTCCGTGCTTTTTCATTTTTATATCTAGAAATGGCCTTCCTTTTAAAAAAAGCACTACTTATATAATTTATTTAAAAGTTTTTACTACACTACTGACTATGCTCGTAGCATCAGTAGTGTAGGACGATAGTTGGCGTTGTTTTTTTCATATATTTTTGTTTTGACGGGTTTTTTGTGTATAAAAATGTGTTTTTATATATAGCATTGTAATGAATGAATGGATTGCATATACATTTAGCTGCTCTATAACTATAACGAAATTCGACCCAAAATGCTTAATTTGTACATGCCTGGATGGTTGAAATGCTAATTATATCCCTATATTTTCTTAATTATAATTAGTGAATTATTTAAAATAATTGAATATTAGAGAATTTCGAAATTCCAACCGCTTACTTGTACAACAATGTACATGCTTTGCGTTTTCTTAATGCAGGCCCTTGTATTTGTTTTGTATTAGTGTTGTTGTACAGCTACTTGTGTCTGTGTGTCTGTCTCAGTGTCTGCTTTAACTAAATATAAAGAATAAACCAGATATTATAACGAAAATAAATGCGCTTCTAATGCAGAAACATTATTTTCTCTTACTGGGTTTACAAGCGGTAGTTTCAGGAATGTACACACTCTAATCCTCGGGGGGGGTTGTCCTCATGGGCGTAAATTGCACAACTGGCCCATAGCCCAACCAATTCGTGCTCAAGGCCCCAAATTAATGTGACCCTGCACAAGAAACCGCGCTAGGGGAAATAGCCAAACTACAACGGGGGTCGAACCTGGACCAGTGGCACACAAGGCAGACGCGCTAGACCGCCGAGCCACTCGCCCCCTATGCAAAAAGGGGGATTTCTTGTTATAGTATTTCCTTAATCGGAAATCCCCACGTTGATTTATTTATTAAGCTCATTTGCTTGGGATTAGGGACGTACAGAAATATGTTCCAAAAGTTGCGCCAGGTACAGACAAAATTATTCAGCTGGTAGCCTCCGAGAAGTATATTATATCACCCTTTTATTTTGAAAGGGTGATATAAAATTAGAGGGTAATACAGGGTGATCGGTAAAAATCTGGACTTTTTTTGTACTTTAAAAAAGTCAACAATCAACATGTTTTATGGAGTGTCATTGAACAGGTATCAAAAACAATGTGTCTAAGGGTTGCTGCTTCAATGCCAAGTCGCGCTGACGCCCTCCGCCCGAGCACGGCGGATCAGCGACTTGACGTTGGCCATCATGGCCTGTACACTGCACAGGTCCATCTGGCGGAGGCAGTACCGAATGCGGTTCTCCAGCTGCTCCAGGTTGTCCGCTGTCCAATTGTGATGGTAGACCTTCTGCTTCAACATGCCCCAGAAATCCTCAATGGGCCTCAGCTGCGGGACATTTGGTGGATTGAGCTCCTTGCTCACGAAGTTGACACCTGTCTCTTGAAAGGCATCGATGACGTCATGGGCGTAATGGCAGCTCGCCAGGTCAGGCCAGAACAGGTAGTTGCCATCTGAGTGCCTCTCCTCGATGAATGGCAGGAGACGTTTGCGAATGCACTCGTTGGCGTAGATGACCTTGTTCATGGAGCTCCCGTGGCAGAAAAAGGCCTTGGACATGCCGTTCTTGCTGATGGCCAGCCAAACCAAGACCTTGTCCTCGAAATTCTTCGTGGGAGAAAACCGGACTTCATCTGGCGCGTCGCCCCGAGCTGTGGTAGTACCTATTTCCAGGGATGACGCTGGACGACAGTGGGAAGTAGGACTCATCATCCATGATTATGTCCAAGCCGCCATCATCTCCAGCCAGCACAGCCCGGTAAAGTCGGTCAATCCGCACTCGCTGGCGCTCCGCCTGCTCAGCCAAGAAGAATGGCACTTTCTCCTTCTTGAAAGCACTCAGCCCCTGCTTCTTGAGGATCTCATTGACATACGATTGGCTGATGTCGAATTTGCTGGCGATTTCTCGCTGGGACAAGCCCCGCCTGGCGTCGTTGGCCATCCGCTTCATCAGGCTGTCATTGACCTTGGTCGCAGGTCGCCCGGATCCTTCCTTGCGCAGCACAGCTGCCTCACCAACCTCCGAGTAGCAATCCAGGATTCCATAAACAGTTGATCTTGGGATGCCAAGCTCAGCAAAATATCTCGCCACAGCGTTGTTGCTCTGCTCTGGGTGCTCAATCTTGTATTGTACAACCAGTTTCCGACGTTGTTCTTCACTTAGAGCCTGCATCTCTGTTGCAACGTAATAAACTGGGGCAGCTCACGTCTTTGGCAGAAGAGGACATCCCCAGTGTCACTTTCAAGCAAAGTTTTAAGTCTTTGCCCTCTGCGAATTTGTCTATGGTAGAAAATAGAAATGTCCAGATTTTTACCGATCACCCGTTATGTTATTTAACCTATTAAAACGCTAATGCTTTTATGATTAGCGTTGTGCCTTGTAAAATAGTTTTTCATCCAGTGTCAGTAATCCGTCATTGACATGGATCCGTTGGGTCAACCCGGAGCGTTGGACTGGTTAGATGAGTTGTTCGAACCTGCTAATGGAACAACAGCTACGGTGTCAGAACCAACAGATTCGATTGGGCCTGTTATTGTTGAAACGGCTTCTGCATCTACATCCTCAATGCGATTCGTTAAGCTAGATGAAGCTGATATTGAAGCGAAACTGGCCGCCGCTATTCCGAACAATACGCGTCGCAAGGAGCAATGGGCCGTTAATATTTTCAACGAGTGGCGAAATGAGCGGCAAAGCGCAATTCTGCAAGGCGATGCCAAAGGACTTCTTGTCTCCAAACCGATCGAAGAATGGAGTCGAGGCGATTGGAACTATCTTATGAGGCGATTTTTCTTCGAAGTGCGCAAAAAGGACGGGGGCAAGTATAATGCGACAAGTCTGAAGGACATTTTTGCCATGCTGCAGCACTATATAACGTTTACTCTAAAGAAGGACTTTTCGACATTTCGTTGTGGAAAGATCCACAATTTTTCGGACGCCAGAGTGACTCTCGACGCTGCAATGAAGGTAACCGTTCGCGTAGGTAATATTCCTGGGCAACGAGCAAGTGAGCCAATACCTCACGATTCTGAGCTGGCACTGGGAGTGCGGAGATCTTGGTACATTTAATCCTCGGCTTCTGCTGTTTACTGTCGTCTATTACATCGGCAAGACCTTTGCTCTACGTGGAGGAACAGAGTTGCATGCGTTACAACATGACAAGGACATCACTGTGAGAGGTACTTCTGATGAAGAATGTTTACTGCCTTTCATCACTTGCTCGTTAACCATTTCCTGACGATTCAAGTCCTCAAATCGTTTCTCAGGCCTCAAAACGAGGACCGAGAAACGGTTCAGAGCCTTGAAAAATATAATGTTTACCATAGACAGTTGGTTGTTCTACAAAAAAGAAAAACCTCGTTAACCGATACAATCAACGGTTTTAGTAGGTTAAAGAATTGCTCACCACCGCTGTAGCTGGAGTAGATCATGTCAATGTGGCTTTGGTTTTGGAGTTTGACAATGTGACTTGGCCATAGACTGAGTCATTTAATGTACAATTTTACACATGTAAATCGTATTTTAAGTTCAGGACTTTCGTAAAGAGTAAAATTATGAATAAGCCATAGAAAAACAAAAATTATAATTGTATCACACATCAATTTTTTTTATTTTGCTCTAAAAGGAAACAAAAAAAGCGGAAACCAAGGAAACCTTATATAAAAGGACGGGACACTTCTTTTCTTAGAAAGTGTTTTAAGTCCAATTTTCGCGAAAAAAAATCACTCCGGATATTGAACAATTTGCTCGATTGGAAGCAGATGCCAATCTCATCTTTTGATTTTTGCTTCTTGCCTGCTTCTTCTAACGATAAATGTGCGTCTTAATTTTTGAAATATTGATCTTTGAAAATCAGAAAATTTCCTATCTCCGTAGTGTATTTTATTCACGAAAATTAGACTTCAAACACTTTCCAAGAAACGAAGTGTCCCGTGCTTCTACTTAAGGTTTCCTTGGTGGAAACACGCTTAAAACGAAATTTTTTTAGTCATTTTTCGAATGCCGCACAATTACAATATTGTCAGATTAAAAGGGAATGTCAAAGACTATCAGAGCATATCGTATATACGGTAAACAAAGTTTGCCTAGAGATTGGTCAAAAGATGGCTAATTTATCTGGCGCTTGCTATTTATAAATTTGTGTCTTTCATAGAATACCGAGGTGCATTATTAAGTATTGTATAACAACACACTATTTCGACTCAACACGGACTTTAACAAACCAAAAACTAAGGAGAAAACAAAGACAACATTTAAATTTTATTGAAAATTACTGTGGCCGGTTAACTCGATCACAGTGTTTTGTTCAATTTGGATTAATTCAGACATTGTTACATTGCCGTTGCCCTGACGACTACATCAAGTGATCAGTGCGACCTGGAGCTACAGAGGATTTGCTGATCTCTACCAGACGAGACAGCTGTTCTTGGTCCAGTTTGCGCGTTTCCTGGAAATTTTTGTTAATTTATATACAGTGTCGGGTCACTTTAACTGCATTAATTGATAGAAATAACAGATTAAAACAATGAAGGTTTGTTGCATACAATCGAAAACCCACTCATTTTTTACGCCCTTTAATATGCAGAGAGGCTTAATAACTGGCCAAAATTCTAGCACTGTTCACCCCTATGTGCTGGGACCAATCATACAGGGTCGCCGCCTTTCAAACACCCTTAAATGTGCATCTAGATGTACTGGGATGAATTAGACAGACTTGCCACTTTTCCAGCACCCTTGAATGTACATCTGGACCAATCAGACCGAATGGCCTCCAGCACCCTTGAATGTACATCTGGACCAATCAGACTGACTGGAAGCCTTTCTAAACAACCCTTAAGTGTACATCTAGAGGTGCTGAAAAATCAGACAGACTTGCCACCTTTCCAGCAACCTTCAATGTACATCTGGACCAATCAGACCATCTGACCGCCTTTCCAACAACCTTAAGAGTACATCTACGAGCGTAAAGACACAGACACAAACAGCAGACACCGAGCAACATGCTGGGACCAATCAACCAGGCGTCCCGCCTTTTCACCACCCTTCATTGTGCATCCAGATGTGCTGGAACGCATTTAACAGTCTTGCCGCCATTCCCACATGGGTGACTGAATTCGAACCTGGTCAAACTCGGCCTCTACAGCCTGTCTCAGACTGTCGCAATGCTCGCGCAGCTCCCTTAGCCGTTTCTTGTGCAGCGAGTCCAACGCCTGCAGTTGCCCGACCGCGGCCACCACCTGGCGCTGTTGACATTCGCGACGCGCCTCGCGTAGATCCGCCTTGGTCTGCGTTTTGAACTGCTTAGTCAGCTGCCGAACCTCCGCGTTTCGTTGTTTCTCCTGCGCCTTCTTCAGCGCCGTCTGCTCCTGTGCGTACAGGTTGTGCAGAGCTTTCTCGCCAGCCGCAGACGCAGCGTCCACCACGCGTAGAAGTTCGTCTCGTTGAGCCGCTTGGTGACCGCTTTGCAGTTCGAACTCGGCTCGGGCCTGGCTTTCGAGCTGGTCTCGAACTTCGGAATCGTTGACGGTCGCTTGAAGGCCAGCCTGGAGGAACGCACGATGTACAACATTTGTGGAAGCAGCCCGAAATTTAGTCACTCTTTTTCATTAAAGAAAATTTTATCACCTTTCGGCCAAACTCTTTCTCCGAGGCGCTACGAGCCGCTTCCCCGCGAATCTCCTCCTGAGAGGCGGCCTGCTGCAGCTTCAACGACTGCGAGTTCAGCCTGCCGCTGCCGCCCGCACCGCCGCCGAACAGACGTCTCGTTGATGAGGAGAACGATGACATTTGGCCTGCGCCGCCGCCTTCAGCGTTGAGCTTGGCAAGTGCGAGGCGTTGCTTCGCTCGCAGCGAGACCAGCTCCTGGTGGACCAGTTTTTTACTATTAAAGTTTCGTAATGTAGCTATCAGTTCTGTTCTGCACTACTCAATAGCTAGGCAGAAGTAGTACAACAAATAGTCACTTTTAGCATACTATTTACATCGGAAAACAGTAGGTATCATGATTAGTAAGTACCTTCTGATTGCGTTTCAACATCGCTAGATATTCTTTCTCGCATTTTTGCACCAATTTCTGGTACTTTTTGTCCTTCTTCAATTCGTCCAGACTTGGCTTGTTGACGCACGCTGCGTCTGAAACAAAACGTAAACATCTGTTATTAATCACATTAAAGTAATGAGGATTTAATTAATAACAGACGCTGACAGGTAAACCTGTAGCGCAGTGCCGATGCAGGTGAAGACTGCACACCCGTTGCACCTGAAGCACCCTCGGGCATGGTAGGCACCCCACTGCCAGCTGCATTTTTTATTTTGAACCTGCCTGGCGAACAGTGAATCTTCACTCACAAAGCCGCACAGTGACAGGATAAGATGGGCCGCTTCAGGATCAGTTATTACCCAGCATATGCTGGTACCCAATCACAGCCGGGTGGACTTTGTGACTGAAGCAATGCGGGATTAAGTGCCTTGCTCAAGGGCACAAATTGTCTCCTAGGGGCCGGCACTCGAACCCACGACCTTCCGGTCATAAGGCAGACGCCCTAGCCACTAGGCTACAACTCCTTTTTAGGCTAAAACTCCCTTTTACTTCAACTAATTAAAAAGGTTTCGAGTGTACGTTGAGAGTTTAGGTAGGGATTGTTGATTAGGCTGGCTAGCTAGTGTAAATTTAAGTTTTCTGTTTGATAAGCTACCTAGTGGATGTACATTTCAGATGCTTAGTTTGAGTGGGTTGTTTTGGCTTGGCTTTCAAGTGTACATTAGATTTCACTGTATGGTTTTCATGGGCTGATAGCCGATGTACTATTGGAGTTAAGAGTATAGTAAACTAACCAGACAGCAGACACCGAGCAATGAAGCTCTCCATAACATCCGCGTAGCCATCATGCTGATCCGCCTGCTGCTGCTGCAGCTGCACATCCGATGATTTCGTGTAAACTGACATGAACTTTCTGCGGAGGCCTGAAAAATGTTTTTTTATCATGATGGACCAGACATTCTAAACCCACCGATTGCGAACGAATCTCTCTCACCGCCGCCAGCAGCTCCGCTGGATGCTCCAGCAGATTCGACAGTCGGCCTGTCAGACTCCGTGTCCTCTTCGAGACTCGCCGATGGATCGCCGGCACCTCCGACAGTGGAGGTTCGCTGCAACTTTCGATGACGCGAAGGACTGCCTGCTGCGTGCAGGCAATGGAGCAGCTGAGTCTGCGGCCAAGTTTCCCGGATCTGAGTCGCCGATGGAGGAGATTTTCACCTGATCCTGCGGCTGCTGTTTGTCCTTCGGGTCAGGGGAGGATTAATAAAATATGCAAGCATCCTGTCGATACAGTGATAGAAAAATTCCACACTCGCTTACCGTCACTTCGAAATCTTCAGTCAGAACCATGAGCTGCTGCTGGTGCTTCTCCATCTCGTTCTGGTATTGAATTGGATTGGCTAGGGCTGCCGCAAAGTCTGGATTGGTTAGTTAGGTAGAGGGTCAACGATATGTTTCTGAGTGTACAGGCTACGACCTTGGGCCGTTTCCATTGGCAACACACAAGTAAAATAAAACTATTTATTGGCTAATGGCTATCACGTAATAGCTATTCTGTCCACTTGTGTTTTAAACTATTAAAAACGGCCGGGTGATTTCCAAACTTTGCGCATGTATGCTAGAGTCGCTCCTTGTGTACATGTAATGTACATTAAGGCTCCTAGTGAGTACTACAAGTTTTTATTGTACAGTCACGGTCAGTTTGGGATTTTGATGCTTATAGGGTTGCGTGCACCTTATGAGTGAGGTTAAGGTTACTAGTTTTAAGATTCATGTAAAAAACTCATGCCTGCGAAGACGTCCGACACGTAGTCGCTAACGCTGACGTACACAAACAGCGTTGCCAATGGCAACGGTTGCATCAGCTCTGTAAACAAAGGCAAATGCCGATAGCCGGGGCGGAGCGCGTCAACCGGCAGGAATCTTTGACCGATGAGGCGGCCAGACTCTTCCATGGCGGCGATGCGTAGAGTGGCCATCTGCGGCAGCACCACCTGGGGATGGTTTTGACTCGTAACTATGGATAGGGATACATTCGCCCATTCTAGAAATCGGGAATTACACTTCCGTCTCTTGGGACTCAGGATTCCCCTATGAAATATCTATTTGCAACAAGCGACGTATGCAATACTAAGTGGACACTACAGAATTCCTTAATTTACGCCACGCCGATTTGACTAAACGAGATTCCCCTGTGTAAAAATCTGTCATTAAGCGATTTTGTGCTATACGCACAAATATTGTGCACAAGGGGATTTCCCAATGTACTTACCGATAATTGTAAATATGGAGATTCGCACCAATCGTACACGAGGGGATTTCCCAATACATAAAATAAAAGTTGTACATGAGGGAATTTCCCTATGTACTTACCGTACACAAGGGGATTTCCCTATTTATTTACCACCGATAGTACACGAAGGGATTTCTCTAAGTAATCACCGCCAGTTCTACAGGAAAGAATTCCCCAATGTACATGCAAGTAATCAAACACGATGGGACACCCAAA
This sequence comes from Macrostomum cliftonense, assembly GCA_950096795.1. Lineage (NCBI taxonomy): Eukaryota > Metazoa > Platyhelminthes > Macrostomidae > Macrostomum > Macrostomum cliftonense. The sequence continues at coordinate 135,091 of CATNEM010000160.1, forward strand.
TGTACGGAGTCACATTCTAAAGCCAGCAATTCCATAGAGTGAATTCAAAACATGCGCCGCTTTACCTTCTTAAACACGAACGCCTCCTGATTATAGCTCGGATTAATACCGTTCGACGGCACGACCCGAGTTCGAAACCGTTTCCTAACGGTGTCGGCCGGCAAGCCGTACATCTCCACCTCAACGTAGGTGCCGATTCGTCGGTCAGATAGAAAAAAGCCCGATAAGATTTGGATTGACACGCTGCTAGCAACTATACCATCAACGGTGGACTCGGAGAATGGATCGAATCGACGGTCCTGACGGCGCATGAATTCCGGCTTGAGCAGGTAGCCGCACCGGCGTTGGTAGTGGAACAGGCCCAGGTTCAGCTGCAGGCCGAGGTCTGTCAGTGCCAGTGATTTATTTTACTTCGAATCAAATATTAAGTGCCATGAATTGCCCGCGTCTGAACGAAAATAAATCTGAAAGATCTGAAAAAAATATAGACACCCGACCTTTCTATGAGACGTACATGTACAGCCAGCGTTTTAGTCCTGATAAGATGGTACTCTGGTACCCGATCTCAGCTGGATGGACTGAGTAAGTGCCTTGCTCGAGAGCACAATTTGTCTTCTAGAGCTGGGGCTTGAACCATGCATTAACCACAAGACTAAACGCTGTAAAGGTGTCTAAATACTTCAGTAATTGCAACAGTTATCTAACACCTTACCAAGGGTTTTTGATCGCCTATTCATTCACCGATGCCCCATTGCTTTCAACAGTAACAATTGGTATATTTATTACCCAGGCTTTGAAAGTTCAAAGCTACCAGCTGGCAGCCGGCATTCCAGAACAGCTGCGGCATGAAGTTGCTGGAGTCAACCCGGGTGCCTTTCGGGTAGATTCGGCTGATTTGACGCTTGTTGAAGCTGGTGCATTGGGGCGTGTTGCAAAGGTTGGTTGAATGATTTCAGGTAGATCAAACGACAGAACTAAGTTATTATATCATGCTTACTTTACAAAATCTTCAGGAGTTTCCTTCAACAAGTTCGTGGCGCTGTTCTCCGAGATGGAGCAACACTCGTACGCTACGTTTTTCTCTGGAAATCACAGGGCAAAGATAATCATAAATGAAAGTGGATTCATTTTCACTGCAAACTGAAGACTTACTGGTTGCGTATTCAAAGGAATAGAACGGGGCCGGTTCCATGTAGTTCACCATGGCAGAGATCTCGGACAGGGCTTCTGGCTCTTTGGTACCCCCAGCGGCCGCTTGAAGGGCTGCCGACTTTTCGGCACTTTCGCGGAGTTTCCTCAGCTCCGGATCTTCATCATCGGCTTCTTCCGGCTCGACGGTGGCGCCGGCAGTTGCTTCATCGGCGTCTGAACAAGATTTCAAGCATTATCCGATAGGAGAAGGTTGACGTGATTCATACACTTGAGTAGCATAATGACGCAATAGGTCCTCACCCAATTTGCAAACGCTGGAGTCCTCAGGTGCAACGGCGCCGATTTCCTCATCTGACGCGGCTCCTCCTCCGCGCTGTTTTGGTGCTGAAAGTGGGGTTTTTGGCTTATTTTAAACAGCCCTTTTAAAATATATTTCAACTTATAATTTAAGCTACTTGTACCTGACTTCTTGAAGTGACGTTTCTTATTCTTGATTAGAAATTTGCCCTTCAGCAGTTGTGGACTCGGCAGAGTTGTTCCGGGTTTTAACTGAATAGTTGGATTTGTTTATCAGAACGTGGGGAATAAATTTTAAATCGAATTGAAATGACTTAATGCTAAGATATTTTCAAAAGAAATGGGTTCTGCAAATCGTAGTTTACGAAAAAATAATTTTTAATTGTTTCTGAGTATTATCACTAGAAAAAATGCATTCAGAACCGATTCTGTTCGTAGAACTGACGGATTTTCTTCGAAATCAAATGGCGTCAGTTCAAATCTATTTTAATTTCTTATGGAATTTCTCGTGCACTCACCGGGTGCGACTCGAGCGGTTGGCTCAGAATTCTATCGCCAAGGTAGTCTTTGATCAGCTTGACCATTTTGCCTTGTTGCTTCGGGCTGTATTGTTAGGAAAGAAATCGAATACTCGTATTAATTTGTGCTTGACTTCACTTAATTTTTAAAAAAAGCACAAAATCTCCTGAGCAGTGATTCTCAAACGAAAGAATCACGGGAAAGTCGGACACTTTGAATGCGGTCTCAGCAATCGCTTCCATAGTTTCCTGAAGATTGAAAAATTAAAGTTCGAGGAATTTATGAGTTGCAGCTCAATTTATAATTTGACGCCAGTCGCTCTTACACGAAAAGACACTTCCGAGCACATGGTGAATCCGTGAGTCACAGTGGGCTCCTCATCAGCCCCCTTGCCGTCCCAGCAGTCGAGTTCCACGCATCGACAACCGGTGAGCAGAACCTGGCGGTACATCTCCACTGAGCTTTTGCCGGTTAGTTGGTGGCCTGAAATAAAAATAAATTCGCTACTTGCTACTTAAAAAAGTAATGAGGAGTAGTGCTTCTTGATTTAAAAAATATCAAGATAAAATTAAATCACAAATTACCTGCTAAGTAGGTGTTGTGAGACGAGTTGATGAAGTAGTGAGACAGCGGCTGGTCCATGTCCTGGCTGATGTCCAGCTTGTCAGAAGGGATTAAGCCATTGTCAGGCGACATCAGAAAAGCTTGCAAGCCGAGACTGCTTATCTGATCTGAATAGATTAAGAAAAATTGTAGTGATTAAAATTTTTCGGTTGACGCTAATCTTTTCCAGTGTGTGAGAGCATTCTGAATTTACCTGTTGATTTTCTAATTTGTCAATGTCTCTTCCTACGTCTTTACGTGCTTAGCGCATATCTAAACGTGTCTTTATTTTTATTGACATCTTTGTAAGCTAAAGATTTCGTGCATTTGATCATGTGACTTCATGCGACTTGCTGATGTCGCGTAATGTTTCGTCATAAGACTTGCGTCAAGATGGTGTCTTTCCTGCCCTCATACTATAGTATCCTTCTTGTTTTTTTAATAATTAAAATAGTTTCATTACCCTTAGCAGTCATCGCAGCGTCCAACTCGTACTTCTGAATGAGCTCCCTCGCTTTGGTTTCGTTCGCGTACGGATGAAGAATTTCGTTGAGTCGCGGGTCACGCTGTCGTTCGTTGAGAAGTTTGACAAACTGGTTGATAGTCAGGTAGGGCTGCTTCGCTTTGGAGCTGGCCGGGTTCCTGGATATTTATTGAATTGGGTTAACTCCGTTCATTTGGAAATTAGGCTTGTGAGTTTGAGTTCACGAGTTCACGATATCATGAAAGTAAATGAGTCAACTAATTGATAATTTCAGGAGTTTATGAGTTTTTTGGCATGTTATTTAATGACTAGGTTGTAGAGGAGTTGTAGCATAGTGGCTACGACGCCTGCCTTATGACCGGATGGTCGTGGGTTCGAGCCCCGACTCTAGGAGACAATTTGTGCCCTCGAGTAAGGCACTTAATCCCACATTGCTTCAATCCACCCAACTGAGATCGGGTACCAGTTTGAGCTGGATAAATTTAGAGTGGGTGTTGCGGCCCCTCCAGCCCGTCAGGACTGAGCAGCTGTACACAGCTGTGCCGTCTATTGTATGACGAGATCGTTCGTTCATTAGTTTATGAGTTGCTCATGAGAGCGTTCCCGTACGACAGAACTCACAGCTCCAAGCAGATTTGGTCCACATCCTGTCTGGGGCACAGGTTAGCAAAGAATTTCATGAATTCGTTGAAAGTGAGCGCTTTTGCCTCGATAAATTCCGACTGAAATTTGACAGTCGATTTTTTTGCTATAGGATATCAGGATTAAAAATATTTTAAGGAACATTTTTATCTAAACAGAGATCACCTTGGACGACAGAAGCTTGCAGGACGAGAGCGCTTCTTCCACACGTTTCTTGTCGTCCTTGTGCACCGCAACGAGACGTAAAAGACTATGTGAAAGAGGAAGAAGATAGTTCACAGGTAAAAGACTATTTTATCGTAAACTTTAGCGAAGAAAGACTAAATGATCACCTTTTCACGGCGATCCTTCCGTCCATGCCCTTGCAGACGATCAGTTTGGTCCAGGCTCTTTCCAGCAATTCAGAAAATGACGGATTTCTGGCCACAATATTCGTGGCACAGGTGAACATCTCGTCTGACCAGAGCTGTCAAAGGCATTTTTTATATTGAATTGCAATACGTTTACACGAGGAAATGTTTTCCCAATTCCATGTTTCATTTTTTGTGACTTCTACATTTTCGAGGGAGCGCTTCATAAATACGACACTTCACAACGTAAACAAATGCGTTTAGCAGACAGAGATGCTAGGCAGTCTACGTTGTGAAGTTTCGTGCTTAATTGTGAAATGTCGTGTTTGTGAAGTGTCGTGCTTGTGAAGTGTCGTGCTTGTGAAGTTTCGTGCTTGTGAAGTGTCGTTCTTGTGAAGTGTCGTGCTTGTGAAGTGTCGTTCTTGTGAAGTTTCGTGCTTATGAAGTTTCGTGCTTATGAAGTGTCGTGCTTGTGAAGTGTCGTGCTTATGAAGTTTCGTGCTTGTGAAGTGTCGTGCTTATGAAGTGTCGTGCTTGTGAAGTGTCGTGCTTATGAAGTTTCGTGCTTGTGAAGTGTCGTGCTTGTGACGTGTCGTGCTTGTGAAGTGTCGTTCTTATGAAGTTTCGTGCTTGTGAAGTGTCATTCTTGTGAAGTGTCGTGCTTATGAAGTGTCGTGCTTGTGAAGTGTCGTGCTTATGAAGTTTCGTGCTTGTGAAATGTCGTGCTTGTGACGTGTCGTGCTTCTGAAGTGTCGTGCTTGTGAAGTGTCGTGCTTATGAAGTTTCGTGCTTGTGAAGTGTCGTGCTTATGAAGTGTCGTGCTTGTGAAGTGTCGTGCTTATGAAGTTTCGTGCTTGTGAAATGTCGTGCTTGTGACGTGTCGTGCTTGTGAAGTGTCGTGCTTATGAAGTTTCGTGCTTGTGAAGTGTCATTCTTGTGAAGTGTCGTGCTTATGAAGTTTCGTGCTTGTGAAGTGTCGTGCTTATGAAGTGTCGTTCTTGTGAAGTGTCGTGCTTGTGAAGTGTCGTTCTTGTGAAGTGTCGTGCTTATGAAGTTTCGTGCTTGTGAAGTGTCGTGCTTATGAAGTGTCGTTCTTGTGAAGTGTCGTGCTTGTGAAGTGTCATTCTTGTGAAGTGTCGTGCTTATGAAGTTTCGTGCTTGTGAAGTGTCGTGCTTATGAAGTGTCGTTCTTGTGAAGTGTCGTGCTTATGAAGTGTCGTGCTTGTGAAGTGTCGTGCTTATGAAGTTTCGTGCTTGTGAAATGTCGTGCTTGTGACGTGTCGTGCTTGTGAAGTGTCGTGCTTATGAAGTTTCGTGCTTGTGAAGTGTCATTCTTGTGAAGTGTCGTGCTTATGAAGTTTCGTGCTTGTGAAGTGTCGTGCTTATGAAGTTTCGTGCTTGTGAAGTGTCATTCTTGTGAAGTGTCGTGCTTATGAAGTTTCGTGCTTGTGAAGTGTCGTGCTTATGAAGTGTCGTTCTTGTGAAGTGTCGTGCTTGTGAAGTGTCATTCTTGTGAAGTGTCGTGCTTATGAAGTTTCGTGCTTGTGAAGTGTCGTGCTTATGAAGTGTCGTTCTTGTGAAGTGTCGTGCTTATGAAGTGTCGTGCTTGTGAAGTGTCGTGCTTATGAAGTTTCGTGCTTGTGAAATGTCGTGCTTGTGACGTGTCGTGCTTGTGAAGTGTCGTGCTTGTGAAGTATCGTGCTTATGAAGTTTCGTGCTTGTGAAGTGTCGTGCTTATGAAGTGTCGTGCTTGTGAAGTGTCGTGCTTATGAAGTTTCGTGCTTGTGAAATGTCGTGCTTGTGACGTGTCGTGCTTGTGAAGTGTCGTGCTTATGAAGTGTCGTGCTTGTGAAGTGTCGTGCTTATGAAGTTTCGTGCTTATGAAGTTTCGTGCTTGTGAAATGTCGTGCTTGTGACGTGTCGTGCTTGTGAAGTGTCGTGCTTATGAAGTTTCGTGCTTGTGAAGTGTCATTCTTGTGAAGTGTCGTGCTTATGAAGTTTCGTGCTTGTGAAGTGTCGTGCTTATGAAGTGTCGTTCTTGTGAAGTGTCGTGCTTGTGAAGTGTCATTCTTGTGAAGTGTCGTGCTTATGAAGTGTCGTTCTTGTGAAGTGTCGTGCTTGTGAAGTGTCGTTCTTGTGAAGTGTCGTGCTTGTGAAATGTCGTGCTTGTGAAGTGTCGTGCTTATGAAGTTTCGTGCTTGTGAAGTGTCATTCTTGTGAAGTGTCGTGCTTATGAAGTTTCGTGCTTGTGAAGTGTCGTGCTTATGAAGTGTCGTTCTTGTGAAGTGTCGTGCTTGTGAAGTGTCATTCTTGTGAAGTGTCGTGCTTATGAAGTTTCGTGCTTGTGAAGTGTCGTGCTTATGAAGTGTCGTTCTTGTGAAGTGTCGTGCTTATGAAGTGTCGTGCTTGTGAAGTGTCGTGCTTATGAAGTTTCGTGCTTGTGAAATGTCGTGCTTGTGACGTGTCGTGCTTGTGAAGTGTCGTGCTTGTGAAGTGTCGTGCTTATGAAGTTTCGTGCTTGTGAAGTGTCGTGCTTATGAAGTGTCGTGCTTGTGAAGTGTCGTGCTTATGAAGTTTCGTGCTTGTGAAATGTCGTGCTTGTGACGTGTCGTGCTTGTGAAGTGTCGTGCTTATGAAGTGTCGTGCTTGTGAAGTGTCGTGCTTATGAAGTTTCGTGCTTATGAAGTTTCGTGCTTGTGAAATGTCGTGCTTGTGACGTGTCGTGCTTGTGAAGTGTCGTGCTTATGAAGTTTCGTGCTTGTGAAGTGTCATTCTTGTGAAGTGTCGTGCTTATGAAGTTTCGTGCTTGTGAAGTGTCGTGCTTATGAAGTGTCGTTCTTGTGAAGTGTCGTGCTTGTGAAGTGTCATTCTTGTGAAGTGTCGTGCTTATGAAGTGTCGTTCTTGTGAAGTGTCGTGCTTGTGAAGTGTCGTTCTTGTGAAGTGTCGTGCTTGTGAAGTGTCGTGCTTGTGAAGTGTCGTGCTTGTGAAGTGTCGTGCTTGTGAAATGTCGTGCTTGTGAAGTTCCTGCCTGTGAAGTGTCTCCGTTGTGAAATGTCATGCTTATGAAGCACCCCATTTTCGAATGCTGATTAGTCAAATGCAAAGCGGCGATGCCCTACAAAGCTTTACTACGGTGCAATCATCTTTATGAGCATTGAGTCCATCTTCCAGTCGCATGATGGCTAATTGCTTTCGTTGGAATTTTTTTGTTAAACCTAATCAGGCTAATTATGTGAACAGGCGAAGAAAGACTAAGGTTATAACGATAGTATTTGCTCCTAATCGGACTAATGGCTTACCTGTGCGGTTTCTGCACTAGTGGCAACAAAATTGACCCATTGCAGGTTGACAAGATCCGTGCCGACCACAACGCTAATCGACCTGGCTTCCAGTGGCTCGTCTGTTTTTCCAAATTGATTGCAAATATCTCGCAATTTCGAGTCCTATGGGAAAAAATTATGCCACGAAGTGTTGCAGGCATTATGAAAGATGGCTACAATTAAAAAACCTGCCACTAGCTCAAGCTTTGCATCCAGGTAAAATCCATTACGGTTTCCTTTGTCCTACACTGTAGCTATTATGACCTCACACGCAATTTACCTATCCACTCTCGTTGATCTGCTCTTGTCAACAGTGCAAGAAGATGAATGCATGATAATGCGCTGATGAACTGATGAACTAGCTGGCATACGCATCTAGCCTTACTCTATGAGTGCGTAAATAAAGCCTCGAGGACTTTTTTTCGTTCTACTCTATCTCAGTTCAGTGATCTTCAGGCTATATTATGACTGTCAGCGGGAATTAACAACCTTATCCTTAGCCATATTTATTAATGCGGGTACAGTACTATCTCTGCTGCACGCAAGGACTGCACATATGTGTAATAGTACACATCAATCTTGCCCACTAATGTGAGTTTCTATGCGCATCACTACAATTAAGATTGATTTCTACGATATTACTAAATCTTACCTTAGGCAAACGGGCACTTCGGCCGCAGCGAGTGTCTCTAATGAACGAAATGTCCAGGAAATCGACCTCCTGGAATGTTTCGTAAGTTTAGTCTTAGTTTAGAGCTTACTTGTGTTTATCAGGTGCGTACTGTGCGTGGTGAAATTGGCATGTAACATTGAAGGCTGACGATTTGCAGATGTAAAACGGAGTGAAGATTGTATGGGGGGTTGGCTGTTTAGTGGAGTGAGGTTGGCCCAGATGTACAGCGGAGTGAAGAGGTTGCAGACACTGTATGCGGGGTTGGCTCTTCAGCGGAGTGAGGTTGGCTCAGATGTACAGCGGAGTGAGGTGAGGTTGTACTTGAAATAAAGGGGTGGGTGGTAATTGGAGTGAGATTGATGTAGAATTTGCATGGGGACTGGTTGTTTCGTAAAGTGGACTTTTAAATGTGAAAAAAGCGCTTTTTGTTTTTATAAGTTGTTTGACGTTGCCTTACCCCATTAGTAGCTTGCCAGTAGAGCAGATAGCCTTTTGAATCTACCTTCAGTGTCACTTGTTGCGGTATGGACGACTCCTGAGAATATTAAAATTAAATCTAACGACAGGTAGAGCTCGAGAAAACGACCAAAAAGATTAAGGGAAGGCAACAAAATAAGAAAATGAAATATGATGCAATAAAAATAGAATGTATGGAAAAATAGACCCAGGGCAGGCCAGGGCAGCGTGCATGGAAAAGGCCGGGACATCAAGCATGCAAGATGACCATTAGCTCAATCTGACCATCAAATCTGCGTGTTTAGCCACCCAGGCTAGTATGACACGCCTTGTCAGACAATATTTCAATGTTGAAAGCTTATCAATAAGAAACTCCACACGCGAATTGTGCTAATAATTTAATCCCCAGCGACTATCAACATAGGATGGGCTGGGTGACTGCCCAAGTCCAGTCGCGCTTGACCACGCCCCATCTGAACTGAGGAGAAAACTCGCATGAAGCTCTAAATGAGCCAATTTTTATGTCTCACCGCTTCCCCGTGTCCATCTACCTGTCTACCACGCCCAAAGCATTGTAACGTAGTCAATGCATAATTCGGTTGGTAATCAACAGATACATGCTGGAATCATGTAATGTTGTTGGAATAGAAGGCCTCAATTTGCCTTTAGTCAAGGATAAGGACTCGGCTTCTGTCACATTTTAACGCATTTAGTAATCCTTCAATCAATCAATCAATCAATCAATCATTCAAACAATCTATCTATCTATCTATCTATCTATCTATCTATCTATCTATCTATCTATCTATCTATCTATCTATCTATCTATCTATCTATCTATCTATCTATCTATCTATCTATCTATCTATCTATCTATCTATCTATCTATCTATTTATCTATCTATCTATCTATCTATTTATCTATCTATCTATCTATCTATCTATCTATCTATCTATCTATCTATCTATCTATCTATCTATCTATCTATCTATCTATCTATCTATCTATCTATGTATCTATCTATCTATCTATCTATCTATCTATCTATCTATCTATCTATCTATCTATCTATCTATCTATCTATCTATCTATCTGTCTATCTATCTATCTATCTATCTATCTATCTATCTATCTATCTATCTATCTATCTATTTATCTATCTATCTATCTATCTATCTATCTATCTATCTATCTATCTATTTATCTATCTATCTATCTATCTATTTATCTATCTATCTATCAACAAAAAATTTCATTTTTTTATTTTTGTCGCCTGCAAAAAGAAACTTTGCCTGATGGGCAATCATACAATGCTTAGTTTGCTAGCTCTTAACTTTTACTATGCTTCACTTTTATTTCTTATAAAGGTTTTAGCAAGCAAGGCCTATGGTGAGTTACAGACTGCACTCTAAACCTATTAACTCCTATTAGTGTGTTTTGGGATTAATAAAAAATGCATAACAAAACTCTGGTAGCTAATTAGTGCATAGTTACTGTTCACCTTTTTCTATCGAATGCCTTGCACTCCAACGCCAAACCCTCTGTTCAGGAATACGATTGCTGCTAAACTGCAAAATCCCACAATGAGACGTGCTTAGAGACAAAAAGATGCTTCTAGTTCAGACGCTTTTATCGTTTGTCCCCTTTGTTAATTGTAAGAGAACTCATCATCGCATAAAAGAAGGAGAGACGCTCATATTGAATAGCATTGAGATAGCTAGACAAAGCTGAAATGCCAATTTTTCTCATGTAGGCATGGATTCGTGGGTTCTGCGTTTCAATTGATTCACACTAGTGAATACAGTTAAAAGTGTGTTATTTAGAGTAAATTTTTAATTGCTAGTCAACAGGCTACAACTGTTGACCAAGCCAAGATAGATTCCTACATGGATAGATTGATAGATAAGTGAATAGATAGAAAGAGAGATAGCTAGGCGATTTTCACTGTTATGGAAAGCTATGTGGCATACAGCACCAGAATTATCTTCTTCCCATGCTCCTTTGAAAATGGTTGTTTTTTTAAATTGATTAGCCGCTATTTTTCTTTAGCATGAAGCGGAAGCCAAGCGAGTGCTGCTCGCCCAGCATACCAATAGATAATACTATGGTTTCCCACTGTTTGATCAGGGTATGAACCGAATATTATTGCATGCGCTGCGACTTCCATATTCGGATAAGGAAAATATATTTTATTGTATGACAACTATGCAATAACATGCGCTAGCATTTATCAACGATGCAATCAATAAACACAATCAAATCAACGATGCAATCAATAATCACACAACAAATAAACGATGCAATCAATAAACACTCAGCTTAAAGAATAATGCAAACAATAAACGCAAAAACCTGATCAATGATGCAATCAATAAACACACAGCACAGTTTAAGATGCAATAAATAAACACACAACCCAATCAACGATACAATCAATAAACACACAAACCAATCAACGATGCAATCAATAAACACACAACCCAATCAACAATGCAATCAATAAACACACAACCCAATCAACGATACAATCAATAAACACACAAACCAATCAACGATGCAATCAATAAACACACAACCCAATCAACGATGCAATCAATAAACACACAGCCCAATCAACGATGCAATCAATAAACACACAAGTTGTCTGACACAACCAAATCAACGATGCAATCAATCAACACACAACCCAAATTAACGATGCAATCAATAAACACACAACCCAATCAACAATGCAATCAATAAACACACAACCCAATCAACGATACAATCAATAAACACACAAACCAATCAACGATGCAATCAATAAACACACAACCCAATCAACGATGCAATCAATAAACACACAACCCAATCAACGATGCAATCAATAAACACACAACCCAATCAACAATGCAATCAATAAACACACAAGTTGTCTGACACAACCAAATCAACGATTCAATCAATAAACACACAACCAAATCAACGATGCAATCAATAAACACACAAGTTGTCTGACACAACCAAATCAACGATTTAATCAATAAACACACAACCAAATCAACGATGCAATCAATAAACACACAAGTTGTCTGACACAACCAAATCAATGATTCAATCAATAAACACACAACCCGATTAACGCAATCAAAAAAAGCCAAATAAGTTTTGAAAAGCATTAACCACATTAGTTTGTAGTTTCTCTACCTCAAAGTTATAAACAAACTTACGTCTTCCCAACGCAGGAATCTGGCCCCATCCAGCAGCTGCTGAGGAGGGGTCACTGATTTCAACTGACCAGAATGGACTCCAGTTGTAGGGGCGGACATATTTCTCTTGTACACAGTAGCTGTGACTGACAGTCAAACGTGCGCTTAATGATGGCCAAAATTATTTTAGATTTTAATCAAATTTAGGTAAGCTTAAAGGACCTAAAGCAGATGATTCAAGAGCGAGTGTAATATCTTAACGTCAGGCTTTAAGATTATATCGGTGAAATGCCGTCCAATACACGATTATTTGCAAATACAATTCCAGCATCATCCAATGAGGGCGATGGCAGTGTATTTTGATTCGGTTTATTATCAGTTGGTATAGAATGCCGTATATACTACTAAGTAAGTAGGTGAACGCTATTTTTCTACCTTTAATTCAAATCTTCTCTTCGTCTAAGTGGCTTTGTCATAGGAGAAATGTGAGGCATATGTGATAGCTATAGATGTGGCACAAAAGCGACTATAATTGTTTGGTCGCGCTGTAGTCCTAAGTTCGAAACCTACTCGTAAAATTTGGGACCCAGTGGGCAAGGTCACGCAGTTGCTTGTAGCCAGAAGGTCAAGGACTAATAAAAGTACTAATCTGGGTGCGAGTTGAAAGTACACTTCATGTCATTACCCAATGAATTAGAAGTCTCGAAGAAGCCTGTATACGAGCCCAGCTCTAAGAGACAATTTGCGACCTCGTAGCAAGGCCACTTAATACCGCATTGCTTCAGTCCAGCCAGCTGAGATATCGGGTACCAGTTTGAGCTGGAAAAATTTAGGGCTGGTTTTGCGACTCGTCAAGCCCGCCGGCCATCAAAATTAAAACAAAATTTTAAGGAATAACTTTGTTGGGCTCAATACAGTTGTTATATATGATATATGTCTTTGCCTTAACACTAGGCGTTGGGCTGCTGCGATGGCTAGCCAAGTTGAAATGAATATATTTGAGTGACTGTCACAGCTCGAGCATCTCAGAGGTCAGTGCCATAGAAAGCATAATATAAGTTATATATAAGTACATCTATATCATCTCCCTTTTGGAGTCATTGCGCCCTAATTACTCAATAAAATTCACTTTCGGATGTCCCAGCCGACTGTACTTGAATCGAACTGGTGGGATGCCTTTCGTTGACCTTGTGCTACTCCGAAGTCTCTCTGTAGGCTCCAGATTACGCTGCCCTTGATCGTTCGTCTTAGCACTGTCGCGATCCACTTTATTCGACGATCGCAAGTCGTCAGCGGTCAATGGTAGCACTGGCCGTATGTAGACGCGGTTTCTCCGTAATATTCGGCCGCTAGCTAATTTAATCAGGTAATCGCGGTGTTTTCTAACTTCCACTACCACGCCCCTCCGTTGCCACAGCTTTGTTGTCGGATCTTGTAGAACCACAGTCGAGCCAATTCTAATTCCTAGGAGGCTTCTTTTGGACTTGTTGTATCTCTGCGTCACATTTTCGTAAGTTTCCATTGCAGTTTGCTCCATCTGTTGAATAGTGTTGAACCACTCGGAGTGAAAACTTCGTCGATGAGCAGGAAGTGAATCTCTTGCTGGGTGCCCATACAGCATGATGGAAGGAATACGCCCGTCGTACATGGGGGTATTTCTGTAAATCAATACTCCTTCTGCCATCTTGTCTTTGTCTATATCGTTGTTCTGATAATCCCAGGATCCTCGAATGATTTTCTTGGCGGACTTCACTGCAGCTTCAGCTCTTCCATTACTTTGATGGTAATAGGGTGATGAAAATCTGGACTCGACTCCCCACCTTTTTAAAAAGTTGACAAAGGCACTTGCTTTGAATTGCGGGCCTGAGTCTGACCAGAACGCTTCCGGTACGGCTGTTTGACAAAAAAGTTCACGACACGCGTTAATAAGCTTGTGAACCGGAGCATTCTGTCCAAAATTCCAGATATTGATCCAGCCAGAATATCCATCCACTATCACAAGGAATTGCCTGCCGCGGTGTTCGCAAAAGTCTGCATGAACTTCTTGGAAACATCTTTCTGGCATCTTTCTCTGAATCATCGGCTCTCTAGTCTGACTTGGTCGAGTTTCTTGACAAGCTTTGCACTGTTTAATCGTGTCATCAATCTGGCGTTCCATACCAGGCCAAAATATGATCAGCCTTGCTCTTGCTTTGGTCTTAGTAGCACCTTGATGACTTGCATGCAGAGTTTTTAAGATTTCTCGTCGCAATTCTTTAGGAATGATGCACCTGCACCCATTGAGAATGATTCCATTTTCGACCACGAGCTTATGTCTTACATGCCAGTATGGTCGTAGACTGACTGGTAGATTAGCTTTGTCGTTTGGAAACCCTTTCTCGATTACTCGGATGAGCTCCTGCATTTCTGAGTCTTTCTTTACATGTTCTTGTACTCTCTTCATGTTAAGATCAATTTCGGTATCTTCCATTGCCATAATCAACAGACTCACGCTGCTTAGCGCCTGATTCTCATCAATCTGGTCCTCTTCAGTCGCATTTGCAATAGGGGCTCTGGATAATGCATCGGCGTCAACGTTGTCTTTTCCTCGAACCCACTTTGCATCATAGTTATAGCGATTAAGCTTGGCGCGAAGGCGCTGTAGCCTTGGGTTCTCAATTTGGTCTAGTTGATAGCCGTTTAATATCGGAATAAGTGGCTTGTGATCCGTCACGATTTGAAATGAAGGCAGTCCTTCTAGGAACAAACGACACTTTTGTGTAGCCGACACTATTGCAAGCAACTCGAGCTCGATCATAGCATATCGCGTTTCTGCATCTGCCAAAAATCGTGATCCTGCCTGAACCATTCGCCAAATGCCATCCGCTTGTTGCTGTTTGAGAACGAATCCAATTCCTCTTAGTCTTGATGCATCTGTATGTAATGCGGTTGGCCTCTTGTGATCATAATATGCCAATGACGGAGCCTTGGCTAGCTGAATTCGTGCTTTCTCAAAGGCTTTTTGATGCTCCTCGTTCCAAATGAATGCATTTTTTGCACTTAGAAGAGGTCTTAGCGTCGAGGTACATTCGGCAATTGAGTCGGTGAACGGTCCGATTTGGTTCACTAGACCCATGAATGCACGTAGCTCTGTGATGTTAGATGGTTCTGGAAATTGAGCAATTGCTGCTGTCATGTCCGGGTCCACTTGATAACAGTTCGGCGATAGCAAAAATCCAGCAAACTTGACACTTTTCCGGGCAAAAACGAACTTTTTCTTATTCAGTGCAATGCCAGTTTCATCACATCTTCTTAGAAATTCACGAACAGCTTGGACGTGACTATCGTAGTCGGCACTTGCGATTATGCAGTCGTCCACGATGTGGCGAGTGTCTTTCAGGTCTTGCAACACACTGTCCAGTCTCTGGTTGTAATATTCGGAAATCGAGCTAATACCGAAAGGTGCCATCCTGAACATATACCGGCCGAATGGCGTAATAAATGTCGTCAGAGGCATACTGTCCTCATGAAGCGGTACTTGATGGTATCCTTTCAAGGCATCGACTACTGTAAACCATTCTGCTTTAGACACATTGGTGCTGGCGACGACTTCTAGTGGTGTTGGTGATTGATATCGAGGCCTCATGACATACTTGTTGATTTCACGGAAGTCCACGCAAAGACGAATTTGATCCGAGCCTTTCTTCGGAGCTACGACTATCGGAGCACACCATGGGGTAGGCTCAGTAACTTTACGAATTATTTGCTGCGCTTCCAAGGCGTCTAGCTCGGTCTTGAGCTTTTCATGCAGTGGCAGTGGTAACCGACGTGGCATCTTTACGGAGAATGGGATCGCGTCTTTTTTTAGCACGATCAAAAATTTTTCGCCCTTCATTGGTCGAATTTCTCCATCGAACACCCTCGGGAACTCTTGGATTAAATCCAGTTCTGTGCTTCTTCTTCCGTCATTCGTCAGAACTGTGCTTATCTGACTCGGGAAATCTTGGGGAATGATTCCCAGTTTTCTACAGCTTTGCCAGGACAGCACTGGTGCGACCAAGTTCTTCAACACGTGGATGCTTGTCACTGCGTGCTTCCTGTTCAGCGTTATAGTGGCGAAGAAACTGCCATTACTCTTGATTAACTGCCCACTGGCTGATTTAGGCATTATTGGATCATGCCTCAGTTGAGGAATGGGGATGTGAAGCTTCTTGCAATCACATTCACGAATTGCATCAATATTAGATCCCGTGTCGGGCATCATTTGCAGTTGCTCCCCGTTGATCCAAACTGTAACCATTGGGGTTGCGGGTTCCAGTGTAGCAACCAAAGTCGATACTCTTGGTGGTCGCTTCTTATCGGGCTGACCACTATTGCGATTGGACCGGCATACGGAGCCAAAGTGCCCAATGCGACCGCAGTTAAAGCACTTTTTGTCCTTAGCAGGGCATTCCGAGCGCTGGTGTCGCCCTTTGCCACAAGCAGTGCACTTCTTAGTGTCTGGGGCCTTTGAGCTAGCCCTAGCTGGAGTTTTTCCTCTGTACTTTCGCACGGCCGACACTTGAGAAGCTGGGCATATCTCGTTCTTTTGGTTCTCAGATGCTTCTTCAGATCGGCAGATCGCGAGGGCAGCAGCAAGTGAAAGGTCTGGTTGTGTGAGAAGACGCTTCACTGTCTCGGGATTTCGCACTCCCAGTACAATCTTGTCTCTCAGGAGGTCCTCAGAGTGCTCACAGAACTTGCACGTACGCATCAAATCCCTTAATTGCATGACGTAATCGTTGAAGTTTTCTCCATCGTTTTGCTGTCGTTTCCAAAATCTATTTCTTTCCACAATGATGTTAACCTGTCCGAGCACGTGTTCTCTAATTGCGTCCATGACTACTTCTGGGTCCTTGAACTGCTGGTCGGTCAGTGGGAGGTTCTTGTACTTTGTGAAGGTTGCAGAAGTAAACGCATTTAACATACAAGCTCTTCGAGCTGCCATCTTTTTCTGAGCAACAGTATTGCCATCTGTTCTGTCTCGCTGGATGTTGACCGCGTCGAAGTATGCCTCTAGGGTGGCTTTCCAGGCGTCAAAGTCGTCAATCGTATCCACTGACAGATCTAAACGGGGAATGTGCAATCCAGGCAACGACAGTTTGAGCTCTGTTTGTTCAGATGCCGCTGCTGCTGCTGTCCGATCTGAGGGCCGGTCTTGTCGTGGCGGTGATGCCGAAGTGGAGCGCTGCTGCCGTTTTGGGGGCATCGTGCGGTTTCGTCACGAGCTGCTTTTAGAAGCTTGCGGTGCCTGCTTGCGATGCCATGTTATATATGATATATGTCTTTGCCTTAACACTAGGCGTTGGGCTGCTGCGATGGCTAGCCAAGTTGAAATGAATATATTTGAGTGACTGTCACAGCTCGAGCATCTCAGAGGTCAGTGCCATAGAAAGCATAATATAAGTTATAATATATATAAGTACATCTACATCAACAGTCTTAGTTAGTGCAATCAATAATTCTGTTATACTCGTATAAAAATTCAGGAATAATATTATAATTCCCAACTTGGGAATATTATAATTCCCAAGTTGGGAATATTATAATTCTGTTTTTAAATTAGCTACTTCCAAACATGTGAATCATTAGCATGTCGAAAGACCATTATAAGTTTTATGTTTACACTCTAACGCAATTATCAAAGTCAAAAATTAATAAAAGTTATCTATAAATTTCATCAAAACGACCAGTGCGTGAAATTTCGATGTACATTGCTAGCGATCAATGTTATTTTTAAGGTCTCTCCTTCCACGTTTCCAGTTTTCGCGCTCAACATATTTTTATTTGCGTACAGCATTCAGCATGTACATTTCTAACCCTCTCCGACACTAAGTACATTGGTGCGTACAGCGAAGATAGTGCACATGGGCCTGTTTACTTAAAAAGCCTTGCGCGCGAAGGAACAGGAAAGATCGGGCTTTTTGGGCAAGGAATGTTCTAAGCCGAAACGAGATATATAAACCATGTGCGGTACGTAAATAAGATCGTAGTTGCATGCTCCTAAAAGACTGCTTAAAGAGCTAAATAAACCTTAGTATTAAACGTAGTAAGCAAAAAACTATTAAGTATGTCGTGGAGCAAAAAAACACATGCAATAAAGAATGAAAAAGTGTACGAATTCCGGTACTACCAACTAGCGGCTAAGGATGTTAGCCAATTTAAACAGTTGGCCAATATTTATATGCCGCAACGGGCCAAGCGGTCTAAACTTATTGGCTACTGGTTGACTGAAGTCGGGGCGCTTAATCATGTGCTGCACGTTTGGGAATACGGTAAATCCTCTGAAATTATCCATTTTTAACTAAAAAAATTAAGCATTTCTAATTGTCCACGGCCCACCTGCAGAGTCGCTCGAGCATCGCAAATCGGTTAGAGACGAATTAAACACCGACAAACAATGGACGGAATATCTTAGTCAGGCGTGTCCACTGTTTGTAAAAATGGACAACTGGCTTTGTCGTTGCATGCGTGGGGATCTGGAAACCCTGAGCGACAAAGGTGAGAGGCGTTAAAAGTGCTGCTTTATTAATCAGCAATCATGCGACATAAAATTATGACTATTATGACGATTTCACACGCAGAGTTCTACAAGCTCAGCACGATGAGATATGCGCCCACTGAATCGGGTGATTTCGCTAGGCGGGAATTTAAAGACAGCCTCAGCATCTGCCTGAAGCGGCCTGAGTTCAAGGCTGCGTTTGAGACTGTTCTTGGGCATGCTAAGGAGTGTGAGTGCAGGGGCTGCCAATCCTGATCCATAATATCCCCTCACAATCATGATTCCGAATTCCACACCTAAAGTATGATGTATCCTCATCCCCAAATTCCCACCAAAAACTGATCCCCAATATCCCAACCCAATACTGATCCCCAATTCCGCAACCAAATCCTGATCCCTCATTTCCCACGCATTTCCGATCCCCAAAATCCCCACGCAACTCTGATCCCCAAATTCAGACGCAATTCTGATCCTCAAATCCCCCATCGTATCATGATCCCCAATATCCCCACCCAATCTTGATCCCCAATATCCCCACCCAATCTTGATCCCCAATATTCCAACCCAGTCCTGATCCCGAACTATTCTTTCTTATCCCAGACGAATTTGCAAACCCCTTGCAATAATTGGTTGGATCCCGCAGTTTTCGTCCTGGAATCAGCCAGCAACCCGGACGCACTGCTAAACCTGGCGAACCCATTCGATGGAGCCGCAAGCAATTGCAGCGTGGACATTGAATTGTTGGTGCCTCTGCCTTGGTGCCAGTGGCAGAGCCAGTAAAGTTAACCCATAAGGAATAAAAAAATAAATATAAAAACTTGTTGACTCACTCGAACACATTTCATACATAGAAAAAGTACAATATTATCTTACTAGTATGATAATATATTTGTTACTAAAGCATAATAAATATATCATAGAATGATTCGTCGTGTAACAGATATTACAAAAAAATAATTATACTGTAAAGTGAAAATTTAAGGATTGGTTTTCTCTTATAGACACTATAAATAATAATTTTAGTATATACTCGTAGTAATAAGGCCAAAAATCGCAGCACCCTACTATTAGTATAAGTTGATAAGTCGATGACGTCACTAAAAAGTACATACATTTAACACGCGAATAATTTTCCTCGACTTTACAACTAACAATGCACTCTACTAATAGTAGTAGGTAGAGACTAACAATTATAAAGCAGAATAAATGAAGGCACTGCCGTTGGTATTTAGGATAAGCTTAGGATCATAAGGCAACATTAATAATTTTACATAAAATTATAGCAATCATTACTGTAAAAGGGCCAAGTAATAATTTAGACTTTTAGTAACAGCTTCAACATACTGTCGTGAAAATTACGCAAGTCTTAAAGTGCTAATAATTTAATATAGATCATAAAAAGACTTTGATAATGGAAAAAATAAGAAGAATATGTTACAGTTTAGAGAGCTAAGGAAGTACACAATTTGCACATAAAATTTTTAAATTAAAGTACATTAACCAGATATAAAAAATTTCGATTTGAGTACCTTAAAAACGAAATTTAAAACCATGTAAACACAAGTGCGACAAGAGTTAATACAATATGCAATTAAATAGGCCCATTGAAGTCAAATACCGTTGAGATCGGGGGGGGGGGGGGAGGCACAAGGCTAAGACATACTGTAGGTCGTCAAAGTTTACGTGACGTCCTGGGACGGAATTTTCAGTGACGATTATGTAATTAGTGTACATTAACAATGCAGATAGAATACGCCCAAATACAGTCACGTGAGTAAATTAATCCCCTTACTCACGTGACTAAAATCTATATAATAAATTTTGCACATTGCGACCAAAAAGATTTATTGTGTTCTGTAAGGCGCTTGGCCCAAATAACTTAAAGTGCAAGTCAGATTTGAGATGACAAAAACAACGTGAGGCTCTAACCGCCCCAGCCGCTAATATTTATTTTTTCAATCGACCGCCCGGCTCAGACCGGTTTGGGTGGGGGGCAGACAAACACACCCCCTCCAGCCAATCAGAGGCCAGCGACAGCGCGTGCACTTAGGGTGGGTGGCGTGAGCCAGCCACATACACAACAAGATTGTCAAGAAATTATTTGAAATATATAGGTTCAGAAAGTACCAGTATTAGCTAGGTGCTCTAATTAAATCTATATTTTAGTATTGCATTGACATCCAAAATATAGTACGGACAATAATGGTATGTTACTATGAATAACAAATCTTAAAAATTATATATTTTTGCTGCGCACATATAAGCAAGCAACCAGCTACATTTACTAAAAAAATACTTGAGAAATAACAAATAGATATTTTTTAGAATGAAAAAACAGGCTGCTACACGCGTCCAATAGATTGGAATGAATGTACACACCCAAGTTTTGTTGGATTAGGAATACCTGAAATACGCCTATTTAAATAGATTTCAATCTACATAGCTACTAAATTAATAATGAATTTTTATTTAATATACTATCGACTTCTCGCATAGCAACACTCGAATGTTCATAAACTGAGAGTATTTTCACTCCTTTTGCAAGTTGTCAGCCAGCATAAAGCGAGTTTACTATTCATCCCGCTTCTGAAGGAGAACTCCTGAAAGAACGTTACGAGGGTAAAATATACTTAAAAATTTCTTAAAAACTATCCCCTAGAAAAGGCACCTGAGGATCTGGGAGGCTGGTGGCCCAACCAACCAACCAACATCACCTGAGGATCTGGGAGGCTGGCGGCCCAACCAACCAACCAACATCACCTGAGGATCTGGGAGGCTAGTGGGTGATTGTTAGAAATCATAATATAGAGATTATGAACCAGATGACCCTAGATAGGGGTCCGTGAACTCTGATTAACAAAGCGCACTCACTAGGCCGTCTCTGGTAAACCTCCTTAAAATACTTTGGCGCAATGGTGCCAGTCGAGTCACCCTCGGACAAGATGACCTTGTTCTTGGAGAGTACAAATTTGATGCCGTCTGAAAAACAACGGGATTTGATGGCGACTCAGATTGCTATAGATTGTTTTTCATGTAGAAGTGACTGATTTTTCCACAAACCTCTAAGCGCCCTCTCCAAGTCCAGGTAGATGAGGATCTCTGCCGATCCACGCATTCCGGACACAACCCCGTCCTCGCCAATTTCGCCAGGCGCAAAGTGTATGTGATTTCGGCACATGGTTTTCAGGCCTTCCTGACTGATCTGACGCCAGTTTTTCATGTAGGTGCCGTGGATTACAATCGGGTATTGGTGCGCGTTGCCCAGGTTGATGTCCGTGAACTCGATACCTTCCACTTTCATCGAGTAGCCTTGGGTTGCGCGAACCTTTTGTGTGTGTTACCAAATGAAAAAATTTTGCTGTTTATTTGTTGTTTGAAAAAGGCCTGTTTTTGAGAAAACTATTAAAGCAGAGGGGTGAAAAGAGCTGAAGCAAAGAGGCAAAGAGGAAAAGGAGGTGCTGTTTGACCACCTGTCCTGATATCTCTACCCCTCTGCTCTCCATGTGCACTCTCTCTCTCTGCCCCTCGTTTTCCCTTCTATCTAGCTACTGCTCCTTTACACTCCTGTTAACTTCTACCCCTACTGTACATTCCGCTTGCCCCTCTATCCTACCTCTCTGCGCATAATGTACACACCCTGTGCCCCATCTGTCCTGTCTTTCTACACGTCCTGAATGTGATGACTGTTTATTTGTACTGTTGTACAAGTAAGTTGATCTGATTTGGGGTGCGTACCTTTCTAACGGGCGTTAATAGAGCACTTTAAGAGCAACCTGCGTTGCATCCATAAGAAAGGTTAGGTTAGGTTAGGTTAACCTAAACAGCTGAATTCAATCAATTCTTCCTAAATGGCTCCTCCTGTATTGTCGTCTCTCTGCATCTAATGTACAATTTCCTTCTATCTATCTATCTATCTATCTATCTATCTATCTATCTATCTATCTATCTATCTATCTATCTATCTATCTATCTATCTATCTATCTATCTATCTATCTATCTATCTATCTATCTATCTATCTATCTATCTATCTATCTATCTATCTATCTATCTATCTATCTATCTATCTATCTATCTATCTATCTATCTATCTATCTATCTATCTATCTATCTATCTATCTATCTATCTATCTATCTATCTATCTATCTATCTATCTATCTATCTATCTATCTATCTATCTTTTATCTATCTATCTATCTATCTATCCATCTATCTATCTATCTATCTATCTATCTATCTATCTATCTATCTATCTATCTATCTATCTATCTATCTATCTATCTATCTGTCTATCTATCTATCTATCTATCTATCTATCTATCTATCTATCTATCTATTTATCTATCTATCTATCTATCTATCTATCTATCTATCTATCTATCTATCTATCTATCTATCTATCTATCTATCTATCTATCTATCTATCTATCTATCTATCTATCTATCTATCTATCTATCTATTTATCTATCTATCTATCTATCTATTTATCTATCTATCTATCTATCTATCTATCTATCTATCTATCTATCTATCTATCTATCTATCTATCTATCTATCTATCTATCTATCTATCTATCTATCTATCTATCTATCCATCTATCTATCTATCTATCTATCTATCTATCTATCTATCTATCTATCTATCTATCTATCTATCTATCTATCTATCTATCTATCAACAAAAAATTTCATTTTTTTATTTTTGTCGCCTGCAAAAAGAAACTTTGCCTGATGGGCAATCATACAATGCTTAGTTTGCTAGCTCTTAACTTTTACTATGCTTCACTTTTATTTCTTATAAAGGTTTTAGCAAGCAAGGCCTATGGTGAGTTACAGACTGCACTCTAAACCTATTAACTCCTATTAGTGTGTTTTGGGATTAATAAAAAATGCATTTTAACAAAACTCTGGTAGCTAATTAGTGCATAGTTACTGTTCACCTTTTTCTATCGAATGCCTTGCACTCCAACGCCAAACCCTCTGTTCAGGAATACGATTGCTGCTAAACTGCAAAATCCCACAATGAGACGTGCTTAGAGACAAAAAGATGCTTCTAGTTCAGACGCTTTTATCGTTTGTCCCCTTTGTTAATTGTAAGAGAACTCATCATCGCATAAAAGAAGGAGAGACGCTCATATTGAATAGCATTGAGATAGCTAGACAAAGCTGAAATGCCAATTTTTCTCATGTAGGCATGGATTCGTGGGTTCTGCGTTTCAATTGATTCACACTAGTGAATACAGTTAAAAGTGTGTTATTTAGAGTAAATTTTTAATTGCTAGTCAACAGGCTACAACTGTTGACCAAGCCAAGATAGATTCCTACATGGATAGATTGATAGATAAGTGAATAGATAGAAAGAGAGATAGCTAGGCGATTTTCACTGTTATGGAAAGCTATGTGGCATACAGCACCAGAATTATCTTCTTCCCATGCTCCTTTGAAAATGGTTGTTTTTTTAAATTGATTAGCCGCTATTTTTCTTTAGCATGAAGCGGAAGCCAAGCGAGTGCTGCTCGCCCAGCATACCAATAGATAATACTATGGTTTCCCACTGTTTGATCAGGGTATGAACCGAATATTATTGCATGCGCTGCGACTTCCATATTCGGATAAGGAAAATATATTTTATTGTATGACAACTATGCAATAACATGCGCTAGCATTTATCAACGATGCAATCAATAAACACAATCAAATCAACGATGCAATCAATAATCACACAACAAATAAACGATGCAATCAATAAACACTCAGCTTAAAGAATAATGCAAACAATAAACGCAAAAACCTGATCAATGATGCAATCAATAAACACACAGCACAGTTTAAGATGCAATAAATAAACACACAACCCAATCAACGATACAATCAATAAACACACAAACCAATCAACGATGCAATCAATAAACACACAACCCAATCAACAATGCAATCAATAAACACACAACCCAATCAACAATGCAATTAATAAACACACAACCCAATCAACGATACAATCAATAAACACACAAACCAATCAACGATGCAATCAATAAACACACAACCCAATCAACGATGCAATCAATAAACACACAACCCAATCAACAATGCAATCAATAAACACACAAGTTGTCTGACACAACCAAATCAACGATTTAATCAATAAACACAACCAAATCAACGATGCAATCAATAAACACACAACCAAATCAACGATGCAATCAATAAACACACAACCAAATCAACGATGCAATCAATAAACACACAAGTTGTCTGACACAACCAAATCAATGATTCAATCAATAAACACACAACCCGATTAACGCAATCAAAAAAAGCCAAATAAATTTTCAAAAGCATTAACCACATTAATTTGTAGTTTCTCTACCTCAAAGTTATAAACAAACTTACGTCTTCCCAACGCAGGAATCTGGCCCCATCCAGCAGCTGCTGAGGAGGGGTCACTGATTTCAACTGACCAGAATGGACTCCAGTTGTAGGGGCGGACATATTTCTCTTGTACACAGTAGCTGTGACTGACAGTCAAACGTGCGCTTAATGATGGCCAAAATTCTTTTAGATTTTAATCAAATTTAGGTAAGCTTAAAGGACCTAAAGCAGATGATTCAAGAGCGAGTGTAATATCTTAACGTCAGGCTTGAAGATTATATCGGTGAAATGCCGTCCAATACACGATTATTTGCAAATACAATTCCAGCATCATCCAATGAGGGCGATGGCAGTGTATTTTGATTCGGTTTATTATCAGTTGGTATAGAATGCCGTATATACTACTAAGTAAGTAGGTGAACGCTATTTTTCTACCTTTAATTCAAATCTTCTCTTCGTCTAAGTGGCTTTGTCATAGGAGAAATGTGAGGCATATGTGATAGCTATAGATGTGGCACAAAAGCGACTATAATTGTTTGGTCGCGCTGTAGTCCTAAGTTCGAAACCTACTCGTAAAATTTGGGACCCAGTGGGCAAGGTCACGCAGTTGCTTGTAGCCAGAAGGTCAAGGACTAATAAAAGTACTAATCTGGGTGCGAGTTGAAAGTACACTTCATGTCATTACCCAATGAATTAGAAGTCTCGAAGAAGCCTGTATACGAGCCCAGCTCTAAGAGACAATTTGCGACCTCGTAGCAAGGCCACTTAATACCGCATTGCTTCAGTCCAGCCAGCTGAGATATCGGGTACCAGTTTGAGCTGGGAAAATTTAGGGCTGGTTTTGCGACTCGTCAAGCCCGCCGGCCATCAAAATTAAAACAAAATTTTAAGGAATAACTTTGTTGGGCTCAATACAGTCTTAGTTAGTGCAATCAATAATTCTGTTATACTCGTATAAAAATCCAGGAATAATATTAT
Source organism: Macrostomum cliftonense (assembly GCA_950096795.1). Lineage (NCBI taxonomy): Eukaryota > Metazoa > Platyhelminthes > Macrostomidae > Macrostomum > Macrostomum cliftonense. The sequence goes on from CATNEM010000160.1 coordinate 160,648, forward strand.
AATTCCCAACTTGGGAATATTATAATTCTGTTTTTAAATTAGCTACTTCCAAACATGTGAATCATTAGCATGTCGAAAGACCATTATAAGTTTTATGTTTACACTCTAACGCAATTATCAAAGTCAAAAATTAATAAAAGTTATCTATAAATTTCATCAAAACGACCAGTGCGTGAAATTTCGATGTACATTGCTAGCGATCAATGTTATTTTTAAGGTCTCTCCTTCCACGTTTCCAGTTTTCGCGCTCAACATATTTTTATTTGCGCACAGCCCGCATAACATTTAGACGTATCGGGACGTCCAGGGGACGTCTCATTTAGGTAAATTTGGAACGTTGCAGATGCGAGATTTTTTTGGTCAACAATGCGTCCCCAGCACGAATTATTTAGACGTATCAGAATGGTCGCAATTTTACGTAGAAAATACCTTTAAATGTAACGCATATTTTACCTAGCAAATAGCCAGCTAGTCTGCTGCAGCACACTTTACACGTAGTAGCACCTCTGCAGACACTTCCTTTGTATTTTTTGTGGCTAATGCTAATGATATATAGTTTCATATAATTGCTGCTGAAATCATTAAAATTTAAAAACAATGACATTTAAGTAAAATAAGGTAATTTTTAGGTACCATAATGAGAAATTACCTAGGGCTAGGTTGCATGGTATAATTTTCGATAAAGGCATAGTTAAGAGAAGCAAATTCAAATTATTACATTATGACAACAAGAATATAGCAAATGTATACTACGTAAATGTTGGAATCGCGAACCCTAGCAAAGTAATTTGCTTTGTTTAACAAGACTTTGTCTAGGAAATTACATATGACAGGCTAAGACGAACGCTTGCAATAGAAAGCTAACCGTAGACCAGAGAGAGCAGAAGGATTAAGAGTTTGAAAGGCAGAGCTAAGGCTCCTCAAATCATTGCTTTGTTTTGACTTTAGTAACAAAAAAGAAATGCGATTCAAAGCCACAGAAAAAAGGGGATGACAAGGTTAACCTACAGATCAGAGAGTCTACTGGTTGATGCAGTTTTTCAACAGAACAACTGAGTAATGTTATAATTTTTTAGTCAATTTTAATTTAGTCTACCCATCAGAGCTGGAGTCCATGCTGCAGTCAGTGCCACCATCAGAGCTGAAGCTAGCCCCATTGTTAGTGCTGTCATCAGTATTGGAGTTAGCAGTTAGCCTTGTGCTGTGGTTAGCTAGCATTGGAGTCAGCCCCATTGTCAGAGCTGAAGCCAGTCCCATTGTCAGTGTTGGAGTCAGCCACATTGTCAGTGCTGTGGTCAGCATTGGAGTCAGCCATATCATCAGCGCCATGGTTAACATCTTGATGCTACGAATATTTGTTAAGCATTTTAAAAGCAGAATTTTACCTATAAATGTTATAAAGATTCAATATGAGTTACATTTACAATTTAAACAGCAGAGGTTAAAAATGAAAACAAATTAATTATTTGTCAAATAAACAAAATATACTCACATATTCATTTCAGCATTCACTTCGGCATATAGTGTCTTCTAAGTTCTTTTAAGCTCTCAAGTCTTCTTTAAACTTAAATTCACCAAGGTAGTCTTCATCTAGTTCTAGACTATCACTTTCTGATACTATAAGAATGTTATCATGGCTAATATATAGAAATGAAGAATGTCTTCAATGTTGAAAAATCTTTATCAAAATTATCACCATTTGACTCTTCTTGTATTTGTAAATTCAATTCAGATAATAGAACTTGAAGCTAAGTTTCAAATAATTCCAAGCTATTTTAAAATGCATAATTTATACTTGAATTTTATATATCAACTGAAGACATAGTTGAAACAAGTTTTATAAATTAATTTGGTTTCTTTGAAAGATCCTTTTAGATTCCATGGACCATGGAGTTAAATGCCAATCAATTAATTTAATTTTTATATAAAGAACTACATAATGATGCGACTCGGCTTTTAGACTCACACTGAAATGAAAAAGTTAGTAAAATGTTAAATCATTGGTTAAAATAAAATAGTAAATGCATGAAATTATTCTAATTACTATCTATCACTAGAGAAAAAGAATTCTAGCAGAATTCAGCACAACTTTGACTTTTCCAAACAGCAGGAACACGTAACACGCGGTTTAACAAAATATTCATTTGATAATTCCACCCCATATACGCGACGCATAGACACAGAATTTTACATTCCATCTTTTTATAAATTTAAATGCAGAATACTTCTCTAAAATATGTTCTATTAGCATTTCAAAAACATTGCTATGCAAGCTACTTTCGTTTAAATTATTTAAATATCTTGGTAACTTTGTGACCGTTAAGATACGTATTAAATACGTAACGTAAAATCCATAATTACCCAAAATAGGGTTTTATCAGTGGGATAGAAAGAAAAATGTACAAATTCTTTCTAAGCAGCAAAAATTTAGTATTATAAATGGTATTACTTCGATAAACATTAAATTTTTTTACTTATCTTTTGGATTCGCATCTGCGACCTTTGGGGGACGTATAATTGTTATGCGGGCAGCATTCAGCATGTACATTTCTAACCCTCTCCGACACTAAGTACATTGGTGCGTACAGCGAAGATAGTGCACATGGCCTGTTTACTTAAAAAGCCTTGCGCGCGAAGGAACAGGAAAGATCGGGCTTTTTGGGCAAGGAATGTTCTAAGCCGAAACGAGATATATAAACCATGTGCGGTACGTAAATAAGATCGTAGTTGCATGCTCCTAAAAGACTGCTTAAAGAGCTAAATAAACCTTAGTATCGCTTTTGACGCTCTAGATAAGACTTTAGACATTCAAAATAAAACTGCATAGGATCGCAAGCAAGGCCAGGCTAGCTACGGCCAGAGCAAGCCCAGTCTTGGCTGCAGGGATGGCTTGGCCATAGACTAAAAAATGGAATATCAAAATGAGAATAAGACGCTCAATATGAGACCGGGAGTGAAAGCCTTCAGATATCGCTCTAACCCTCTGACCCTCAGCCAGCTCTCTTTCTTCACCCCTTGGGTTGCATCTGACCCCTTGGATTTCACTGTGATGGCACCATTGATTCCTGCAGCAGACCGTCAGCGTCTGATCGACGCAGTAAATAATGGATCAACCATCCTAGCTGCCGCTCAAATTCTCAAGATCAAGAGAGCGTCCGCCTTTAGGATCGCTGCGGAGTTCCGCCTCCATGGCAGAGTCGAATCCCTACCTCGTGGCGGTCGGAGAGAAGAAAATTGCAAGGCTGACAACGAGATGAGAGACTTCCTGACTGCGACGCTGGAGGAAAATCCCTTCCTCACACTCAAGGATATGTCCTCACGTCTGGCTGCGCAGTTTCCGGAAAAGCCGCAAGTCAGCTACAAGTGCGTGGACCGAATGCTGGCGAACCCTGAGCTAGTCGAGGAAGAGGCTGCTCCACCTGCAGATTTCACACAAGAGGAGTGGCGCTTCATGCTGCTGGAGCGGATTGCACGGGAGGCAGTCGGCCTCGTCATCACAGCTGAGAAGGCGGCCAGATGGGAACTCGGCTGTCAGAGGCACTTTGGCAGGTGCTTAAATCGAATGGCCTTCTAACGCTGTCCGCCAGGCTGACTTCAGTGATGGACTAAACATTTCGATACGCTATTCTGCTTCTTGTGTATTGCCTAATTTCTCCTTAGCTGTTTGTATGGTGACTGCCAAAAAGCAAATAAATTACGTTCACTCCCGGTCTCATATTGAGCGTCTTATTCTCATTTTGATATTCCATTTTTTAGTCTATGGCCAAGCCATCCCTGCAGCCAAGACTGGGCTTGCTCTGGCCGTAGCTAGCCTGGCCTTGCTTGCGATCCTATGCAGTTTTATTTTGAATGTCTAAAGTCTTATCTAGAGCGTCAAAAGCGATATTAAACGTAGTAAGCAAAAAACTATTAAGTATGTCGTGGAGCAAAAAAACACATGCAATAAAGAATGAAAACGTGTACGAATTCCGGTACTACTTGACAACCCCGGATGGGCCCTTTTTGGAGGTGAGGTGGCTGTCAGGTCTCACCCAATGAGATTTGAGGTGAGATCTCACCCGAGATCTCACCCCAAAGATTCGAACCCCGGCCCAATCTCCCCCTGAGATCTCACCCCAATCTCGCCCTGAGATCTCACCCAAATCTCACCCATTTCTCCCCTGAGATCGTTCCCAATCTCACCCATTTCTCCCCCTGAGATCGTCCCCAATCTCACCCAGAGATCTCATCCCAAGGATTCGAACCCCGACCCAAGGTGAGATCGAACCCTCGGATATTAAAGCTGGCTAGGAGTAGATAACCCTCACATAACTAATAAGAGTAGTAAAGACGTAATATTTACATAATGAAAAAATTATTTTTTCAATGAATTGTTTTCACTTGTATATTTACATAATGAATTCTCAGTAAAATATATGTACATAATGAAATGCGAATATTTACAGGCGCTAGAAACTGCACGCATTAGGAGAAATATTAAACAATTGGGATTCTGTTTGTATCACAGGATATTATTTCTTCAAAGGGTCAGGCGAGAATCCACGCGGCAGTAATTATCTCGAGGGGCAGGAAAAATGAGCCCCCAGGCACAAAAGCCTCTACCACCGAATCGCGTAGCGGGAATAAGACATTTTTTTATATTCTTGGCACTCGTCCGAGACAGGCGCTGCAAAGGTAATACTCTTTGTAAAACCGGGCATGAGCGTCTCTGAGACAGACCAGGCACTGCATTTTTACAGGTGTATAATAACGGAGTTTACAGAGTGGAAATGTTTTTATTTATGCAAAGCCATACGGCTTGCTGGTCTCTCCGTACACCCGTTTGGTCAGTACGCGTTGGAATGTCTTGTCCATTTCAAGAGTTGTAATTGTGCAGGTCGACTTGTCTCGCCGAAACTGCACCTGGGGAACCGTGACGGAGCCGCCATGTCGCAAAACGCCCAGCAGCTCGTCTTGCCGCTCCTCAATCTCGGGAGTCAGCCGGATCCCCTTACACTTGAGGACAGTTTTCCGCCGACCATCGGGCAGCTCCACCTCATAGCTGTAGAGCTTTGGGCCGCCGGTAACGAATCGCGTCATCAGGCCGCCAGAGGGGACTTCGTCAGTCCACTGGCCGAGCGCGGTTCCGCCGGGTGGCTCATACTGGCCCGGAGAATGCCGATAAATCACCCTTGAACGGAAATTTAAATGTGCAGTTGTTTATTTTCAACAGTGAGGGAAAATGTAAAAATACTCACGAGTCAGTGTCGCAATACAGCGCCCGCTCGCCAAGTCCTTCGAGCGCTTCGTACAAGCGCAGCCGGGCGTGTGTAGTGGTGAAGACACCGACTGCAACATTGGCATACTTGAAAGGCTGCCGGGCGCAAAAACGATGCTTGTATTCAAGCATCATATAGTCAGACCCGATCGGCTCACAGGACTTCACCTTGAGATTCGGGTCCGTCAAGCGCTGCAGCCAGTCTTCGTAGCTGTTGACAATCTCGGTGGTTGAAAGATCTTCCCTTTGGCAATATTTGCCCCAGAGACTAGAGGAAAAAGGAAGGGGTGAAATGAGTTGGAATTAAAAAGTATGCATTCCGCTACTGAAAGTAGTCAGACTTACGAATTGAGAAAGATTTTAGCGACAAAGCGGAGGCCGGGATTCTCCTCTACTTTGTCAAGCTTAACGCCTTCAAGCCGATAAAAATTGGCAATGTAGGCGTCCTTGTCGGCCTCGGTCATGCCCGCCGAACCGCTGGATTCCGCCTTGAGTTTGAGAAACTTGTCCACATAGTCTGCAAACAAGCCCTCGCGCTTCTCGGTCCAGTAGGCCAGAGCATGCACTTGCACCAGCTCATAGCCAAGCTGAAAGGCCTTGGCCAGCTCAGGAGTGGCCCAGGTGCCAGTCAGAGCACGCTCGGCAGGCGAATGCTGACACGGCTGCTGCTGCTGCAGTTCCATACAGGTCCTGCAGAGCCCGAAAATCAACTTTTTGTTGACCCGGAATGGCAGCAGAGGTAGATGGAGGTTCTGCGGAGCCAACACAGTGACTTTGGCAATGCCAAAGTGGGTCGACAATTTTGCCGCATCGAGCTGTTGAGGCGCAGGGTGGTGTACCGGGTGGCCAATAGGATATGGATCCTTCTTGTTGACCGTGGGGTACAACGAAACCTGTTGAAAAAGTTGACAGAAAATTTTTCGAAAATGCTACACGTAAAAATTTTTATTGATGAAAATCATCTAGTGTGTAAATTTCACAGACCAAATTCTATTGGGTTTAATTTTTGTCGGCAAAAACATTCAATGCAAACGGGGAAAAATATTCAATTTTGATCAACGAAAATAATAATATTTTAATTTTGGTGCTCGAAAATCTTGCATGCAATAAATTTCACAGACGAAAATCACTCACCACATCCCGGTATTTCAACTGTACGTCATCCGTAGCCTCGGCGTGCTGTACAAAAGCCTCAGTTCGACCGCCAAACAGTGCCTCCTCCAGCCTCATTGGTTCCCGCAAATGGCTAGTGACAGTATCAAACTCAGAGTGACGCGCGTCAAACTCATGCTCCCAGAGTTCAATCACTGTGTAGCCCGATTGCCGGAGCCGCTCAGTAAATTGACGGGTTGAAGCCAAAATCTGATGCAGAGGCTGTTTCTTTAGCGGGTGCATGGCATCCTGATTTGGCAGGCAGACGGGACAGGCGTGATAAAAACAGCCGTGGAATTGAAAAACTGTGCGAGTCTTAGAGTCGAAACCATCAACTCTGCGGCCTAGAATAGTGGCCTCGCCACCCGTATCACTGGTCTGCAGACGGCCATTGAACTCGGTGGTATTCAAATAGGCCAGCCACTTGCGTGCCTTGAATGACTGCAAATCCGAGCAACGTGAAATCACAGCCAAAGTATTGGGCTCCATGAATCGGGTGGTGAAAACCGCCATGGCCAGACTCGCAATAGTGTTGCTTTGGACAAAGGGGTCAAGCCCGCAAATTTCGCGAATCAACTGCGAATATTTGAGACAACCCTCGCGCAGGATAACAGTGTCTTGCAGGCAATAGTCCAGATATTGCTGGTTAAAATTATACTGCTTATCGGCCTGCTTGGCCAGCCATTCGGAAATTGCCTGATATGACTTGTTCGCCTTGCCGCCAAAGGCCTCGATATCGGGATAGGGGCCGACATAATTCCAATATGTTTTGGAATTCCACAGGTGGGGAAAGTCACCCTTCTGCAGCCCATCTTCAGACCCAAGGCTTTGGGAAACTGTGCCAGCGGGATGGGGATAAAGTTGAGGCTGTCTTTGAAAATAATCTTGTCAGCCTTCATCCACATTAACCTGCTGCCCTGGAAGATGACGTCGGGCCTCTTTTTTGCCAACCCACCGAGAATAGCGCCGAGTAATAGGAATGCATCGAAACCGCTAGCGTGGTGAGCCAGAGCTAGGCAGCCGCTTTTGAAATTGCGACAGAGCCAAGTGTAAAATGCCTGAATCGCATTCGGTCCGACAGACACAAACTCGCGTTGGCCACATGCACAGTCGGAATGGGACACGGAATTGTCAAAATCTTCCGCCAAGTCCCGCCGCGTAATGCAATTGGCTGGCGCATGCCGCCCCCCACACTGGCCGCACACGGAGCGGGGGAATTCACGCGTTGCACAGCCATCACAAGACGAAACTGCTGTGGCCAGATGGACTCTGTGCTGCTTTTGCTCATCCAGGGTGGTCTCGAAATCGTAAAATACGTACGGAGAGCCAGACTCTTTTACTTTGGGCTGTTGAATAAAACATTGGTGCTCACCCGCCTTGTCAGTCTGCTTACACAGCGGGCACTTGACAAAGCCACACTGATGCTCTGGGGCTTTTTGGCCAGCCGCCAACTCTTCCAAATGATTACACTGTTGGCAGACATATACTGAATCACAGCGGGAGCGACCAACCTTGTTTTTGCGCTTGTGATTGTCAAAGCAGGCCTGGTTATAGCAATTCAGGCCGCAGTCTGTGCACCGAACGTAGGCCCGATCAGCCTTGCAATTAGAGCCCGGTGTCTTGCACTGCGTGCAGGCTTCAGCACACCTATGTTCGGCAGGGGTGCATTCAAACGGGCGCTCACAAGTCTCGCAGAAATGATGTGCTCCGAAGAAGGCAGGCAGTCGGGTAATGACATTGAAATGCTCCTCGATCAAGTGAAGAGACAAAATTGTCTGGCCCGGCAACTGATAGATGCACGTGTTGGCCTGTTCGGCGCTGTACACACGCAAACCAAATTCGTTGCCAGGGCGGAGCTCGTTCAGAGCTTTGAGCAGTGCAGGCAGTGCGTCCACGCCAAACGGACCCTCCTGCATGACAGTGGCCAGAGTCTGTGAGGAAATTAAAACCAGCTTTTCATGCAATGAAAAAATCGACTAGTTGCAAAGACTGGGTTAAAAACTCACCGAATAAAGACCAGCGTGAATCTGGAGTTCAGTGGCCAGCTTGTTTTGCATGGGTGAATCCGCCTTGATTGTCCGCCACGCCTTCTTTGTAATGCGCTTGGACTGGAAATCCACATGTGCAGCCGCCACGGCCAGGGCGCGAACAAGGCAGCGCTTATCCTTGTTGGCAATTACCACGTAATTCTTGCCAATTGCGTGCCGATCCTGGACATGCTTTTCTACGCTACCGCAGCCACCTCGCGGGATCCATGCTTTTAGCAGATGCAGTTTAAAATTGTTGGTAAGAACAGTGGCGTCAGACTGAATTACCTTGCTAATGTGTTTAAACACGAGCTCGGCAGTAAATCGCGCCACCCGAACAGGCGGGACATTAATTATTTTCTGCATATTGTCTGCAGTGAGGCGGGCTGACATAAAATCGTCTGCTTGCATGTCCTGCTTCATTGCCTCGATAACATTGGCTAGTGAGGCCCTGATGTCGTCTGTGTTGATGAAGCTGATTTCATATTCAACTCCACTGGCACGGAATTTCGGCAGCTGGCGCTTTGTTCTTAGCCGCGCAGTGAAGCCTGTCAGAAGAATATGGAATAAAGTTTTCAATCTCGTCATTGTTTTCACACACCCCATCGAATCTCACCTTGGCCATTAATCATCTCGGGCTGCTCAGGCGGCTGGAATTCTGAAATCAAGACAGGGTTTCATGCCAAGGCAGGATTTTTTGACCTAGCAACTATCTCAAACAATTTCATTTCGTCAACTTGACCGCACACAATTAATTGAGCATTGGAATCAGATTGCATGCGGTGACAGGTTTTCCACCCGGCAACGGTCTCAAACAATTTCAACGTGGCTCTTGCGCAACACACGCTTGACACCCCACACAATTATTCAGGCATGGATTCTGAAATTCATGCATTGACAGGTTTTTCGCTTGGCAACTGTCTCAAACAATTCATTTCCGCACTCGACTGTTGCGCAATCCACACGGGTCCCACACAATAGACCAAGCATTGGAATTGTGAAATTCGTGCTGAGGCAGGTTTTTCGACTGTCTCAAACACCAGTCACCATGCAATTAATCATGCGTGTCTCATTCTGCCAACAATGCATAGCCCGAAAAATATGCCTGCTGCCGAAAAATATGCCTGCTGCGACTAACGTCTCATTCGGCCAATAAACAAGAATCTGTCACTTACCCGCGTCTCTCTGCCGCTTTGCTCCACTCCACAGAGCCTCGATAGCAGATTGGGCGGCGCTTCGCTTAGACATGATTGAAGTCTTTCTCTCCTCCTTTTTCAGCATTCGCAACCGCTTTTATACCAGCACCCTTGCGTACACTGCAATTTCTCTCCTCACTGTACAAAAATACCCCTCGAAACTCGTACCTCGCATGCTCTTCATTGGATTATCGCAGCAGCACCAACCAGACCGGTTTAATTCTCTTCACCTTCTGCAATTTCTACCCTCCATCTTCTGCCCCTCAATTCGGGGGTACATAATCTTGTGCGCACGCCAGAAAGACAGTCATCGCCCGGACCCACCTTGTTGCTTCTGCTGCTCAGCTGAACCCCTGCCGGTCTTGATCATGTTTGCTCTGCCCGACAACTTTGTGCTCAATAAGCCAAATTTTGCTCAAGGCCCAAAAATGATTGAGCTGCGCAAGGTTTTCCGAGACAAACCGGGCTGCCCAGGCGTCTACCTCACCAAGCAGCAGTGGGCAGCTTTGAAGGCGGCTAAACCGGCGATGGAGGAAGCGGCGCGCACTGGCATCAAGCAGCGGATCCCCCTCGGCAGTGGCACAAAGACTGTCGAGACATTCAATGGCTGGATCTGGCTGCATCGCGATTGCCAGAACTGGGATCGTGAATTTCGCCGCAGAAATTCCCTGCGCTTTACGACAGCGCTTTGGGACGCACTCTTCCAGATGGCTGGCCAAGTCGACGCCATGTTTGACTGATTGACTTTATGTTTGGACTAAATTTGTACATAGATTTGCAAAACCATTATGTAAATAATCGAATGCGTGCTCATTTCATGACATTACACCCCTGTATTTTTAAAGCGGCATTTTGTAAACACCCAATAAATGCGCTGCTCATTAACGTTTTGAAAAATAAAATTTCGAATACATTTACTATAAATATCCATTAAGAGAGGATTTAATGAAATTTTTTATCGAAGAAAAAGACTGCGCATTGACTGCCATCGGGCTCAGAATTTTGGGGTGGGTGCATCGCAGAGTCGGACACAGGGATAGCGCTTGGTTGGGACCAACTGGGGAATGGCGACGGTTTCAGAACTTTGTCTGGGAGGAGAATCAACTCACGTGGTTGGTGGGGAGGATGAGGATGTCATTGAAACCAGCCTATTTAAACAAACGCCGTGAAACTGGCGGAATTCTCTACATCCTATTCAACAACAGCAACAGCAACAATGAACGCTCGCCAAATCTGTGCGACCCATGAGACCGCCCGGGCCTGGCACGTGCTGGTCAGAGCCGCCGCCGAATTTGAGGCGGTCCTGGAACAACCTACCGACACCCAGCGGGGCACCCAGCGAGGCCGCTGGGTGTTTGCGACCGTGCTCGCCGCGGTGCGCCACTTCCGCCAATGGGCGGAGCGCCGCCTCCATTGGTGGCGCGAGCGCCTAGCGCGGGAAGTAGAAATTTATCGGGGGCAGTGGCCTAGTCCGCCCCCAAGCCCCTACCACCGCCGTTAGGTGGCGAGCCGTCTGAACGATAAATCGGCCCTTTTCAGGGCCACCAAACTTAAATGAAGCTTGATTGCATTTGAAAGAGTGGGAAGTGTCGTCTTTAAACTGAACAGGCAGTAATTTTGCTAGTTTGCATAAAAACGGCCGGCAGAGCTAAATCTAAACGGATGATTGAAATTTTTCTGCCTATTCAGTTGTTAGCACAAGCATGAATAAAGCGCTGCTTATTAGACTAAAAAACTGGCCAGAGGAGAATTCTGCCCCCTCTGAGTTGTCATCATAGGCGTTGCGTAATACTACGCTCAAATACTTTGCTGCACACCACGTGAACTAGGCTGGGTGGGTGCGCGCTCGAGAGATAATTGCTTTGTGGGTATGACATAATCAGTACAGCGCGCAATGGGGCACGCCAGCGCACGAGAGAGAGCTATGCTTTGTGGGTATGAAAAATTCAGTACAGCTGAATAATTGTTGAGCGCTGTGTCAAAAACCTGTTTCAGCATGTTTTGATTGTAGAGCAAAAGCTGAAAAATGTGCATGGCGTGCCTACATCTCAGAGTCTCAGCTTGGGGTTGGTTTTGATTGTTTTATAAACCGTTGCTGCTCAAATTTTCTTTATCGCTCGCGTGTGGTCCCACTTCTCTGTTCAAATTATTCCGCCTTTATTTCCTGCAACAACGACAACAATGACGAGAACCAGTTTCTCATTTTCACGTTGGTGCTAGCCGAAGCTGAGACCGCTCTGCAAAATCTTTATTCGATCTGCATATCGATTTCGGCCGGTCCACCCGATGATAACGACTGCCTACACATAGCGTGTCAGCATGCTGAGTTGTGCTGCAGTGTTGAGGCATTGCTGCGCATTTGTAGCGAGTTCGCCCCGGAACCAACAACTTACAGAGTCTGGTGCCGAGTTCGGGAGGTCCGCAGTGCCATTACCGTATTGCGCACTGCGATGCCAGTATTGGCAGATTCGCTGTCTGATTTTGTCCGCTCGGCCACTCTGGCAGTTCAATGCGCGCTTCGCCGCGACTTACAAGTTGTCGCTCACGCTTTTGGTGAGATCCGCTTTTCGGTTAGAGACATGATTGAAACTGATGAAGCGGAGATTGCCGAGGCAGGTGGCCGCCTGCAGACCACCGCTAGAGCAGAGGGGCGACCCGCTGCAGATCAACTAGTCGCAATTCGGAACCAGACCCCTGACCCGGCATTGATTCCTGCCCTCAATTGCGATGCTCAGACCTCCGGTACAGATGACAGCGCGCCCCTGATCAGTGAAGGAACGCAAGAGATTCTTACTGACATGGCGGTTCCAACCGACTTGGCCGTGGCTGGACTGTTCCGCTGTGCTACAGAGACTGACTCGCCTCGCCCGCCCCGAGCCGCCTCTCCGGATCCCCTGGCAATTCGCGTCTCTTCACCGACCGTCCAGTTCCCGACTCACATGAACCCGGGCTGGAGAATCAGACTCCGCCTGGTTGGTTTCACTGCGATGTGAGCTTTGCTATGGTTAGTGACAGTGAATAGACATGGTTGACTCGGTCGGCTTTTTGATTATGTGCATACATTTTACTGAGAATTCATTATGTACAAGTGCAGGAATATTTCATTGAAATTCATTATGCAAATGTACAAGTGAAAAAATAATTCATTGAAAATATACGTGTGTAAATAATTCAATAAATTCTTCATTATGTAAATATCACGTCTTTACTACTCTTATTAGTTATTTGAGGGATATCTACTCCTAGCCAACATTAATATCCGAGGGTTCGATCTCACCTTGGGTCGGGGTTCGAATCCTTGGGATGAGATCTCTGGGTGAGATTGGGGACGATCTCAGGGGGAGAAATGGGTGAGATTGGGAACGATCTCAGGGGAGAAATGGGCGAGATTTGGGTGAGATCTCAGGGCGAGATTGGGGTGAGATCTCAGGGGGAGATTGGGCCGGGGTTCGAATCTTTGGGGTGAGATCTCGGGTGAGATCTCACCTCAAATCTCATTGGGTGAGACCTGACAGCCACCTCACCTCCAAAAAGGGCCCATCCGGGGTTGTCAAGTAGTTCCGGTACTACCAACTAGCGGCTAAGGATGTTAGCCAATTTAAACAGTTGGCCAATATTTATATGCCGCAACGGGTCAAGCGGTCTAAACTTATTGGCTACTGGTTGACTGAAGTCGGGGCGCTTAATCATGTGCTGCACGTTTGGGAATACGGTAAATCCTCTGAAATTATCCATTTTTAACTGAAAAAATTAAGCATTTCTAATTGTCCACGGCCCACCTGCAGAGTCGCTCGAGCATCGCAAATCGGTTAGAGACGAATTAAACACCGACAAACAATGGACGGAATATCTTAGTCAGGCGTGTCCACTGTTTGTAAAAATGGACAACTGGCTTTGTCGTTGCATGCGTGGGGATCTGGAAACCCTGAGCGACAAAGGTGAGAGGCGTTAAAAGTGCTGCTTTATTAATCAGCAATCATGCGACATAAAATTATGACTATTATGACGATTTCACACGCAGAGTTCTACAAGCTCAGCACGATGAGATATGCGCCCACTGAATCGGGTGATTTCGCTAGGCGGGAATTTAAAGACAGCCTCAGCATCTGCCTGAAGCGGCCTGAGTTCAAGGCTGCGTTTGAGACTGTTCTTGGGCATGCTAAGGAGTGAGTGCAGGGGCTGCCAATCCTGATCCATAATATCCCCTCACAATCATGATTCCGAATTCCACACCTAAAGTATGATGTATCCTCATCCCCAAATTCCCACCAAAAACTGATCCCCAATATCCCAACCCAATACTGATCCCCAATTCCGCAACCAAATCCTGATCCCTCATTTCCCACGCATTTCCGATCCCCAAAATCCCCACGCGATTCTCATCACCAAATTCAGACGCAATTCTGATTTCTAATATACCCACGCAATTCTGATTTCCAAAATCCCCACGCAACTCTGATCCCCAAATTCAGACGCAATTCTGATCCTCAAATCCCCCATCGTATCATGATCCCCAACATCCCCACCCAATCCTGATCCTCAATATCCCCAACCAATCCTGATCCCCAATATCGCCACACAATCCTGATCCCCAATATCCCAACCCAGTCCTGATCCCGAACTATTCTTTCTTATCCCAGACGAATTTGCAAACCCCTTGCAATAAATGGTTGGATCCCGCAGTTTTCGTCCTGGAATCAGCCAGCAACCCGGACGCACTGCTAAACCTGGCGAACCCATTCGATGGAGCCGCAAGCAATTGCAGCGTGGACATTGAATTGTTGGTGCCTCTGCCTTGGTGCCAGTGGCAGAGCCAGTAACGTTAGCCATTATGGATTTTTTTAAATTGAATAAAAACTAGCTGACTTCACTTGTTCACATTTCATACATAGAAAAAGTACAATATTATCTTACTAGTATGATAATATATTTGTTACTAAAGCATAATAAATATATCATAGAATGATTCGTCGTGTAACAGATATTACAAAAAAATCATTATACTGTAAAGTGAAAATTTAAGGATTGGTTTTCTCTTATAGACACTATAAATAATAATTTTAGTATATACTCCTAGTAATAAGGCCAAAAATCGCAGCACCCTACTATTAGTATAAGTTGATAAGTCGATGACGTCACTAAACAGTACATACATTTAATAATAATAATAATAATAATAATAATTGGTTACACCTGTCCCAATCAGGCCAGATGTGCAGCCAACAGCGCAGCCGCAGCTATTGCGCGGCGCTTCTGAAGACTGCGTACAGCTGTTCAGTCCATGGACTGGGGGGACGCCACACCCACCTTCAATTACCCCAGCTGATGCTGGTACCCATTTAACAGCTGGGTGAACTGAAGCAATGCAGAGTTAAGTGTCTTGCTAAAGGACACAAATTGTACCAGTGGAGTCGGGAATCGAACCCCCGACCTTCAAGTCGTGAGTCCGACGCTCTAACCACTAGGCTACAACCCCTTTAACACATTTTAATACATTTAACACGCGAATAATTTTCCTCGACTTTACAACTAACAATGCACTCTACTAATAGTAGTAGGTAGAGACTAACAATTATAAAGCAGAATAAATGAAGGCACTGCCGTTGGTATTTAGGATAAGCTTAGGATCATAAGGCAACATTAATAATTTTACATAAAATTATAGCAATCATTACTGTAAAAGGGCCAAGTAATAATTTAGACTTTTAGTAACAGCTTCAACATACTGTCGTGAAAATTACGCAAGTCTTAAAGTGCTAATAATTTAATATAGATCATAAAAAAGACTTTGATAATGGAAAAAATAAGAAGAATATTTTACAGTTTAGAGAGCTAAGGAAGTACACAATTTGCACATAAAAATTTTTAATTAAAGTACATTAACCAGATATTAAAAAATTCGATTTGAGTACCTTAAAAACGAAATTTAAAACCATGTAAACACAAGTGCGACAAGAGTTAATACAATATGCAATTAAATAGGCCCATTGAAGTCAAATACCGTTGAGATCGGGGGGGGGGGGAGGCACAAGGCTAAGACATACTGTAGGTCGTCAAAGTTTACGTGACGTCCTGGGACGGAATTTTCAGTGACGATTATGTAATTAGTGTACATTAACAATGCAGATAGAATACGCCCAAATACAGTCACGTGAGTAAATTAATCCCCTTACTCACGTGACTAAAATCTATATAATAAATTTTGCACATTGCGACCAAAAAGATTGTCAAGAAATTATTAGAAATATATAGGTTCAGAAAGTACCAGTATTAGCTAGGTGCTCTAATTAAATCTATATTTTTGTATTGCATTGACATCCAAAATATAGTACGGACAATAATGGTATGTTACTATGAATAACAAATCTTAAAAATTATATATTTTTGCTGCGCACATATAAGCAAGCAACCAGCTACATTTACTAAAAAAATACTTGAGAAATAACAAATAAATATTTTTTAGAATGAAAAAACAGGCTGCTACACGCGTCCAATAGATTGGAATGAATGTACACACCCAAGTTTTGTTGGATTAGGAATACCTGAAATACGCCTATTTAAATAGATTTTAATCTACATAGCTACTAAATTAATAATGAATTTTTATTTAATATACTATCGACTTCTCGCATAGCAACACTCGAATGTTCATAAACTGAGAGTAATTTCACTCCTTTTGCAAGTTTTCAGCCAGCATAAAGCGAGTTTACTATTCATCCCGCTTCTGAAGGAGAACTCCTGAAAAAACGTTGCGAGGGTAAAATATACTTAAAAATTTCTTAAAAACTATCCCCTAGAAAAGGCACCTGAGGATCTGGGAGGCTGGTGGCCCAACCAACCAACCAACATCACCTGAGGATCTGGGAGGCTGGCGGCCCAACCAACCAACCAACATCACCTGAGGATCTGGGAGGCTAGTGGGTGATTGTTAGAAATCATAATATAGAGATTATGAACCAGATGACCCTAGATAGGGGTCCGTGAACTCTGATTAACAAAGTGCACTCACTAGGCCGTCTCTGGTAAACCTCCTTAAAATACTTTGGCGCAATGGTGCCAGTCGAGTCACCCTCGGACAAGATGACCTTGTTCTTGGAGAGTACAAATTTGATGCCGTCTGAAAAACAACGGGATTTGATGGCGACTCAAATTGCTATAGATTGTTTTTCATGTAGAAGTGACTGATTTTTCCACAAACCTCTAAGCGCCCTCTCCAAGTCCAGGTAGATGAGGATCTCTGCCGATCCACGCATTCCGGACACAACCCCGTCCTCGCCAATTTCGCCAGGCGCAAAGTGTATGTGATTTCGGCCCATGGTTTTCAGGCCTTCCTGACTGATCTGACGCCAGTTTTTCATGTAGGTGCCGTGGATTACAATCGGGTATTGGTGCGCGTTGCCCAGGTTGATGTCTGTGAACTCGATACCTTCCACTTTCATCGAGTGGCCTTGGGTTGCGCGAACCTTTTGTGTGTGTTACCAAATGAAAAAATTTTGCTGTTTATTTGTTGTTTGAAAAAGGCCTGTTTTTGAGAAAACTATTAAAACAGAGGGGTGAAAAGAGCTGAAGCAAAGAGGCAAAGAGGAAAAGGAGGTGCTGGTTGACCACCTGTCCTGATATCTCTACCCCTCTGCTCTCCATGTGCACTCTCTCTCTGCCCCTAATTTTCCCTCTATCTACTGCTCCTGTACACTCCTGTTAACTTCTGCCCCTACTGTACATTCCGTTTGCCCTCTATCCTACCTCTCTGCGCATAATGTAAACACCCTGTGCCCCATCTGTCCTGTCTTTCTACACGTCCTGAATGTGATGACTGTTTATTTGTACTGTTGTACAAGTAAGTTGATCTGATTTGGGATGCGTGCAGCCACATAATCGGCTACCTTTCTAACGGGCGTTAATAGAGCATTTTAAAGCTGCGTTGCATCCATAAGAAAGTTTAGGTGAGGTTAACCTAACCAGCTGACTGCACTCAATTCTTCCTAAATGGCTCCTCCTGTGCTGTCGTCTCTCTGCCCCTAATGTACAATTTCCCTATTCTCTTCTCTTCTCTCTCTGCGCATTATGTACACTTCCCTTGTCCCACCTCTTTTCTCTCTCTCTGACCCTGCAGTGCACTCCCTCTACCCCCCGCCCTCTCCTATAACTTCCAACTCGTCGGATCTGAGAATCTGACCCACCTGCAGCCGGCCACTCTCCGGGTCAGGGCGAATTTCGAATCGTTTCTTATCATTAGCGTCAATGACTCGTCGAATATCGTCGACGCTGATGTCGGCGAACTCGCTGTGCGCCAGCACCTCGTCCAGGTAGAGATAGCCGCCGTCCGCGAATTTAAAGCCCTCCTTCTCGGCGCCGTGTCTAAGAATCCAAGCCAGCTTCTTGCTGATGATCACGTCGCGGTCCTTCTACGCTCAGGTAGGAAGAAAATACGCCAGACATGTACAGGTGCTACTATCAGTAGTCAATTTTAGCAAAAAAAAACAGCAAAACACGCTCCACTAACATTCAATTCTGCTGGCTTTAGCCGAATTTTGGAGCCGCGAACGCTGAAACGAAGCTTGCCATCGGAGTGGACGGCGTTGTGAACCTCGCTGATTGTGTAGCCGGAAAATATGTCTAGCTTTAAGATCTCCTCAATGAAGAAGTAGTCCTCTGAGGAAAGAAAAAAATACAACTAGCGATTCAAATTTTAACAGTGCAAGGGACAGTAACTAACAAAAGCAGGAAACAAAGAAAATAATTACCAGGCAACATTCTAATATCTGTCTCCTTGTAGCCTCCATTGAAGAACCATTCCAGCTTTTTTAGAATGTCTTCATCTTTTTCCTTGGTATTATTCATGCTTGCCAATTGTTGGAAGCTGGGAAAATGTTATACTATATTGTGTAATTAATGGTTGATTAAACTTTAAGATACCTACTTATTACTAAGTAACATTTTTACAAATTGAGATAATATCATGTAACCTATGTAAATTTAGCAAAAAACTATTCAAAATTTTCTAATATATGTAAAATTTTAATACTATGGGTCATTACAAGATTATTGAGTAGGCCTATAGATGCTTGAAAAGTACATATAGGCCAATAATGCATAAACTATATTTATTATATAGGGTATAATTTGGTTATCTAGCTAAAGTCTTTCATTGAGTAAATAGATTGATGATTCATTAAAAAAGAAGCAAATTTAATATTTCCTTATTAAAAAGCAACAGTTTTTTAAACAAGTAGCTAATATTACAATGCAGATAAATAAGGAGAATATATGAACTCAATAGGCTAAGGTAAAAGGAAAATGCAAAATTACACATAGACTGACGCATACGCGTCAATGATAATGGCCTCAGTTTAATTATTTAATATATTTATTATATAAGTATTCATTAATTCTAGAAGCTAATATAAATAATTGGATTTAGCTGTCTGGCTTGGTTATGGCTTTTGCTTTAAAACCAGCATTTATGGCTCATAAGTTATTGTGAACAAAGTATAGGCTAGGCCTAAAATTAATAAGTTTAAGCATATCAAAATGAGGAGAAGGTGGGCCGTCGGGTACACTGAACTTGTACATAAACCAGGCCCAGTATCGAGCCATATTTGCCCAGATAAAAATAGTGGATTTTAGGAGTAAGGATTTAGACGTTTAAATTTGAGGATAATTTTTTTCGAATTTTGAGTATCTTTTGTGGGATGAAGCACAAAAATACACATTAATCATCAGTTTTTGGAAAATATTATTTCAAAATCAGAACTATCTATCACACAGCTACTGCGAAAAAGAATCATGGGAACGTAAGTTGAATTTAAGTTATACTCAAAAATGCTTTTAAAAATAAAGCTAAATTAAAGTAGTTTATGCACTAGAAACCGTTTTTCAGTTTTTAAGCGTCAATCAAAATTACAGAATACTTTCTTCTTAGTAATTATTGTTTAAAACGTGTGTGTATAAACATTTTAAACTTTGATTTCTTATAAACTTAATCGTCCGAAGACAGACCCCATGATACCAAAAAGACAGGGTCTTGGCTGACAGGATTTTTTGCTATAAAATATTTTTAAGCCTTTTATATTTTGCAATAGGTTTAAAAAAATGACTAAAATATTTTTACAGTTAAGTTACAGAGATGTTAGTCATCAACACACAGATTTTTTCACACCATTCCTAGGCATATAATTTGAACTTTCACCACTCAATTGCTTAGAATGAAGATGCTTAGAACTTATACGATATAACTTAGCTACATTTTCGAAATTAAATATGAAAATAATAATTTTATATAATTAAATATAAAATTATTTATTAGTTTTTTGCTAAATTAAATAATAATAATAATTTAAATAACTAAAAATGTTTAATTAATTTTTTAACAACACAGTCAGACATTAAATTAAATGAAAAGTAATTTATATATTATACAATTTATTTATTTAAACAAAATCCAAACAAAATTTTTTTTTAGCATTATATAACCCTCAAAGTCAAATGTGTGCCTAGGATAGCAATTTTTCATATCCAAAGACTAGACATGGAAGGAATCCAATATTTTTCCAAATCCAAATAAGGAATATTTGGACATTTCCAAATATGAATATGAATACCAATTAGTGAATAGTAACTAGCATTCTTGGCTTATTAGCACATTGCACATTGCATCTACACATAGCACATTGCATCTGCACATAGCATGTTGTATCTGTGCATAAGCACGTTGCATCAGCACATTGATATGTTCTGCTTGACAAAAAATCACACCTAAAAGACCACATAAATTTATTAATGGGCCAACAAACAAATTGAAATAGAAAAAAAATGGGTAGTCTCTGAAGTTATAATGAAATTGATGTGGAATTAGCAACTTGCATTTAATGCAAGGACTTATTCCAAAACCTAATTATATTTTTTTCCAACATGCACAGTTTTGCAATACTGTACGTTAATGGAAGAAATTTTTGCACCAATTTTTTGTTTTATTAAGTATTTGGAAACGCACAAAGACGAATCCATGAACAATATGAATACCTTGAAAATTGGCAACTTTCCATATACCAAATCCAAATACTGAATATTCATTCCATCTCTACCAAAGACCCTAGCTATTGTATTCTACTTATAGCTAGATGGGTAGTTCCTAGACTTGGTCTTCCTATATTATAATCATCTTATACTTCTGTTATCAGTTCCTGGACACTTTGTTATCTTCAGATGATGAATTGTCCAGGATCTAAGAGTGTGGATAATGAAATGACCAAGACTTAAAGACACTTGGTCATCTCTTATATTTTATAACAGGATGCATATCCCACTAATACTAGCAAGCCCATTGTTGTTTAATTGCTATCTTTATGCTTTGCTCAAATTGTGAATTTTGAGACTTTCAAATTTAGTCAAAATTCAAGTTTCAAATTTTGATATGGGGCCACATAGCAGTATAAACTTCCTCCCAACCTCCCAACCAACCCAACCCCCAACCAACCCACCCCCCAACCAACCCAAACCCCACCAACCCAACCCCCCAACCAACCCAAACCCCACCAACCCAACCCCCCAACCAACCCAACCCCCCAACCAACCCAACCCCCCAACCTCCAAAAAACCCAACCCCAACCAACCCAACCCCCAACCAACCCAACCCCCAACCAACCCAACCCCCCAACCAACCCAACCCCCCAACCAAACCAACCTCCCAACCAAACCAACCTCCCAACCAAACCAACCCCCCAACCAACCCAACCCCCCAACCAAACCAACCCCCCAACCAACCCAACCCCCAACCAACCCAACCCCCCAACCAAACCAACCTCCCAACCAAACCAACCCCCCAACCAACCCAACCCCCCAACCAAACCAACCCCCCAACCAACCCAACCCCCAACCAACCCAACCCCCCAACCAACCCAACCCCCCAACCAAACCAACCTCCCAACCAAACCAACCTCCCAACCAAACCAACCCCCCAACCAACCCAACCCCCCAACCAACCCAACCCCCAAAAAACCCAACCCCCAACCAACCCAACCCCCCAACCAACCCAACCCCCAACCAACCCAACCCCCAACAAACCCAACCCCCAAAAAAACCCAACCCCCCAACCAACCCAACCCCCAACCAACCCAACCCCCAAAAAACCCATCCCCCCAACCAACCCAACCCCCAACCAACCCAACCCCCAAAAAAACCCAACCCCCCAACCAACCCAACCCCCAACCAACCCAACCCCC